>OU015495.1:188913790-188931290 GCA_907164885.2 Dolomedes plantarius
AATACGTTCTAGAAAGAGAATCAGTACCCGTTTTTTTATACTTTCATATCAACATACAAATATATAAGAAATTTTGACCTTAATCTCTCATTAATTTAATTGAACTGACATAATATTTTTATACAAAAGTTATTTACCTTAACTTTAAAAATATATTTAATTTCCAAAATCCTTATAAAATTTGCTAGGGGAGACTTCTTATTTCTTTTTCAAATAGTCCGGAATGCGATTATCAAAAAGATACCCGCATGTAAATATCAAAACTCTTAATCAACTTCAAAATTCAATGTGCAAATACATTTATTTACATAGGTATATTAAGAACCAGGAAGAATTAAAATGATGCACAATAACAACAGTACAGTTTCAAATAATTTTTTCCAGGATAGACAAAATGTTTCAATTCCTACAGTGTTAATGCTACTATTTTTAAGTTTTGTCCAAACTCTTGTTGAAATGATACAGTAATCAGGATATAATATCACAAGAGCTAGTCTATATAAATATACATCAATATCTTTGGTACTCTCAAGATATAAATCTAGAACTGAAGACTTTGTCTTACCTTCTGAAGACGGCTTTAGATCAAAAAATGAATTTGGCGTACTTAAATCAACGGTGATGTTTTCTGTACTGTCATTGCAGTTCCTCTCTTAACTCGGACTTCAAAATCCAACTGAAAATAATTTATATGTTAATATAACAGATTTAATAAAATTGCAAATATAATCACACAGAAAAAACTATCCATTTCATATACTTAAGACATTTCGAAATAATTCATATTTTACATATACTTCCAATTCTCAAAACTCGCTCTCTAAACAGTTCAAGTGAACAAGTGAGAAAAAATTTTGGATGTTCATATTTAATATTATAGCATTTTTTAAGGTGAAAAGCATAAACGGAAACAAAATGTATACAACGACTGTTATTAATCATTTAAGATAACGTTAAGGTGACTATTTATTGAATCTATAATGTCAGCACAAAAGTTGATAGTACAATCATTGCCTTTTCTTAAAATCATTATTTTAGCACTTTTTCTTTTTGGATATTCGCATATATCTACATAAAATGAGAAACGATATGAAGAGTTCCTACATTGCGGCTCACTTGCAAAATAATTCAGGAAGCGCTAGGTAGATAAAATATCAACTGGAAAAAGAAATCTGCCACATACTCAATAAATATTGACACAAATTATAATTTTATTAAAGAAAATAGAAATACATCCTATTAACCAACACTTTCTACAGGCAGTTCATAAAAACAATTTATTTTAGGGTTCTACAACTTTTCCAATAATGTCAGATAATTATAATTCTCAACATTGTAAAGTTAATTCCCTATTTTCACAAACCGTTGACATTCAAACTATTAATATGAACATTGCAGAAAAAATTAATATTTAAAACAAAAATCTTGCAGAATTAAACCAATGCAATCAAAGCATACGATTTTTAAAACTGATATTAAAATGAAATGTTGGGGGATATTAACCTAACATTCTAAACACCCTAAGCAAAAAGCTTAAAAATATGAAACCGCGTTAAAACCGAAACAGTTCATAAACTATCCACAATTACAGAACTAAAAATATCTAGAGAAATTTACTTAATGACCATGGACCCGCAGCGAACATTTAAACTCGTCAAAAGCGTAAAGCGAAAACGAGTGCATAGCTGTGAGGACACAAATGCATCCATTATTATAGAAGCTATCGATTCAAAATTATTCTCAACTGCTTTTCAGCTGTCGTACTTCAATAATTATTTACACATTTATTAAATAGTTTTATATATGTATCCACGAATAATTTCAACAAAATAATTTTATTTTTATTGAAGGTATGTTACATGAAAAGAAAAATATCGCTTACTATAGTTTTCCTAATTATAGCTATAGCTCTTTTACGATAGGCGGTAGTAGAATGCTAAACATTAAGCTAACTCAAGTTTTATTTTGCATAAACAAAATAAAAATTAAATTCACAAAAATACGACATAATACAATAGTGATCACAGAATGTAGCTACCTGTACTGTATAAATAACAATCAAGTTTCCGAATTACAACAATAATACATTACCATATCACCTACGACAATTTTATTCTACACACTCCCAAATTCAAACAAATGAGATAATCCAAAAACGGATTACGACTTTGACGTCTCAAGGACAACATGCAAGGTAAGAGTCCTACTTAGCATTGCTTTTTCCCCATGCATGCCGTCAAGAATAAAAAAAAAAGTATTACATAAATAAATAATAATACAAAAAACCCGCGCAAATGTCCGCGAGAACAGTGTTTTGACGGCAAGAGAAGTGGGCAAGTTGCCAACTACATAAAATAACACGTACATGCGAACAGTAAGTTCGGTAAGACAAGTGGTATTTTCACTAAGAAAAATGTGTGAGAGTGTGAACAAGACGCTTTCTCAACACAGGTAAATTAAGATTTCAATTTCATATGAGTACGATGTTTATAAGCGGAAACAAGTATATACTACAGGTATTTTCCTCGATAACATACAAAAATTGCTCTCCACATTGGCAATAATTTATTATTTTCAGATGATGGAAAATTTAATATATTCTTAATATTTCGATAAGAAATATTCTAACTATATAAAAGCATATTGATAGGCATACGCAAGATAGAGTAATAATTAAATATTTAACGCAGGTTAAAAAATGTAAAGTAACAATGGTGCAAACATAAATAGACTGAATTAAAAATTTATCTTTGCTTCTTTGTTGTCCTTTTTCTTTAAGATGTAGTCTTAAAATAAGAAACCATTCTGAAATGATGTACATAGACAATGGATTTAAAGAGCAAAGAACACCTATACAAAATACTTAAAATTAATTATTGAAACTATCGATATTAAAAATAGTGTTTTGAGGAGTAAATAGAAATCTATGAATTTACTTGGACTACAAATATATGAGTTACAAAAACTCAAAAACTGCACAGACTCATTTGAAAAAAATAGCAGAAGCTAGAAAAGTTTAATTTAATATTTTTTGAGAATAAATTGATACATAAATACTAATTCGAAAGTTTGTAGGTTTACGAAAGGGTTTGGTGTTAAACCTTGTTTACGAATAACTACAACTATATAACAAGCTCTTTGCTCAGAAACCAAGACTAAGCCCCCCCCCCCCAAAAAAAAAAATAAAAAAAAATAATAATAAATAAATAAATAAAATAAAAATAAAAGATTTTGTATGCTTACTTTTCTCGAGATTATACAAAACGAATAACAGCAAAATTAATATAATGAGAGAGTTTTGAGTTGCCGTTGAATGATGTAATTTTTTTCAAGGTGAAAAAAATTTGCGCAAGTTAAAATTCTTCATTTCAGTTATTAATGATGCAAGCTACAGAATGAGCAAGTACTGCTTGAAATACAATGAAATACCAGAAAACAGGATTATTTCTTTCCGCCGAATGTTCTAATGTTAATTAAATGTAATAAAATAATCAATTAAGCAAAAATTAGGATAGTTGGTGATGGCAGGCAATTAAATAAAAACAGTAGTCAAAAAAGGTAAAAATTAAGAATAATTACACCGTACATACAATAAATAAACCCTATTCCTTTTTCTACAGAATTAGTAAAAAATCATTGGTGAAGAAACAAACTGATGATATGTTGATACAAAATAAAAATCTATTTTGACGAACACATTAATAATATTTCAAAACCCATGAAAGAAAGGAAGGCACTAAGATGCCGTAAAATAAAAATAAAGTTATAATAAAATATGAATTTGTGAAAAGGTAGACATTTAAACTATTTCCGAAAAACGAAAATGAAATGATTGGAATCAAATCAAGTCTCTTTTAATTAACACAATTAAAAATTGTATAAAGCCACTTTTAAATAACACAATTAAAAATTGCATAAATTAAAAAAAATTAAAGGCATATTAATATTTCTAGGAACGAGAACGATTAAATAACAAGAGTTTTGATTCATCATGACAAAACGCAAAAATTCCGAAAAAGGTCTAAATTTTGAATAAACATGAGATGATATGGAACTTCATAAATAACGATTTAAAATCATTCAAAAGATTATGTACAATTTACAATTTTTAATCTATCTAAAATAAAATTTCACTTACAAGTTTTTTATTGTTAAATAAACTAGAGATCACTCATTTATCTACATTCTCAATAATTTTCAATCTTACTTTTCGACTTAAGGGAATACCCAAGTTAAATTTCTTGGAGACAAAATATTACCACTTTTGCCTATTTTAAAAATACAAATGGAGATTACTTATACATCCTTATGCTACACCCAATCAAAACCCTGTTTTCAGCTTAACTGAATAATACCACAGTTACTATCCTTCCGAGAAAAATTTACCACTTTAATCATAAGTATTGTGCTACGTAAGAATGAGAGAGATGAACTGAGCTCATTTCTACATCCGTGCCTAGATATACACACCAGCGAAGTGGATAATTCATCTTCTATATCAAACATGTTGGCGAAGAAGCGCAGAAAAATGTTTTAACTTCAACGTAAACGGATGGGCTGGTGAAAGATTAACAGCATCTCTGTTATGATTTTCTTCCTGACTCGAGCATATCAAAAGATCATTTTGTATCTCATACAGCTGTGGCGTTACCCTTTATTTCAGACAAAAGTAATAACAAGAAATCAATAATTTTATGGTTAATTTTTAAAATACGAATAGTACTTAAAATTATTTTAAAAAAAAGTTTCTTGAGCCATCAGCACTCCATGATAACGTGCGAATAAGACAAAAGGCGGGGAAAAGGATAAAAGAAACAGCACGAGTGCTGTAAAAATTATTTAAATTCGTAACTGAATTAAATAGAAATGTTAAACATTTTTGTAAAGATTATTTGTAGTTTATTCGAAAAGTTATACATGTATACAAACGTTATACATTTGAAAAAGTATATATTAGTAAAACCTGTTCTCATATAATTACATTTTCAGTTATAAATAATTAAAAATTTACAGATAATGGATTAACGGATAAAGTTCATTATCAACACTGCGTCTATTAAACTATAGACCATTAAAACTGAATAATATAATTAAAAAGTTTCTTCTAATGTAAATTAAAAAACGCCAGCAAAAGTTCTTATCGGAAAAAACAAATCCTGGTTTTCATTATTTTTCTAATCCAATAATTAAGTACTTTAGGATCTGCTTTTTACCTTTTTATCCTAAGATACAGTAATGGCTATTAAAGAGGATAATAATGTGACGCCTACTTAATGTTTTATTGAAATTTGATTAACCTTTTTATGATACCTATATAACGTATCTAAATTCTTTGTGTAGAAAGCCTCCGACGTTTCAGAATTTATCAGCGCAGTGGCGCCATCTTTGTTAACTTAATATAAATAAAGGTTGTTTATATAAAATGTGTAAATTTTTTTCCTGTTTACCTCGGCTATACAACCGACGACATGCGGCGAGGTGGCAGCGAAGAGCAGTGGTTGAGGGTCGGAGGCAACATTTTAGTATGAAATGTCAATAAATGCTAAACAGAGCACATAAAACTTTTGATATGTAAAAGTCAATCACATAAATTACGTTAATGAAACTCGTTTGCAAAAAATCATGGATAAGGGCATATTTTAGTAATCATCATTAGATGTTACTCTTATGAAAAGCACTAGCTATTTATGAAATAGCAACTGCATTACTTTGCCAAAATTAAAAAAAACTGATTTTCTAAACGAAATTACTATAACAATAACTAATGACAAAGTTGATAGCTCTATTTTTTTTCTTTGCCCTACCATACCCCTTGTAAAAGGAACAAATCGAAATGAAAAGACAGATCGGCCATTGATTGAAACCACAACCTCGTTAATTTAAAGAATACTGCTTTCACCGAAAATCTAATTTATCACCGAACGAGCTATGAAAAATGAAACCGACAATCTGCTTGGCCCTAGATCACCTTTATTTCGGGGGAAAAAAACAGTGAATATTTTCAACGTGTGATTCTAGGAGTTAAAAAAAATTAAAGGGTATATTTAAGGTTTTTTTTTAAAAAGATCGTGGGAATCCGTAAATTGACTTGAAAGAATACAGTGTAATTTACCTTTACACCGAGAATACTCTCCAAAATTCGATTTTGCAAGCAAATGTTTACCGAAAATACTTGCATGTACGTTAACATCCCTTCAACATCGGTGCAATAATTGAAAAGGACAGTGTCTATAATGCATGAATAAATAAAATAATCTTTAAAAGTAGCTTTTTCAACATTTTTCTTTTAAGTGTTATTACGTATAAATATTAATCTTACATATAACAGAGTTTTATTTCATTTCTGTCATCCATTACTCCGAACACATTTTTTTTTTAATACCGCAGTTTAAAAATATTTCTCTAAAGGATATTAGAAACAAGAAATAGAAAAATTAAAAGGAGACTTTAAAACAGAAATGCCAAGTTTTCAAAATAATACTTGCAAAGTTACATTAAATACAACAAAAATAATTTAATTGTGATGGCCATTGTATTCTACACACATTTATTCTGAAATTCAAGCGCTGTTTTAAGCTTTTTTAGGTTAGATAACTAATCATAAAAAAAGTCGCAGAACATACTATTTTCATTCGATGTTTAGACGAGTGATAATTAGAGTTCAATACATACATATCTTGCATATTGTTCACTAGGTTCGAAATTTTCAATACCCACCAAGGTGTTATTGATTAAGTTCATCATTTTTTTCCCTCTGTCAAACGTCGCCAAGTCATCGCTATATTACCTATTTCATCGGGAATTTTGGTAAACTTGAAAAAGATAGAAATGCAAATTTGATGACAACAGCACCTTAGTGATTATAAATAAATAAAATTGCTTCTTATCACTGATTAAAAGAATTAATTTAGATTTCCTTATTTTTTAAATTTATAAATTTTATGAGCAATATATTACATTTATTAATTTACCATTAAAATCATAACACATTTCCCAATTAATCTGGATTTATTGAAATGTATCTAAAATGTATTTATTTAGTGTAAGTTTATTTTAATTTTTAAGAGAAATTTTCCTGCGTGCACCAGAAAAAAATTCACCCTAAAGTAATATGAGTTATTTCTTTTGTTCTTATCCTTAATTAAATACAAATTCACAGTGTTTGCAACGGAAAGTGCATCTCCAGATTGCTACAAATCGAAAATGTGTCATTTTCTTGACCGCCCAGATTTTTTTATTCTAGTCTCTTTTATCAATTCATCTACAGGGATGAATGGCGTTGGACCTACTCTTCAACAGTGCTATCATTGTGTGTGGTAGTATAAACTCTACTTGTTACATTTGATAAGGTAGTTTGCTGCCAGAGAATAAAAAATAATTTTTTTCTTTTCACAGCAAGAAAAAATACCTGTAAATGAAATTTAAGCAAGGCTGAGCGTCATATAACTCTGATTACTTGGTATAAGTCCCGGGGATAAAGAAATGTACGTATAATTAAGAAAAATATTATAACTAAGAAACGAATAAGAGAAGTTTAAAGCTTTAGCATAAATATATATATATGACATATAATTTTCTTTCGAGGTGCATTTAAAATATTTTTCGAAATTTCGAGGAAATAAATTGAAACACATAATCTAAAAGATGAACCACCGATATCCTTACATTAAATGTTACAGTAATGTTAAAAGTTCAGAGATAATGCTAGTTACAAAATATTCGTATTCATCATCAAAACGTCTATTGCTCCAATCATAAGCTCAGATTTATTTTAAATAAATGTCTCCAGAAGTACTGATGACTCATTTTAATGCCAATAACCAGCATTCCAGTGCATTTCAACAGGATAAGCTTATCTTTTACCCAGGATTCAACAAAACACTATCTTCATATATCCTGCGAGACGGAACAAAACAAAATGGAGACAGTCATCACGCTGACCACAAAGTAGGTTACTTGTTTACTCAATCACACGATGTTTCATTCAAATCGCTCCTCAATGTTTCGCTCGAGCTATGCAATATTTGACGGGAATGATTCACCAGAAATTCGTGGCATTCCGTTAGCGTCTACAAAGAATTTATGTCAGATAAATATGCGCAAAAATTACCCAAAAATACATTTCCTACAGAAATACAAACGAGAAAAACTAAATGCTCGTATCTTAAAATCTCTACGGCTGAAAAATCCTCGGAAATGTACCAAAGAAAATATTCATAACATAATATGTCTAGAACAATAGTAGGCGCGACCTCCAAAGCCCTACTTATTTATTATAATTATTATTTTCTTTTATATTAAATCAATTTTTAATTATTATTATTATTAATTTAATTAAATTTTTTTTTTTTTTTGGGGGGGGCAGTTTGGGTGGGTGAATGGTTATTTTAAACGTGTTTCTCGTTTCAGCCTTTCATGCAAGCGCGCCCTCGGTGAATTAACTATTCAAAACAGATGTTATGACTCCAAAAATGTTAGGAAACAATAATTTAGCACCTCATATACTCAATTACATTTATCGTTTTCAATATTTTGGAAAATCAGTCGTAAAGCATGTCACGACTAATGACATATTTTGGAAACATAAAATATTCAGATCTTTACCTGGATACTTATAAATATCCTTACATAGATTTGTATGGGTAAACTTTGTTCTATATATTAAACACGGTATCTAGTTCAATATGCATATATATATTACGAAGGAAATTATATCATTGTGAGACAGAGAAATATAGTTTATTGAAGCATTTTCTCTTTTGGTAAAAAATCTACTGTATAATATCTGATCAGTCGTGTTCATTCATGCAATGGTGAGCAGAAAGACATGGATATTCCAAAAATGGAACTGAATATTGAAAAAAAAAAACTATTCAAGAGGTCTTAATATGTGTTACATTTTTTTCATACAATATAACTAAAATTATAATAAAACTGACAAGTTTTTTGATTTTCCCTCAATTTTTCCGAATTATACACATTTCCATTAAAATTATCATAGTGACGGTTAATCAGGAGCACAGAATGTATCATAATGTTTATAATAGTTACGCACACACTGAAGGTAGAATCAAATGTGCTTGAAGGGCAAAACATATTTATTCTATTTCCGTATTTCCTTTATATAACCTACGGAAGGATTAAACGCTCTTACATATCGAAAGGATGCTTATAGAAACAAATGTGTACAACACTACTCCCTTTTCAATTCATCATCTTTCAGTTACTTTTGAGGGGGACTCAAATAACTTTTAAGGGATATCACAGTAATTTTAAATATAATTTACCTTAATGTTGTTTACGAATTTTTAACCATAGTTTATAAACAGATGCCATAAAAATATATAAGACATGCTACTGAAAGAGTTACTGGGAATTTCTAGAAAGTAATATCCTAATGAGAAGCTAAAGGCATTCACCTACAACATAAATATAACTTAAATGTTATTCAAATCACATCAAGAAAAAAAATTAATTTTTAAAACCGAAACAAGACAAATTCTCTCATTAAAGAGCCTTTTTTTCATGAGAAATGAAACAAAACAATGACTGTATGGAACAGTCAGTATACGTAGAAGGAAAAATTAGAAATCAAATTCCGAATTAAAATTTCTGAATTACCGGAAACGCAGGAAGTTTCATTGATTTCGACGCCTTCTATCATATGACGGTTACATCCTGCGCGTTTTCAATATTGTTTTTGTTCTTCCACCCGCGCCTAGCTCTGACGTCATTTACTGTGCTCGCCGCCCATTGGCGGAAGTGCTGATGACATCATCGACAACGGACGCATCGCTGTTGCCAGCAGCCATGCTTTCATGACAAATTATGACAGACTAAACGTATTACGCGCGAGAAAAAAAAGTTATCTTTCAATCTTTTGATGTTTATCTGCACAAAAAATTTTGTGTTTTCAAAAATTAAAACCAATGGTAGACATTTATTTACTTCAACTTACCGTAAGTGGGATAGGAAAAATATATGGATAAAATAAAGCTGCATCTACGATTTCTCTTTTCTTAATATGAGAAATTCAGCATCAAAATCTTATCCTTTTGGGCATGCAAAAGTTAAATACTGCGATATTGGAGAAAGAAGTTTTCATTTATATGCATCGGTTTTGGAAAATTCTCGAAGGAGAAATATCGTATCACTTAAATAATCCATGGTAGATTCCAAAGGTGAATATTAAAAGAATAACAACATGATTTGCCGTAATTCACATGGCGAAAAAAATATAAAGCAAAATCGAATTGATTTCAAACTAGCCTCAAACTAGCTTTCAATATCCTTAATATATTTGACATCCATACCCATAGGCTCTTCTAAACGGTTATAAAATTTGAAAAAAAAAATATTTATACTACAAAAAATACCATCTTTTAGATGAGGGCAATTTGGTCTAATACACTAAACTTAATGTAAGATAAATGTGAAGAAAGACAAGTATCCAAGCAGAAAATCTGTTCATATTCTAATGTCCCAGAGTCACACCAGAAAAGATAAGACAAATTAATCTTTTAAAACGATATAAAGTTACTCACGGATCGAGGTGAAAATAACAGCAGAGGCATCCACTACAAAAGAAATCCTACAAGGATGTGGACAATAGTTGTGGAATGCTAGAGAATTCAAGAAAACTGACATCTCTTTAAACCATCTCTACTGCGCATGACGCCAACCGACTAACGCCAATGAGTCACGGGTAATTCCCATGATTCACTGATGTCAGTCGCTCGGCCGTCCTGACATGTTGCAGGGATAGTTTTAGGGTTACCACCCACCTACGCGAATACGAAATTACCTATATTAATATTTATATAAATGTGATAAAGTGCTATCACCAGTACCAGAAAATACAGATCAATAATAAATATCTACGCATTTTTTTTATAAAGTGTACTTATCGAAGAACACAGTTTAAAGAGTTTTTTTTCTGTACTATTCAGCAATATTAATGAAGAACATTTATCTATGTCTGTAGAAAGAACATTTTGTGTGTTCTTCTCAATTGAAAAACTAAAAAATGATCAATATTACGAAAGACGATTAAGAAGTTTTTCAGACGTAAAATTATGTAATAAAAATACAGTTCAGAAATACGGAAATCTGTCATGACTGAACAGCTTAGGACAGTTAGAATACAATTTATCTAAAAACAATCTAGCGATTTATACATATTTTCTTAAAAACAAGCCTTAATCAGACAATTGCACTTTATTCTGTAATAGTTTTTTCTCTTAAAGCAGAAAACAAAAAATTCTGATATACTCCGTTACAATATAGTTTAAAAATTAGTAACGCGTGTGTTGAGACTGAAAACTTTTCTGCAGTACTTATAATGCGCAATACAATAAGAAAAAAATGGGAGTACAAGAAAAAATGATGGGGGAAAAATAGACTGATTCAAAGACTCTCTCATGTAGTTACACGAAAAACATTTAAAGAGAGAGTTTTACGGGTGGTAATACATCATTAAGACTTCTTTTATAATCGATAATTTCGCAGAAAAAACCACTATATACATACTATACTTAGAAACTATAAATATTTTTTTAAATAGAAAAGTTTACACGTATGCACAGAGAGCTTTATCACGTTTAGATACGAAAGGTACGAATGCCTAAATACGATAAAATTCTGCTAATAGTATAATTAAAAAAAAACGAACATACCTTTAACAAAATATAACCATCTGCGTAGTTCGACGTCAGATTAATGTAAAATATTAATATATATCCAGATGTATGAAAAGAAGCTTGAAATCCTGTAAAATAGAAAGAAATTAATATTTTTAAGCAGTTTTACGAAATTACACAAAATATAAGATGTAAATAACTTTATTAACATACTACGTTAAATGACGTTTAAATTTTCATCGAGGAGGGGGGGGGGGAAATTAGAAATTTGCAAAAGGATAGAAGCATTTCTGAATTAAAAACATACATTAATACTGTTTAATTTTATTTATCTCTTTTGAGATATTTTATATACATATGATGTTAATTTACACAAGAATCTACTTCATGAATTACTTTGATAAAATGGCTATTTTATCACATTCTAGCACAGTAATGAAAAAACAGCGTGGCAACTGCTATTACAGCAGTTGGTTACAAAAATATGTTTCATTGCGCTAAATTTCCGTGCTTTCGTAACTGATCAAGTATTTTATCACTTTAGCAACTATGAGAAATTCCTTAAAAATATTTAATAGATATTAGTCTAAAGATTAATTCATTACATAACATCAAGAGAGAGAAGTAAGTGACGGAAGGTCAATAAGTAATAGATAAAATACGATTCGACTTCTTGAAAAAAAAAGATGTAAATTCACGAACTTATTAGAAGTAAAAAGAATTATACAATATAATATATTATATAATAATAATTATTATTCATATATTATATGAAAGTTTTTCACATTTCCCCTCCATCTAACCTTATAATAATACCACGCGCGTAGAGTGGAAAAGCCCAATCCATTAAAAATTACATTAGATTTATTATTTTCAATTAGCAGATCACAAATGGCGAATATAGAAAAACTGCGGTAGCCGCGTAATAGATTTAACTATGAAAACGCTGTTACAAGCACCAATAAAATATTTTTCTTTATAACGATTATTAAATGATAAATAACTAAAATCCGCGTGACAAAGTGTTACTCAGACTTACAAAAAACACGGGCAAAATGTTTAAAATACTTCAAACTTTGCAGCAAGGATTTCAAATATTATTTTACTATGGAAATTTAGAGACTAAAAAACGAAACTTTTAATCTTAAACATGACTTTTCAGATGGAACGCAGAGATGACGTCATATATCATGACGTCATAGCATGACGCAACAACATGGAAGAAACTATCCGTCACAGAGGGTGAATAAATTGCAGAATATCTATGCAACTATGCAATTCGACAAATCAGAACAAGGAAATGAACTATATTTAAACATTTAAAAAAAAAATGAAAAATAGATGTATCTCCCTTTCAATGCGGTAAAGTGTATCGAAATTCAAAAGTCGAGAAAACGTGCATTAAACAATTTCAGACTAAATTTCGTAAAATATATGATATGGCGCATCTTCTTTCATCTTGAACCAATATCTCCTAATAAACCACACAGCAAAATTTGAAAACAGTTTCATACATTACAAAATCACAATATTCTTTACCTAGACATAGAAATAATAAGTACTTTATTTAAAGCACTGCATCGCAAAATTTGTAATTTCCACGAGCGTTTACCGCAGTTATATTGAAAACACTTCAAATGTAAGTCCCCAGATTCCATTAGATAATTTTAGACACACAGCTTCAACAGTAGTGCGGTAAGAATTATTTAAAACTCATCGCTGCATATGCGGGTTAAACTATATGATTCTCTTAAGTGGACTTACTTAATGTACTACTATATTGCCACTAAGAAACAACACAATTTGTAATTTTATATTGAATGTATGAAACAAATATTATTAGAAGAACAAAGTTTTAAAATGTCGAATATTATTTCCATCGAATGGTTTTCCAGAAGTAAATCAAACTTGTGCTATAGTTTCAAGAGAATTCCTCCAAAAGTACGAAATACGAATCTACGCAACATACCTGGAGAGTGACAGACGAGAACGGAATGTAGCACACAAACGCGCAAAAATGTTCCACAGTCCACATCCTTCTCGAGCGACGGCTGTAAGTTCACTGTCCCTAAGCTTAGCACCTACCCCAATGAAACGCGTCAGCCGAAAAGAGCAGACAGCAGATTCTGTCTGCCGCTTGCGACCCATTCATTGAACTGCCAAGTCTCTTCGGTTCTCGGAACTCTCGGATCTAGCAACGCTCCTATTGGATGTCTGCGCAGACGTCTGCCCAATTGTGGCTGTCGATAGATCGTCTGCGCCGACGATCCAATCAAAGACCTCGTTTCTCGCCGGCAGTACGACTACTTACGCAGAAAATGAATAGATAAGAAAAATAATACTTAAAATACAACGGTATTTTCTCTGGCGTTGTCTTTGAAGTTCTGGCGTTCGAAATTTTTTTTGGATATGCGTTTTTGTGGTCACGGAAGGCTGTTTTTAACCGGATGCGTCGCTGGGATGGGCAGTCTGTACAGAGAGCTACTTGGACTCTACAGACATTAACTGCCCGTCTACCCAAAAAAAAAAAAAAAAAAAAGTGGGGGAAAAAATTACAATATTGTAAATCTGCAACTGATAAAATTTATCGATAACATAGCACCGATTTAATATATTTCTATATGCATAATTAGGAATTAAATAAGCATATGAATTTTTTCTCTACAATTTTCATTTTTATAAATGGTCATTTTAACACAACATATATTTTTTTAATCTTTAAAGACAGATTTTAACTGTTATGGGTTATGAATGGATATTCTCAAATATGAAAACGCCAGTCCGACAATGGCCCAAATTTCTAAATACTTCGCCGAAAGTTAAAAAATTTGATTTTAGTGAAGAGAAAAAATTCTAGTTAAAGTCATTAAGATGTCGGTTCCAATCTCTAGCAAATACACAAGTACTTTAAATCCTCTGGACTAAGATTTTCCAATTAGTTAAACATGGTAGGACTGGAGAGATACGGAATCAGGGACTTATACTTTTTCAAAAAAAAAAAAAAAAAAGGGAAACAATTTGATTACTAGATATTTTGGATCAATGCAAAAATTTAAATTTAGATTAATAATCGATGAAGCCCCAAATGTAAGGATTATTTTGTAGCCATTATAACCAAACATTTATTTTTAACCAATTCACTTCTGAGTAAGAATGACCTCATGTCTCTACTGGATAGGGAATTTTTTAGGATTTACCCTGTACTGCCATTATTTACTAGACAGCTTACGGAGACCGATCCAAACCACAGACAGTTAGTGGTAAATATGCATTTGAGGTTTACCGCTTAAGTTTAGTGTTTAAATTTAGTGAATCATACCTTTCCCCACTGAATCTTAGGATTATTTGTCAGGCGGATATAAATTCTTTCAAAATCCCCAGAAATTTGTCAAAGACAATCTCAAATCTCCTTCTTTTCATTATTTTGCTCCTTAATGTTTCCAAAGATAGCAGGAAAAATACTAAAACAATTTCATCGTCAAATGAGTAAAAAACTTTCCGTAATATATAAACGTTCTCGGACCAGAATGCAAAATTCAACTTTGTTAAATCTTTTGAACAATAGATGGCAGCAGTGTATATTGATTCCAGATACAAACCGCATGTCCCCGGGAAGGAGCGGGCGATATTTGAATTTCTACCTGAGTTTTAGTACTGTAGCATGAAAAAGGATATCTGATTGGCTAGTGGATCTTCTCATAATTCTGTCGGTAGCAGTACAACGGCTAACATTAGGCAGCGTTGCATGGCTTTCTATGGAGGAAATTTACTAAACTTAGCATTGTCCCACGTCTTTTCACATCTTTTGTTATTATTTGTTTTTTGATGAAAAGTCGTACTAAAAGAATTATAATACTTCGAATAGATTGTAAAAATGTTTGATATTTGTAACTATTATTTTAGAACAAAAGTGAATTGTCTGCAATATTATTTTAGACAAAGGCTGGTCATAAGACTGTATGTAACACTACGTTGGTTCAAAGGAAGCCCCAATTATTTACTGAATACGAACATGAAAGAAAACGATTTAAAAAAAAATATTATTATAAAATTTCGGTAAATCCCCCCCCCCCCTTTTTTTGTTCGAAAACTTACATTTAGAAGGTTTTACAGATTTTTGACTTCCAGAAATTTTTATACAGATTCTAATCGTAGTTAACTAAGAAATTTTTAAATAAACTCTTTTCTTTGGTGGGAAGAGGAAGGGACATAAACTTCACCTCTCATTCAGGCATCGATTTACATGCTACAAAATTACTACAGGGTTACTACTAAAACAGTGAATTTTTTTCACCTGACCTTTCCAGGATTTTCTAGTTAACTATATAACAATATTGAAATTTGAAAAGTTAAAATTATCCTATTTCATTAAGTTTTATAACTTTTTAGTTATGGAATTTTATAAAATACATAGCCTTATATAAATTTTTATTTTTGGTAATCACTTTTCAGTTACTTACCTCCTTAATATGGCATTTATTAACATTACACAGTTAGTAAGATAGAGATAGCAAATGAAAAGGAACAAAATTACATAAATAACAGATTTTATTCGGTCTTAGTTTTTTGAACTTCTAATTATCACATTATTTAAATAAAGTATTAAAAACTCAGTCATATTCTGTCTGCAGAACAAGTAAAAAAAAACCACTCAGCTAATAAAGGATTAACAAGATCTCAGGAGTACTGAAGTTTTTTAAAGAAATTTTTAGAATTCGACAAAAAACAATGAGTGAATTTGTTGGTGCCTAAGATATTTGAATGGAATTCTACAGATATATATATATTCGCGAAATGGCTGGCCCCTTTTGCACTGGCCAAGTGACTTGGCGAAAGCCCGAAATAATCGAGAATTTACGATTACTTTGGGCATTGGCCAGCCAATTCACAATGCGCCCGAAAACCAATAGCCAGTTCACGAAATGTCCAAGAGAAATTGACCAAAGCTAGAAGTTTTGAGGAACTGAATCCTGCAGTAACAAAATATAAGTAGTTGATCATACCAGTTCTAACTTATATTTTGACCAATGTGAAAAATGTTTTCTTTTGACCAATCCCTTTAGTCTAGTCAATGGAGAATAAATCACTCCAGAATCAAAGAGAAAAGGACAATTTTTCTAGGGCAATTCGCAAACTGGCCACTGATTGTCGGGCTCATCGCGAATGGCTCGACCAAAGCCCGAAGTAAGTTGGCAATTTTCGATTATTTCGGGCTTTAAGCCAAGTGACTTGGCCAATGCTAGAAGTAGCCAGCCACTTTGCGATTTGGACGTAACATATAGATTCTCAGAGAGGATGAAAAATGACTGAAATTGACGAAAATTTTATACGTTTACTAGGTGAGTGTAAAATTACGAAGTTTTAGCGAAGAAATAAATAATAGTGAAAAAATATTTCCATGTAAAATAATGGAAACAAAACGTAATCGATTGCAAGCGGTTCTTTAAAGATGCAAGCAAACACAATTCGGAAATTTTAGCAAAGTAACAATGATCTAAAATTATACTAAGTCAAATGTAGAGGCTATAGAAATTTGATGCGTATCAGCCGCACCTCAAATTATGCTGCATAAGAGGGTATTTTTTTATTAGTGGAAATAAATAGGAACAAAAAGCTTAAAAATTGTGAAAAATTTGGATATGAATACCACGAGTGAAAAACTTCCCGATATTGTCAGCCATTTTCTGTAATAATGTGAGAAATTTCCGTATAGCTCCTTAATTCTTACACTAGAGCAGCGGGTCGATCGCCACCCACTTTCTTTTAACCTCATAACTTTAGAGCTTTTTTTCGCGTAAATGAAAAAAAAATTGAAATTTGTGACAATTAAAACTGGAATTTTCAAATTTTCTATTATGAAT
>OU015495.1:188936290-188965278 GCA_907164885.2 Dolomedes plantarius
AATTTTGATACTTCCCGAACCAAGTATGTAAAATTATTGTGGTTTTTTCAATAAATGCGAAAGTTTTGAATATACGAGGGTTGGGGCAAAAGTCATGGCAACTATTTTTTTTCTTGAAGATACCAGTCCGGTTGGAAAATGTGACATATATAGACGAAAGGACAAGGTCTTAACTACATGTGTGGACAATGAATAGCACTGAAATATCGTAACACACTAATTTATTACGGTAGTATACAGGGCAATATGGCCTTCACCGTGCAAAAGAATGATAACACAGTATATATATATATATATATATATATATATATAGTGGAATCTCGATCTATCGTTTTTCAAGGGACCGACTGAACTGAACGACAAATGCGGGAAAACGATAGATCCGGGAACATAACAAAGCAATATGATCGTCGGGACTGGGTAAAATAAACGACACATACCGGAAAACGGTGATTCGGAAAACGATCGATCGAGAGTCCACTGTATATATATATATATATATATATATATATATATATATATATATATATATATATATATATATATATATATATATATATATATATTTGCGAATAAAAGCGAAATTTTATATATCGTAAATTTTTTTTAGCGAAATTTCGATATTTTTTATGCGAAATTTACGTATCCCTAATTATGACTCTAGAATTCGAAAAGTTATGACAGCCTTATTACTTTAAGGAAGAAAGCTGCTACGGGCAGCAAGGAAATAGGGTGGATGGGAAAGCAAAATATATTTTATCCAAGAAAAAATAAATTCCTGATTATTTAAAAAAAATAAATAAATATTAATATCCGTTACTCATATATTCATTTCGTAATATTACAAATGAATAAAATAATATTCCGTATTTTTTAAGTTTTTTAATATGAAGCGTTTTCACAAGCGTTTTCACCCACTTCGGGACACAGAGTGAGCGCAGGAGGGTCGCACGTCATGCTGTAGAGAATTCGAGTAAAAAACTAGAAAAAATTACGTTACTTAACGTATCTTCAATATACTTCAAAATACAGCCCAGTGTTAAACTATGGAGAAAATGTTACCAATGATTGTCGACTTGAATTTTTTCCTCTTTCTTTAAATTGTACTCCGTAATGGAGATTTTTTTTTCACTCGGGTATCTTTTGTATTCTTCAAAAGAACCGAAAATAATATTTTAAAATTTGAATTATTCGTTGAAAAAAATGTGGTGTGCTGTGTTTTAAACGCACGTAATTTCCTTTCGTAGATGAAATTTCTAAAATGAATAAACTAGCAGAGTAAAAAAATTCCTCGTCTATTACAGAGTAAAGTTGAAAAAAGAGTCTTTAAACGACAATCATTGTAAAAATGTTCTCCACAAAGTAACATTGAGCTGATCGAACCCAATATGGTTGCTTACCCAGCAGCCTAAAGTCTATTATAAAGTCTATTTCTCACGGTATATTCAAAACCAATATACCACTGGAAGCGTTAAGAATGCTGTGTACTAATCCCATTGGATTCGCTCACCCCAATGTTAACTTATGGAGAAAATTTGTCCAAGCATTGCCGACTTGGATTTACAGATTTTTTTAAAAACTGTACTCCGTAATAGAGGAAGAAGTTTTATACCTTGGGCTATTTATCGTTTTTTTTTTTTAAATGCAAGTAATATTTTTAAATTTAAATTATTCGGGGGAAAATCTGGTATAGTGTGTGTTTAACGATCACAAATTCGTTTGAGGGACGAAATGTATAAAATGAATCCTGTTGCAAGGTGAAGAAAAGTTTTGGCTATCTGAAAATGCCATTTCTTTTGGATTATCAGCATTTATACAGATGTAAATAGTAGACAAATTTTCTCCTTAGGTTAACACTGAGGTGAGAGATTCCAATAGGATTAGTACACAGTAGCCGTATATCTATTTGTAGAATGGTACATTCAAAACCATTCTAAATCAGAAAAAAATCATTCGATCCTCTTCTATATGTATAAAACAGTTCCGTAACTGACTGACTGACATACAATGCACAAACCCAATTGCTGGACCTAAAGGGCTGAAATTTTGCATGGCGATTTTTCTTATAGTGTAGGGGTGCACTAAGAAAGATTTTTGAAAAATAATTCTTAGTTTTTAAAAATTAAATTTTTAAGCTGTTTTAGTAACTTTTTTCAAGTTTGCATTTAAAATAATAATCTGAGGGTTATGAAATTTATATCACGAGAAAGATAAAAAATCCTTTAAAATGACATCTTTTTCGAATCTTTACCTCCATTTTCTTATTTTTGGTGAATTTTTAAAGATTAAATTTTAGAATTTAATTTATTAAATGCTGATCACGTGATTTCTTTTTCTGGTACTTTAAATAAATTTATCGTCACGTCCATAACAATGAAATAGACAAAAAAATATTTTTTCCCTTGCTAATGCGGCAGACGATTGGACATTATCCAAAAAAATATTAAAATACAGTAAAAGATATGTTCCTCAAACTGTACTATATTAACTGTACTCTATTCTTTAGTACGTCCTATTAGATTTAATTTGAATATTTTCTTCTACATTATTTTGTGTATAAAAATAACCCTTACGATTTTTTTATAAATGTATATATATATATATTCTTTTACATTAATTGTATATATTGATCGTATTTATTATACATTATATACATACATATATATATATATATATATATATATATATATATATATATATATATATATATATATATATATATATATATATATATATATATATATATTTTTTTTTTTTGCATTAATTGCAAACATTGACCGTTGTATTTAATATGAATGTACTCCGTAGAGAAGTGCGGGTTTTCAGCTAGTTTAAAATAAAAAACAAAAATCGTTGAGATAGAATAAGATAGGACAGTGGTTCCCAACCTTTTGCAGCTGGCGACCCACCTTTCCTTATCGAAATATCTCCACGGTCCATCGGTCCACGGTGGAGTAAAAAACCTTATTTGTATCGTATACCTTCCTTATGTATAGATAATTACCATCAAATATTGCAAATATATATATATATATATATATATGCTTTTTTGAAGATACAGACTAATTATTGATAAACAATTTGTGTTCTAATTTGAAAATGGTTGACAAAATATAAGCACTTTGTACTTTGGTAAAATATAAGTACTTTTTCTTCTTTTCTGATGGTTTATTCGATGGTTTCTGATAGTTTTAGGATCGAGTCGTGACCCACCTGCAACCCACCGGTTGGGAACCGCTGAGATAGGACACTAAAACGACGGACTCCTACGAGTTGCAGCCAGAGGAACGGCACGAGGAGAAGGTTCTTTTTCTTAAGCATACTCTAGGTTTCCGTTATACGCTAAACTGGTGAACGTAATACACTTAAACAATCATGAGCAACTAGCTGAAAACTCGTACTTCGCTAAGGAGTACATTCAAATTAAATACATCGGTCAATGCATGCAGTTCATGCCAAATATATATATATATATATATTATATGATAAATACGACAATCAATGTATACAATTGATGTAATATATATATATATATATATATATATATATATATATATATATATATATATATATATATAAAAATCGTAAAGGATAATTTTATAGACAAAATAATGTAGAAGAAGATATTCAAAATTAAATCTAATATAAAGAATACTACAGAATATAGTACAGTTAATATAGTACAGTTTGTAGAACATTTCTTTTACTGTATTTTAATATTTTTTTGGATAGTGTCCAATCGTCTGCCGCATTAGCAAGGGAAAAAAAAATATTTTTTGTTTATTTAGTTGTTATGCACGTGACGATACATTTATTGAAAGTACCAGAAAAAGAAATCACGTGATCGGCATTTAATAAATTAAATTCTAAAAATTAATCTTTAAAAATTCACCAAAAATCAGGAAATGGAGGTAAAGATTCGAAGAAAAAATTCATTTTAAAGGAATTTTTATGATCTTTCACGTGATATAAATTTTATAACCCTCAAAGTATTATTTTAAATGCAAACGTAAAAAAAGTTAAAAAAACAGCTTAAAATTTAATTTTAAAAAATCTAAGAAGAATTTTTGAAAAATCTTTCTTAGTGCACCCCTACACTATAAGAAGAATCGCCATGCAAAATTTCAGCCCTTTAGGTCCAGCGGTTTGGTCTGTGCGTTGTATGTCAGTGAGTCAGTTACGGAACTGTTTTATATATATATAGATTCATAGTTTCCTCAGAGGAAGCTTGTGCTAAGACAGTGTATCCTATCAGATATCTCTCTAAAAGACACATATTCGGATATGCCTCTTCCAGGAGAACAGGCGAATGCAATTTGATTTGCTCCAATGACTAGATGACTTCGACGAAATAGTACATTTGGGGGACGAGACAGAAATAAAATTAATTAGTAGCAAATCTGTCATGCATGCATCCACTTGTTCCTCAACCGTGTGATGTCGTAATTAATAACATACACACACAGTATTGTTTTAAAAGAGAAAAACATATCTGCACCTTCAGTAGCATACATTGCATTACGGAAAACATGGGTTCACCTTCCCAGAAGTTTACAAAATATATAACAAATATTACTATCTATCTGGTGGTATAGCTTATTAACGCTTCATTGACACGCATGCAACATACATGCTTCTCTAAAAAGACGAATTTTATTATTTAAAACAAATTATGAGCTTTAATGATTAAAATATCTCCATGCAAAGGGTTGTTATTCCGCGAATACTTAACACGAAACGCTATTATTATTTGTTTAAGGTAAAAATTTCATGGTCTGTATTTAGATACAAACTTGGACCAAAACAATTAATTCGGATTATGACAAGGCATTAACACGATCCCTAGAAGTTTTCGGACTGTATAAACGAATATTCTTTACGTGTCAACCGTGATTAATAGAGAATAGAGGTTTTATCTAATACCAGTTTTGTTACAAGAATCTCAAAACTGAATATATATATATATACAAACATATACATAATACATATATATATATATATATATATATATATATATATATATATATATATATATATATTGCGAGTATATACAGTGGTGGGATTCAGCCGGTTCGCACCGGTTCTGTAGAACCGATACCTAATGTAGGTTTTGGTACTGCGAACCGTTTGCTAATGAGCGCCGGAAGCATCGTTAACACGACAAATATTACTTAAAAATAAACTTACCCTACACCGGGCAGCCGGTCCGTTCTGTGATGCGGCAATGGCATTAATTTAGACAGATGGTCCTAATGTGCTTTGTTGTTCTCTTTGTCTGGTATATAATATTGTAAAACTCTTTCTTAAAACATAATTTAGTTTTATGTACCTCTTTTATTGTTCTTATTTGAGTATTTAATGCATGAATTATTAAACTACCTGTCGGTATACTTAAAATGATCATCAGGACATACAACCTGTTGTTAATTTATTTGAATCCGACCACTGTGTATAAATAAATAAATAAATAAATAAATAAATAAATAAATAAATATATATATATATATATATATATATATATATATATATACATACACACACAATTTTGAGAGAACAATTTTTAAAAAATCATGAAGCGGGAAAGAATTTAGGATTTTTTCAGTCTTGTCTCAGCATTTTAAAGAAATATCCTGAAATCTATTCTGAATCTTCCGTATCACGAAATCTTCGAAGATCCGACATGCAAATCAGTGTCTGGCAATGGGATAAGTATAAAGGGCTGAGTGATTGCGATTTGACATTGCTTGCATGGTCTGTCTCTCTAAGGAAATTCCAGTGTCCAGATTTCACAACTGCTTAAACCCATTTTCCTGTAAACGCTGATTAAAGTATTACGACTGCTCACTGAATGTTTCGTTTGTTGAATCTTACTTTATAAGTTTGCACCGAATTCAGCAAACCTTTCGCTCTAGGAAAAAAAACCAATATTTAGTTAAATTGAATGAATTAAAAATTTTTGCTGGTGCTGAGAATCGGAAGAAGAATATATCATTTGGCACGGAACGTAAGTTAAAAAATGATTTACGTTATCCATATAGGACAGACACTGGTATTGTCTGAGTTTTCAATGTTTAATTTGCCTCGATCTCGAGACGGGACAGGTATGCATGGACGTTTTAGAATCTAGTGTCATATAATTGTACAGTTATATTTAAATTTATAATTGTATCTATCATCTCATAAATCTTAATTACTTGTTTATCAAAATATCAGAAGGCGGCAATGAAGACTGAAAACTCATTTTAGCTAATTGGCATGGCAGGCTTTGTTTTCTAGTAGAAATTAGATATGAGCGAGGGCTTAAGGTAGCCGAATGGTAGCGCGTCGGCACCGAGGGTGCTCAGTTCGATTCCCGACAAGCGCCATGAAATACCTGCGTGTCTAGGCAGGATATGCGCACATTAAATCCTTAGACCACGGAGTCCCCCTATGAGGTCAGAAAGGGTGAGAGACGGTACGATCCAGATGCTAGGGCTGCTTATTAAAAAATACTTTTATTTTAATTATCTTTAACGGCTTATTAAATTAGATTCGCCAGTTTTATTTTTTTTTTTATAGATTTTAACAGATGAAAAGTAATTCACAAAATGAGTTATGAAATTCATATGCAACATATCACTATTAAAGAGTCAGAATTTTCAGTCATAAACCAGTAATCCCTTTAAAATTTGCATTATTTGTGAGACAGTACCAGGTAATGAAATTCTAAACATACTTTACTTCTAGGAATCTTGTTTTTCCCACTATTAACAGATTACTAAGCGTCTAAAACCTTGCTCTGAAATTACCTTTTGCTAATCATAAATGTATATCATTTTAGTATTTTTTTAATGTGTTGAGCAATGGCAGTTTTAAGCAACCCCCCTTTTTTTTAACGATATGAAGTTAATTTTGCATGCTGCTGACAAAAATAAGCGACGCTTCATAAAAATCAAATATTTATCCGAATGTAAAAGACAGAATTTATACGATAGCGTAAAACTGAAGCAGGAACCGGAGTGAAATCCTAGTTCTTTTGAAGAACATACGCTGATATGATTGAATAGCTTTATTCATTACATTTTTATACCTCTAAGGAAGTTGGATATTGACATTTCCCTCCCAGACATTAATAAATAAAGGTTTCCTTTTTGTTACCGAATTTCCGTTTAATTACGTAACTTTATCAGAAGACAGAATAATTACCTATGGGATTTTTCTACGCATTTGAAATTAAACGTTTCCCTACTCCCACAAGACTGTTTTAATAAAGATTCTTATGACTCAACACACGGATATTAATAAGTTATTGGAATTTCGAGAATGACTCATTTTCGACTTGAAATAGTTAGTTCGTTTGTTGGACTGCTTGATATTAAATACAAAACAGCAGGGTTTCGATGCAGTTTTTTTCATTCATGCTACTTTTCATTAGCATTTCCTATATAAGCCCAATGATGCAGCGTTTTAGAAGATAGTTATTGTGTGGTGCCCGGATTTATCGCTGTATAAAATTGTTCGGGCGCCGATAACTTCTTTCAAGCAGATTGCTGACGTTTACAAAAATATTAGCTAAGTGTTGCTGCACCAGTTATAATTCATCATAATTCATATCTGGATTGCGAACAAAATATGTGAATGCTAAAAAATTAGCTGTTGCTTATTTTGGTTGAATAAATTAATAACGGAATCAAATAAAAGTTGACGTATAGAGTAAGCACAGAATGTCTGGAAGCTATTATAGTGATCAGAAATATTCATTTCGGTTAAATGAAATTTCAGTTAGCTAGATAGTTTTCCTTCGATAAAATAACAAGGTTAGGTAACAACCTCATTGACCCTTAATACCCAATTACAGAAAAAGATAGAAATAACACATATTACGACTGATTTTAAGTACAGAAATAAATTATTTCATGAACTTATGATGTTATATCTTATTTGGCCAACACGATATAAAGGAATTCATTACTTTTATGAAACTAATGGAATATACATAACATGAACACAGACTTTCTTAATATGCACATGAAAATTATTAATTAGTATAAGCTAGGGAGCATTCATAAATTGATATTTTATAGGCAATGGAATCGAGAAGAATTTTTATTTAGTTCGAAACTAGTTGCCATTCTTAATTTTTATCGATTATTTTAAGAAGATGTGTATTCCAGTTACGAAGTTTCTGATCATGCATATATGGAGATCTGACGGCTCTAAAATGTTCATTAATTACCAATTCAGATTTTTTAACGTCAGATTCCTTAGACCACGGAGTCCCCCTATGAGGTCAGAAAGGGTGAGAGACGGTACGATTCCCCCCCCCCCCCAAGATGTCACCCTTATGGATGCTACGTCAAAATTGAGGTGGCACCTGGCTAAGATTATGTTCCTCAATAACGGTCCTCCGGAAAGCAAAATTTCAGCGTCGTTGCGAGTCATAATTTAGGCAGCGTGCCAAACCCAGTTTGTATCGCTTGGGCAAGCAGTAAACAGTTAAACAGAAAAGTACTAAAATGATGAGGCGGCAAAGAGGTAAGCAACGATAAGTAATCCTACGTTAATAACCCGCGGTCGTTTCGTTAGAAGAGACTACCTGAAATATTTTTTTCATAATATAATAATGAAGCAAAATAATTTTAGTTTACACAACAATAGAAGAAAAGTGATACTACATCTGGTTTGAAAACCTTCTGATCACTTTAGGCTCAATCAATAAATTAAGTTTATTATAGCACCTGGGGAATATAATTTTAGGGAAGGAAATATTTTTCTTCTTATTATGAAATGATTTTCCACTCATAGGGATTTGTACGGTGTTGAGATGAAATGGGAATCTCATCATAATTGCTGTCTGAAAGAAAGCTGTGGAATATTCGAGATATGTAGAAACGTATCAGGAAATCCCAGGGAAAATTTTTGAGGAAATACATTTTACATTTAAAGCTATGCAAAACAAAAAAAAGTTACATAATGAATAATTTTGAATTATCACATCTTTAACGCATTAGCAGTCTGCAATCGAGTGTTGAACCAAAACTTAGCCTCGTGCAAAGAGTTTTATCAGCGCAACCTATAATTAAATAGAGTAAAATCTATCAAGAAATATTTACAAAAACTTAATGGCAAACTTATAAACATGATCACAAATGGAAAAGGTAAATCATCCTCCTAGTTTGTGAGTCACTCGAAACTGAATTATATCACAATAAACCGTCTTTTACTACGTTTCACGAAATATTCGACAAGCTCAATAAATAGCCAGCCACAGAAGCAGTTGTTCAGAACTATAACCCTTCTTGAATGCCAACAAAGCATCCATTCCTGCACAAAGCACCTTACTGATAGCCACAACTTTCGAAAATTGATTTCCCTTCTCCGAAGCGAATCGTATTTTATTTTCCGAGAAAACATAAATATCAATGTAGATTTCTTTATGCGTTTTTTTTATCCTTTTCGATATATCTTAGCAACTCTTTGCCTATCCCAGGTTTATACGCGCTCCCAAAAACCGATCAATACGAGCAGCGTCATCTCGAATCCTGTCACGACGAGCTTGGCAACAAAATGGAAAGTGATAAAAAATATATTTGAAAAAAGATGGACTTTATTTTGAAGGTTAAGATGCCGTTTCACAAATGGTATGATTAAGATGATGAAGGTGTGACTCTTAGCATATATTATTTATTTTTTATTTTAGAGTAACATATCTTCCCTTTTAAACTCCTATTCTTCTTTTAATAAAATGCTAAGCAGATAACTTTGGTCAGAAGGTTTATATTTCTTTATTTTTGGATGAATATAATGCGCACTAGACATCCGTACCCTGTTGGCTCATCCATTATTAGTAAGTTCTGAAGAATATATTTGAAAATAGATGGACTTTATTTTGAAGGTTAAGATACCGTTTCACAAATGGTATGATTAAGATGATGAAGGTGTGACTCTTAGCATATATTATTTATTTAGAGTAACATATCTTCCCTTTTAAACTTCTATTCTTCTTTTAATAAAATGCTAAGCAGATAACTTTGGTCAGAAGGTTTATATTTCTTTATTTTTGAATGAATATAATGCGCACTAGACATCCGTACCCTGTTGGCTCATCCATTATTAGTAAGTTCTGAAGAATATATTTGAAAAAAGATGGACTTTATTTTGAAGGTTAAGATGCCGTTTCACAAATGGTATGATTAAGATGATGAAGGTGTGACTCTTAGCATATATTATTTATTTTTTATTTTAGAGTAACATATCTTCCCTTTTAAACTTCTATTCTTTTTTTAATAAAATGCTAAGCAGATAACTTTGGTCAGAAGGTTTATATTTCTTTATTTTTGAATGAATATAATGCGCACTAGACATCCGTACCCTGTTGGCTCATCCATTATTAGTAAGTTCTGAAGAATATATTTGAAAAAAGATGGACTTTATTTTGAAGGTTAAGATACCGTTTCACAAATGGTATGATTAAGATGATGAAGGTGAGACTCTTAGCATATATTATTTATTTTTTATTTTAGAGTAACATATCTTCCCTTTTAAACTTCTATTCTTCTTTTAATAAAATGCTAAGCAGATAACTTTGGTCAGAAGGTTTAAATTTCTTTATTTTTGAATGAATATAATGCGCACTAGACATCCGTACCCTGTTGGCTCATCCATTATTAGTAAGTTCTGAAGAATATATTTGAAAAAAAGATGGACTTTATTTTGAAGGTTAAGATACCGTTTCACAAATGGTATGATTAAGATGATGAAGGTGTGACTCTTAGCATATATTATTTATTTAGAGTAACATACCTTCCCTTTTAAACTTCCATTCTTCTTTTAATAAAATGCTAAGCAGATAACTTTGGTCAGAAGGTTTATATTTCTTTATTTTTGAATGAATATAATGCGCACTAGACATCCGTACCCTGTTGGCCCATCCATTATTAGTAAGTTCTGAAGAATTTCGATATCGTACCGGAATGAAGGATTATTTTGAGATAATTTAATTAAATATTTCATTTGTTAATTTTATTGACAATTCAAGAATTGAGATTTATTATTGTTTATTATTTTGCTACGTAACTTGACTACACTCGACAAAAAATATTTTAGTTAGTTCATTCATTAATCAGCTTCCAAAAATACTCAAGCAATTTCATTTCTTTTCTACTTGGCTTGCAGCACATTAATAGGATAGGGCCATTTTTTTTATATTTATTTGTTTATTTTTTTTTTAAGCGGAGGCACTTGTCGTCAAACATTCGTCTATACTACGCCGCGGTTTACTGTCCATTTTATTATGGGGGAACTAGGCGGACACCATTACCCCCTATGATGGGACGACATAAACGGAGGCATTTTTCCTGGCGCGACGCCGGGATTCGATCCGAGCACCCTCAACACCGAAAACCAGCGCGCTGTACCACGGGGCCGCCAAAAGCCCCTTTTATAAAATAAAACAGTTCTGTCGTAACCGAAAGATTTCTCTTTCAGTCTACAGCTGCCTGTCATGAAATTGAAAATTAACCGATCTTTCGCCTGAACTTAACGGTACATTATCATTAAAAATGGCAGCAGTTCCAATAGCAAACGTTCATGCCTTATAACTTTTTGTAAACGCGATTCCTTGACAAATCTGATACACTTGGATTGTTTATAGATGGCAATTTTTTCTTCGGGTTTTCACTTCGGGCTTTCACTTTTTTTTAAAAACACGAGTTAAAAAAAAAAGTAATTATAGCCTTAAAAATATCAGTAATTCGGTAACTACTGGCTCGATTTTAACGAAATGTTATTTAGTTTTATACAGTTTATACTTGTTTCAGAGGTACCGCGTAAGAATACAGTGCTGCATTCTTATAAATATGGTGCTAGTGTTACCATTTTTTTGGCGAAATGAATTACAGACAAACAATTCGCTTTTGTGCTTAGTTAATCGAGTACTAGAAGTACATCGATTAACTAAACACAAAAGCGACTACATTAATTAAAAAAAGATGAACTCCAGATTAAAAATTCGTAGTTAAATTGATAAATTGAATCATTCTTAAGTCTCTAGGCAAATGTCGCGCTCTATCTTCAAATAATTACGTAGAAGTGCTTTTGTGATTGATTACATTAAGAGGTATCACTCAGTAAATCTACACGTTCATTTTTTCAACGAAATATGCAAGTAAACTGGATATATGGCAAAAAAAGTCTATCTGATCGCATGCATTATGCTCCGGTAATCACTGAGTTCACCGTTTAGGGACGGACCAGTGAACTGACGTCATTAAATGATGCATAAGTACAAACGGAGAAAGGATTGTCGCCTATCTTCTTCCTGTATTTTTTTTTTCTTTCAGACTTCACATTGCTTGAAGCATTTCGTACCCAACATGCACAATCCTTCATCCTTATTTCCTTGTAGACATTTGATTCGGAGTGGAGTCATGGAATTTAATTGTTCTCAAGTTCCAGTGGCATGATAACATTTTTTTTTTTTAGACTGCAAACAGGAGTGTGTAACTTAGTCTTAAGTTGTGTTAATTAACGTCTAAAGAACTTTTGAGGCTTAAAAAATCATTTTAAATGTATACACACTCTTCAATAGATTTGAAATTAGCTTCAAAATATTCCCTGAAGCTATTTAAAGCGTTTAAAATCTAAACTATCTTAGTGTGTTAGACATAAATAGTGCAGACTATGTATAACACACTAGTGTTATACATAGTCTGCACACTATAATGTATAAACACTCTTCAACAGATTTAAAATTACTTTCAAAATATTCAATAAAGATATTTTAAAGCGTTAAAAATCTAAACTATCTTAGTGTGTTAGACATAAATTGTGCAGAAATTTTATGCTAAGGTAGATATAATAAAAATATGGAAAATCGACAAGTTCACAAGTAATAAGAACATTAATTTGGAATTTATGCCCATCAACATGCAGACTGTCCTATTGTGGTATACCTCACCATAAAATAAGAGTTATGACTTTTGATGAAAGAGCAATTGTTAAACAAAATTTGTGACTAATTTTCCCTTTTTATTGCATTCCCTGTTTTTACTTTTTCAAGTCAAGAAAAACTTTTTAAATGGTAAGACAGGAAAAGTCCGTTGGTTGTCATATTTTGTATCACAATCAGAAAAAAAGGAATATGATGCAAAATGTAAGATAAATTTCGTTTTAATTCTACACTTATTTTAATTTCCTCAGGTTAAAAGCTGTTTCAGTTTGTTACAGTAAAAAAGAAAAAAAATGCTATTATCATGTGATTTTAAAAGTTCCTATTAAGCTCGTAATTACTACGCGTTCACAACAAACTACATAATAGAAAGACCTCACGAATTACATTTAATACAAAAATGAAACAGGAAATTCCCCCAATTGTGAGAATTGATAGCCTTAAAATCGGCCGAGACTGAAAAGGACAATTTTTTTTTTGTTCGTAAGGTGACAAACCATATGCTGTAAATAGTATGTATAAAAGAGGTTCCCCCTTTCTCTTGTCATTAACAAGTAGTTGGCTACAGTGCTAAAGTCGTCACAAGACAAATACTCACAGATGCGCGTGATCATTCGCTGATCTACTGAAAATCTAAATACAGTCGAACCTCCATATATCGAAGTAGCAAATTGCGCGAAATAAATTCGATATATAGAATTGAGCTTAGTTTTATTATAATTCTCCTAAAAAAAATTAAAGCTAATTTTCGTATACGAAACTCCATTTCTAATTTATATGCGAATCCCATTAAATGAAAGTTAATAACTAAAAAATGAATTAATATAAAAGATTCATTGATTACTACATATCTTAAAAAAAAACAATAATGAAGACAGTGGTTACAATGATCACAGTCACATTGTTTAAAAAAAAACTACGAATATCTTGCTGAACAGTTAGTTTTGCGGAAAGTTCAAAGAATAGTTCGTATTTATTCAGTCCACTAAAAACTTTATCAGGGACATTTTCCGCGAATTGAAGTCCACGACGTATTGTTTCAAATGCCAAAAAAATGGGAGATTTTATTTTAAAGTGGAATAAAATCACCCAATTTGTCTTGAAAAAAATTTCGATTTATAGAGATTTTTTCGATATATAGAAACAATTTTTCTATGTAATGAACATGGAGATTTGCTAAAAGTTCGATATATAGAAAATTTCGATATATGGAGGTTCGACTGTATATGTATATATATATATATATATATATATATATATATATATACAGTCTGGATTTTTAGTAGCGGTGAGAATGGTTTGATGTCGCATGGAAGTGAACTGACGGATGTTCACCGTGGGTTAGTTGTAGGATGCCGTATCAGTACGCGATGCCTCAGCCAAATCTGGACACGCCCGAATTGAGTATAGTAGATGTCTCGAGAAGATTGAAAAAAGGGCAGTGCCACGATAGAGGTAAAGGAAGCTCAGCCCGGGAAGGAGTCCGCGCAAACTCAGTTCATGTGACAAAAAAAAACCTCACTGAAATATCTTCAAACGTGTCACTCATACCACGCAATAAACCTAACTCAATGGGTTAAAAAGGCTTTCGACAACTCTGTCATAACAACCTCGAGACTGCTGCCTAAGTGATGACCATAATAATAGAGTAGATGTACAGAATATCAACACCAACGCTGTGAATACGAAACGACATTGTAATCAGTATCGTGCTCATTGTTCCTAGATCATACATGCCTGGTAAAAGATGGTTTAGGGAGATTATCCGACATCCGATGGACATGAGTTGAAATTGCAAGAAGAGCTGTACTCACAGAGCTGCGTAATTATTCAAGTTATCAAGTATGAAGGTAGTTATCATTATGAGGGGTTCATTTAAGACTAGGAATATATCAGTTGTGGCACTCTGAACTAAAAAAACTGCAAAGAGCCCTGAATTATCCTGAACAATTTCGCTTTTGCAGTGGGTAATACATTGCGGAATAGCGATTTGTCGTTAACTGTCTTTTTCAGCGCAGCCAAGAAATCCTTGCGTACAGCATAATATATACAGTTGTAGCTAGTCGAAAATTATGCTTAAAATGATGGATTTGTCTGATCGGAGTTCTGATGAGAATTCTCACGGCAGTAACGTAGCTAGAAAAAAATTGAGAGACGGACGGGGGCGAACAAAGTCTGGTAAAACCATGATTATTGGTCATTTAGAAATAAAAACGGGTTTTATACTATATAATTCATCTGAGAGATTAAAAAAATTGAACATTTACAGTGTGATACCATGTCGAAACTATGAACATCACAAGAGGTAGAATATCCAGGAAATTGAAAGTCTTCAGAGTTAGAATATTAAATGCAATGAGCGAAGATCTGTTGTTCTCCACCAACAACCACGAAGAACCACGAAGAAAAAAAAACAGATTTGATTGTGCTAATGATTAAATGAACAAGATGATTAAAAATCCGCAGGCTTAACATAAATATGGAACTCATGCACTTCTAGAGAGAATAAGAAAGTAATGTCAAATTTAAAAAGATTTTCTTTCAGAATACAAAATTTTTTCTCTAAGAATGAAGAATTACTCGCTACGCATACCAAAGCTACTAGATTTCCATTTAATAAAAAATCAGTAAACGCTTCTGATAAGAATGATTGCACCTATAATACAACGGACGTTTTTTCGACAGTAGAAAAATACCTTACTATCGATTCGATATCAAACAATCACAATCTTTGACGAGAGATACTGGCAGATTACTGAAAGAAGATTTTAAAAAATGACGACACAAAAATGCTATCAACCACGAAAAAATTGATAAAATTCCTTCATCCACAACGTAACATCAATTAAATCTTATTTGTATAATAATTATTTAATTAATTTTGCGGAGGAGCAAATTATTAATTTCCATCTTAACAACACACTGTTTCAGGTACATGAGCCAGCAAAAAGAATATGTATTTCACGTAATCTGAGGTATAATTGAAAGCTTTCAATGATGATATCCACATTTAAAAATAAAATTATGAATTAACAGTCTGTAATTACTTATTTGAAGCTATCCAGTACTTGCTAAAAGGAACCATAACAAAAATGAGTCCCATAAAGTTTTTTTTTTTCAACGCGGCAGGCACTTGTCTCTGACAAGTACAATAAAGTACAAAACAATTTTTTTATGGAGGCAATAATGAAACTTGAAAAAAAAACTCAGACTTTTAAACACTATTTTTATAGGATTAATTACGGAAACATATTCTATTATTACAATTCAAATTTGATATTAATAAAAGAGCAATACTAGAATATTATCTAAAAAAAGCAAAAAAAATTCTTTATTCAGTTTAGTCAGTAATAAAATTAGTACAAATACTCACTTATAAAACGTGCGTTTTCATCATCGAGTTGAAACCGAACTGTCACAAGTCAGTAACCTATAAAGATAAAAAAATAAAGCTCGTTAAAAAAAGTTGCTAATTTCAAAATACATAAAAGACATTGCATCAGTTCAGTTTTAATGCAATAACTTCAGAAGAATTTTAACTTTATTTCCATACGGAGTCACATTTTACATACTGATGAATTTCATTTAAGTTTGTTGTACATAAAAAAAAAAAGAATAGTATGAACAATTCATATTCTTAACAATTTCTCAAGTAACTACCAAATTCGTACGGAGAGGTGTATATTTGTAATTGTACACATTAATTTCACATTGAAAACGCACTTTATTATACAAAATGTAAAAATTAAATAGGATATGTATGGAAGTGTAGTATTTCATTACATTGATATGTTTAGCAAAGATTGAGATTTAACAGCATAAAACTACAAAGAAAATGGAGCTATATCATAAACAGGCGAGATCTATTATTATTGAATAAACGCGTCTATATATTAATAGATATAAGTTTTAAAACGATTTATTGCATTTATAAAATAAATGATGTTATCTTTTCTGACGACAAATAAACACGCACGTAAAATGATTCGAAAAAAAATCTAAAATAAAACGGAATACTTATTTAACAAAACATCTGTTGCATGTTTTGATCTCATACATTTTTAAAATTTCATGAATTTTTTGAAAACCCATTAATATGCTGAGTATCATGATACGTGTATGTGATACAAACATATAGTAAGACCGATAAAACACGCGTCACTAAGGATGTGTAAAAGGTTCGTTAAACGAAGTTTTCACGACTGCATGTTTACTATTACAGCATATACCAGTGTACAATGCAATACTAATGTACCATACCCATAATACATTAGTATGTGCAAATACAATTGTATCGTGCATGTACTACACACATACATGCACAATACACATAGTAATGCATCATGCTTGAACAAAACATAAGATTTCTTACGTTACCATGGTGCCCAACAATCAGAGTTTTAACTGTTAATATAATGGTTTTGAAGTCCATTAAATTCTACGTAGTTTTGATATATTCAAAATGTTGCTAAATGTTTTGAGAAAAAAAACCGTACGACTTAAAAAACATAAAAATTAGAAAAAAGCAATAAATTCTACGCAATTTTGAACTATTCAAAATGTTGCTAAATGTTTTGATTAAAAACCCCGTAAGATTTAGAAACATAAGAATTAGAAAAAAACAATAAAATATTGCAAAATATTCATTTAATTACAAAAACAAGGAATTGGGGCTTAGTACGTTTGATTATTTTACAGCAAAAGATAATTAATTTTCCATTTTCGAGTCTCTGACCTAAATGCACTGAAATTTAGATACATAATATATTGTTTCATGTGAATTAGACAAATAGCCCCGAAAATCTGCTGCAGATGGTATAAGAAAATGTTTAAAATGCAAATTTAGTCTCAGAAACGGTATAAAAATTTCTTACCCATATAACACCAGCACAACCGTAAAACTACATTTTAATGGCAAAAGGAGGTGTATTTCGTCAAGATCTTTCCTAGGAATAAATACCCCTCTCTCTGTGTTTATATGATACATCACACAAAATATAGCATGCTTAGACAACTTGCTCACATGCTGTGAGGATCGGTATTAAAAATTGGGCATAAGGTATTGTTTCATGTTAATTAGACAAATTAGCCCCGAAAATCTGCTGTAGATGGTATAAGAAAATGTTTAAAATGCAAATTTAGTCTCAGAAACTGCATAAAAAGTATTACTTTATATAACACCAGCACAAACGTAAAACTACATTAGTTTTAATGGCAAAAGAAGGTGTATTTCGTCAAGATCTTTCCTAGGAATAAATACCTCTCTCTCTGTGTTTATATGATATATCACACAAAATATAGCATGTTTAGAAAACTTGCTCACATCCTGTGATTATCGGTATTAAAAACTGGGCATTCCCCATTTTCGATGCTCAGGGTACTAAACACTTGAATACAAGTAAACTAAATAAAAAGTATTACGTAAACACAAAATCCCGTGTATTTCTGTAAGTAATATCCTTAATATTACATCTCTCTACCTTTCTTTTTTTTAAATATATATAATAATTTTCATTTCCTTTTCTTCAAAAGTTTATGCTTCCACTTTTAGCTTTTTACAGTCGAGAAAAGTGTGTTGTCTTAAACGTCAATTTTTCAGTAGTCCGCAGAAGATACCATCTGCATTCAAAATTATTTTTCTTTGGTCTGCGAACGAATTTTAAATTTGCGTAAGCTCTGCACATGCGTGCATAGAAATCGGCCATTGAGAGAAGGAAGCAAAACGCAAGACAGCAAATTTGTTATATTCATGTATATATAGCCATTCGGTAGCAGTAAACAGGCGTCGGGGTTTAGTATGCTAGACTGCAAAGCATTCAAATCATAGAAACGTTACTATACCTTATCAGCTGTGGGAGTCGCCAAACACCGTGAAACGAAAAGGGGGGAACACACACGAGTCTCTCATCCAGAACTTGCACTGAAATCAGCTGGAGAGTTCAGACATCGCGTGGGTCATTAGCATAGCCTATATAGTCTGGAAGCCTACTTTCGGAACAACCGGTTCCTGACACGTTTCCTCCTTTGTCTGCACCGACAGACAGACCTTCTGTGACTGCATACGAAATGGGATTAAAGTCGCTTTAAATGACTTTTGTCTAAAGAAATGGAAAGTGGCGAGTTCGGGGACTGATAGAAAACCGAGGCTGCAGTTGACTGCAAGTGAACGTACTTTTTCCCTTACGTTTCATTCTATCAGTTTCGTAATGTCTGCGAATCAAACTAAGAGTTGAGATGGAGAATTTTAGGCAGAGCTTTAAAAAAATAAATAAATAATACTCTTTTGAAAACTTCACTCATCAAAACTGAATAAAGATGGTGACATGTTTTAGGAAATCAAACAATATCTGATACCTTAGAACAGAAAACGAACTCTTTGGGGAACATGTTTCCATTTCTCAAGTACAATTATTCAATGGTAAAGAATGACATGATAAAAAATAAAAAAAAATATTACGAAACATGACATAAACTAGAGTAAAATTATTTCAGAAATCAAAAAAGCAGCTGATTTCGTTTTTCTTCAATGCCATTTCAGAAATATAACTTTTGAGTAGTTCACCCATTTTGGAAGTTAAATGCCAGAAAGAAAAAGCAGCAAGGAGATGTAGTAAAATTCTCTAAGGACCTCTCAATTTACTAAAAGTAGGATGAAAAGCAAAATATGCTGGTCGATTACTATTATTATTATTTTTATTTATAGTTCACTACGCCTTTAACTTTCCTTTGTAACTGCTCACTTTAGCTATCAAAACAGCTACCAATAACCAACCCTAGAGATATTAAAGATCCAGTCTATATCATTAGAGAATTTCTTTTCAATAAAATTTCGCAGTCGAATTAAAAATGCTTTTAAATTGGTCTTAGTCAAAATATTATCCAATAGCGTTTAAAATAAAATAATTCCTACAAATATCCTGACGGTAGAGAGCCGTCAGTTACATGCCATAAACTATCAGAGTTATGATTAATGACATGAAAGTTACCACTTTAATTTCATCTTAATCCTTGTAAAACCCTAACCTCCAAATAGCATCTTTTTCGATGATTTTCACTAATTTCTGTTGTTGTTTCTTATGCCCCCCTGGCCAGAGGTTTTCCAGACAGATCCAAATAGGCTAGTGGGCTGAAGGGCGTGGCTCCGGTTTATAATGGCACCATAAGGGTCGGAATCCGATTTACCCAGGTGCCACCTCAATTTTGACCGGTCACCTCCAGGGGTGACATCTGGGGGAATCCCCCCCTCTCTGACCTCATAGATCTTAATGGGTCTACGGATTTAACGTGCCTATATCCGGCCTAGACACGGAATTATTTCATGGCGCGTGTCAGGATTCGATCCGAGCACCCTTTGCACCGAAAGCTAACGCACTACCACTGGACTACCTGAAGCCCTTACTCATTTCTAATGACTAGTAGAAAACAAAGCTTGTCATGCCAATTAGCTAAAATGAGTTTTCAGTCTTCATTTCCTTCTTCTGATATTTTGATAAACAAGTAATTAAGAGATGATAGATACAATTATAAATTTAAATATAACTGTACAATAATATGACATTAAATTCTAAAATGTCCATCCATAATTATCTCCTTTATCAACAATTGTGATGAACAGATCACGTTTTCTTAAGCCTTTCCATTCACAGCCGTTGACATAATATTCGACTATTTATTAATTCTGCTCATTTTCCCGCACCTTCAGAACGTATTATGACATGAAATATGAAACAGTTCTGACTAAGAAAAAACAATTATGAGGCTTGCTAATTGATTTTCAGACAGAAAAAGAAAATAATCACCTCGACACACTTACGACAACACAACTTCATAAAGTGTCTGTCATCACACTTGAAACTTTAAAACTGATACGTAACCTTATAAAGAATCATTCCGTCTCAAATTCATAAATTTTGTAATTTTTTTTCACTCAAAATAAAACAGGTTAGAACTACACTGGTTATCAAAAATTAAGGAAAAGTCACAAAGAGCAGCGATTACTCAAAAAGTTACGCGTAGAATTTAATGAAACTTATACACATTATACAACATATAGGTAGGTATAAAATAGCATAAAAAGAAATCACCAGAAAATTATAGTGTTATAGAAACGAGCATATGTATAGAATGAAAAAATCGGATGTGTCAGTTTGGTATAGGAAAAGTACCTTTAATATGGCGTATGATCCCCCCGAGAAGCAATACAGCACATATAGCGATGTGTGATGCTGTCAATTATGCGGTCTATGAGTTCGGTAGGACGTGAGAGCCATTGCTCTTGCAAAGCAGTTGAAAGCGTGGCTAGGGTCATGGGAGGAGGATTGAGAGTAGCTATACGTCGTCCTAAAGCCTTTCAAACATGCTCGATAGGATTCAGGTCCTGTGATCGAGCTGGCCACTCCATGCGCTGAATTGTTTCCTGCTCAAGATAAGCATCCACGATGCGAGCCCTGTGCGGTCTCGCGTTATCGTCCTGTAGCACGAAAGCCTCACCTATTGACCCCGCATAAGGGCGCACATAAGCATCAAGGATGTCATCTCTATAGGTGTGAGCATTCACATTTCCACGGGGAAAGGCATGGAGGTCTGTGTGTCCACCCAGAGAGATACCACCCCAAACACAGACACTGCCTGATCCGTATGCATATCTTTCACGGATGTGTGATGGATGAAAACGAGTTCCAGGTTCTCTCCAAATCAAAGTACGCCTACTATCGCTTTGGAGGCTAAACCTGGACTCATCCGTAAAGAGAACAACCCTCCATTGATCGCGCGTCCAGTGGACATGTTGACGTGCCCACTGCAAACGTTCCCGCCTATGGCGTGACGTGAGCGGGACGCAAATGGCTGGTCGCCTCGCAAAAAGATCACCTTCGTGAAGCCTTCTACGCACGGTTGACGTTGATACCAACCTTCCAGAGCTTGCAGCGAGGGAGGATCTGCAAACGGAGCTTTCAGACGGAGTTGCGGTTCTATTCCTTCGTGCGCATAATGACAAAAATCGGTCATCGGCACTCGTTGTAGCGTATGGCCGTCCTTGGCTGAACCTCTTGGATGCCGAAACCTTGGATGCATGAACCACAGACGGACTCACATTTAGCCATCTAGCCACTTCTGTCTGATTTCGTCCTGCCTCTAGTCTCCCAATAGCTCGCCATCGCAGTCCTTCGGTCAAATGATGCCTGGAGGTCATGGTTACAATTTGGCTATGTCAGATGTCTAATCTCAGCCTCGCATCGACCATTGCCACCTTGCTCTGAGACATGCACTTTTATGCTCCTCGCAAATGACGTATTCTGACCGCAGCGCCACTATTTTGCATAATGTAGTATTGTTCAGCACCTTTTACTTAACAACATATTCAAATTTTTAACAGGTTGGCCTAGTTTTGAACGTGTTATCCCTCTTTTTGTGATTTTTCCTTAATTTTTGATTACTAGTGTAGTATCAAACGCAGAATTTTCTTTTCTCTTAAGATGGAAACGCTAAAAAAACCGCACCGCAAAGCTATGTTTTGCTTACTTAAACCTGACAGTTGCATTAGTGAGGAGCCCTTACCTCCATTTCAAAACCCTGAAATCGTTCGGAGTCCATTTCCTGCTACACGTTATCGTATTCAGTATTATTTCTTTTTTACTTAAAATGCAACAGGTAGAATCCGGAGTTGAACTGAATCAGTTGAGAGCGCTACAGTCAATTTTAGTTACACTGGGGCTAGTTAGGTCGAATCCGGAACTTCCAGGAGAAATCTCCTGAACATTATGCCGTTATGTCATGATCTCCTAAAATACCTCACAATCTAAAAAGTACTTCTCCAATACAAGCACAAAGAAGTGCGATGGGTTGCGATCGTGCACGAGCCCTATATTCAAAAATAGAGCCCAGGCTTTTAAAATGTGGAGTCTTTGGCTGAAAACAGGTTGTCATCGAGGAAAAAGTAAACTTAAGAACTTTTTTCTGAAGATTCATGTTCGATTAAGAAAAACACCTTTTTCTAAGGGATTGATGACTAACTATTTATAATGTTTGCCTTCAACGATTTCAAGCGCCACAAAAGACCACTTTTAGGGTGACTGAGGAACTAATTTTAACAAACATTTGTTTTTCAATGATTCAAATAATAATAATTTTAAATGATCACTTTTAGATGATTTAAGTTGGTTTGATCACGGGAGAGAAAATGATTGTGGTCCACGTGCTTATCTCGGCTCCAAGGGAATTAAGCCCACTTTAAAGAACACTATAAATTTCATAAAGTTGATGTGCTGTCTGTTTTCTATATATTCGTTATTCTTTATATTCGTGTTTTACTTAGACGGTCCTTTCATTGTTATTTTCTTAGGACCATATGCAAAGCACGTAAACGAAATTTGCAAACAAACGTTTCCTAATTGTATCCTCTAAACACTTGACTAGATTAATTTTTTTTTCATGGAAGAAAAAAAAATCGCACGCATTTGATTGTACCAGAATGATTAATTACAGATATTTCATACACGTACAATAAAGAGCAAGTCCTTGATATTTTACGCCACTTCCTCACCCACCTCTGATCACGAATATACACGTAAAGGAAACATGATTTACATTTACAGTGAGCAATGTTCGGTTACATTGTTAACTGTCAAAACAAAGAATTCCAATAATGTTAGAAACGGTTGGTATTAATCTTATCAGAATGAACTAGCGAGATTACGAACAATAACACGAGATAAACTGCGATAAAAATATCATATGAGCGATAACTAACTAAACATATTTCGTTTTTCTCTTTAAATAAGCTCTCTAACAAACGTAGGTAAGATCTTTTTGTTACATATCTTGTTTGAGATTAAAATACTGTATTTATGAAAATAACACCTATATGGTTAAAAATAGCTCACTTTGGTGGGGGAACAAGGGATTTTGTTCAATTATTTTTGGTTTAACAGTTTGGTTTCCTATCACATTTAAGATCAGCGTACAGAAGTAAAAACACATCTGTCATAGATAGATTTAACACATGGAGTATTTTGTAATTAATTAATGCCAAATGAAGTCAATTCATTATGAAGTCATCAGTTTATTATGATGAAAATGAAGTCATCAATTTATTATGATGCGAGTACAGAAAATTCTTGTCTCCCTCAAGAATTTTAAATAGTCTCCATTATATATTTCGTCGAGTTGTTAAAGCTCCCAGGAGACAGAAATTAAAAATTTTTTAACTCTCCACTATCTCAAAATTTAATATTAAATAAGTGTACCATACAAAAACATGTTACCGTTAAACAAAGCTCTCATGAAAGATATTTTTCTTTAAATTACATATTCATATGCATGTATGAAACTATTTTGAGTCGACAACAGAGAGAGGTTTTGTGAACAGTGATGAATCCGCAACAAACTTAATGTCGTTGCTTTTATTCTGCCGAGATTGGGAAGGAAGAAAATGCATGCTCATAAGTCACCCTGCGCTTTGAGGAGACGTAGAAGTACGAATATGTAAGACATTTCATAAGAGCATTACGCAAGAAGGTTTGTGAGGATAGTATGTCATCCTTGTCTATATATATAAAACAGTTCCGTAACTGACTCATTCATTCACTGACTGACATACAACGCACAGACCAAACCGCTGGACCTAAAGGGCTAAAATTTTGCAGGGCGATTCTTCTAATAGTGTAGGGGTGCACTAAGAAAGATTTTTCAAAAATTCTTCTTAGATTTTTTTAAATTAAATTTTTAAGCTGTTTTAGTAACTTTTTTTACGTTTGCATTTAAAATAATACATTGAGGGTTATAAAATTTATATCACGAGAAAGATCATAAAAATTCCTTCAAAATGAAATTTTTTTTGAATTTTTACCTCCATTTCCTGATTTTTGGTGAGTTTTTAAAGATTCATTTTTAGAATTTAATTTATTAAATGCTGATCACGTGATTTCGTTTTCTGGTACTTTCAATAAATTTATCGTCACGTGCGTAACAACTAAATAGACAAAAAAAAATATTTTTTTCTCTTTCTAATGCAGCAGACGATTGGATATTATCAAAAAAAAAATGCATATCCCTTGCGATTTTTTTATAAATATATATATATATATAGATAGATATATATTTTACATCAATTGTATACATTGATCATCGCATTTATTATAAATATATATATTTATTTTTTGGCATAAATTGCATACGTTGACCGTTGTATTTAATTTGAATGTACTCCGTAGCGAAGCGCGGGTTTTCAGCTGGTCAATAGATAAAACGCATTAATTGATGCGAGATGCAAATGCAACTGAATGACTACAAAGAAACAGTAATCAAGATACCGAAAGGCTCTAAATATTCTTAAACAAGGCTAACAACAGTTCTTTTGTTAGTTTACAACAGTATTCATAAATTATAAAAAAGGATTTATGAAAAGGATCTTTTGTAAACTATTTTTTATAGAATACCCACTTCTTTTTAAAATGGAAGCGACTGTTTTAGTTTACGGGTATTGTGAGTTATTACATAACTATTTAGAGGACAGGAAGGTAACCCGTCATTTTGACGTCATAATACTAATAATGACGTCATAATGGAAAAAGTATATGCAAGTTAAAAAATATCCCGAAATATCTAACAATATTGCATTTAATCCACACCTTGTAAAAGCAAACCCTTTCATTATTTTTTATTTATTTAGTTTTTCATTCGATTGGAGTAGTAGACTGACATCCAGTTTTTTACAGTTCACTACGCGATATGAATACTTGAGCTACTTGATTCATTCACATTCAAGTTTGTTTACTTTCAGAATTCATCGCAAAAGTAAACAGATTTTTAAAAACTGTTAAATATACAGCTAAAAGCATCCAATTTTTTTAGTTCTGAATGTTTTATAGAAAAATAGGCTGAACAAACGTGATTTGATGGAGAAGATATTAGTTTTTAGGTAAGAAAAAATTCTGATCCACATCTGAAATTGAAATTAAGCCTAACCGGCTGTTTGTTTACTGAGGGCTTCAACTGAAAGATGGGTACAGCCCGGAAGTGTTATACAGAGAAAACGGCTATTATATATATAATAATGCTAAGAGGAGAGAGGAAAAACGTTCGTTTTAATTTTTTTTTTGCAGTTATTATCAGTCATTAGAAGTAATATATTTCAAATTACTGACTTTTTTCATGACATATAAACCGCCCTGCATAGTAGCAGGCGACAACGTATAAATTTCGATCGCCAGTTTCTAATTTTCAACAACTTTATACCCCCTTCCCTCCAGTCAAAGTGTATCGGGAGAGAAAAAAATTTGAACGATATCGACCGCTATTCAATTGTTATCGTTTCAAAGCGCCCAGATGTAAGTCATAAAGTGGGAAAAACTTGAGATTAATGGTACAAAATATGGAAAGATAGACTACCATGAAACCGCGGTACAAAACGTCAGTCATCGAACTACCAGGTTTTTATTTCGAGATGATATGTTCTTCAATATATCGAGTATATGAAACAAATACTTTTAGATATATCATTCATCATGCTTTACAGATCGTTCCTTATCGCAACCACTATGAATCCTTCAGACGTAACACGGTCAAAACAGAGCATTTGTTTTGAAGTAAGTAAATATAACTTTGGTAGCTGTGCAATGGAGATTTATTCTATACTAATAAATTTTACATGATTTTTAATAAGTAGTGTCCCATAATAAGTGTGACTTCATTTATTTTTAACTATTATTATCAATAGTATTTGTTTCAACGAGGGCGAATCGTAAGCTATTAAGCAAACCATTCGAAAATTAAGGAGCAAAATATGAAAACGCAAACCTGCGAATCCAAGTCTTTTATCTTTGGACCTGTAAGTGTGCACACAGATCGAGACGTACCAAATTAATAACATACACTCAAGAACATTAGTATCTTTTCTTTAAAAATATGTTACTCTTGATACAAATTTCTTTGGAACATATAATTGCTTTGTGCTTTTATGACATTATTAATTTTTTTTAAAGCTATTTCTCTATTATTAAATGAAATTCTCTATTATTAAATTTCTCTATTTTTAAATGAAAATATTTCTACTCAAAGGTAAAATTTTCTATCTTGAGAACTAAAAATTATAAACGAAAAATTGATTTGGAATACGATACAAGAATTTTTGTTATTCTCGTTAAAAAATTAAGACATTGTATACCAAAAATTAACTTCTTTTCCAATAAAATATAGTGGATAAAATTTTAAGTAATGCTAAAATTTTCATTCCAAATGAACTCCATTTGAACCTTTCAAGTTGCATAATATTTACGTTTTAATAGCTGAATATGGTTCTCCAATTCAATAAACTCACTATAAAAGACTTACGACATGTGCGTTATTTAACACACTTGTTTCGATAACCCAGTAACAATAACTCAGTAGTATTTTAACTCACTTACATCCGCGTTCAAAAACACGGGTAGTGGTTTGTTTAACTCACGTCTCACAATAACCTGCACGAAGTGGGTTGCAGAACCCACTTATTCCGGCGACTGACCGACTTTTTTTCTCTGTGTACGAGACAGTTTAAATTATGTCTTCCATTAAAATTTAATTATTTTTCAGCAAATAAATTTATTTTCCCGGTGGACTTGTAAATTAGAATTGATAAGAATAAATCATTTTACAGAACCCTTTTATGAATGAATACATTTTCTCGATAACAGAGTAAAATCCACGACTACTTATACGCTTTTACATTAATTACTCTGACACGTTCGTTGAAATTACAAGGCAGTTGGCTACCTCCAGTCGCATCATCCGTGTAAGGAAAAAAAATATCGCAGCTGGGGAGTCAAATACAGGACACCTGTTTAAATGAACAAGTATTTTAATAATAAAAACAGCTGGATTTGAAGAAAAAGACGTTAGTTTTTTTTAGTGTATCACGTCATATTTTTGTACTCATGGTTAGTTAAAAAGATTCCTTGTTTTGAAATGTGTCGGGTTTGGATGCAAAAGGAACATGGCATTTCCCCTCATTTAATACCTAATGAAGTAGAAAAAATTCTTTGACTTTCAAATTTCATATGTTATATTCAAAAAAGACAAAAACACATTTCGAAAAGACGGAATTCGTTTTTTTTTCTTTTAAAGGACAGAAAAATTCCCACTATGAACAGGAATTCTTTCCCGTTTTAATAATTCGGAGGATAAAACTTTAATATTTATCACAAGATGTCCCACTATAATTGGTCCCAGATGTAAGTTCGATTTTAGAATGTCTGTGCTGTCTAAATACAGTTAATGCCCTTCGGTTCGTCAGTAAGGGCACATCAGTCCTTTTATAGGCAAAAGTCTAAGAAACATTATTGAATAACTTACAAAAAAACTTCATAAATAATTCATTCATTTTTTTCCACTCAATAAAATTAACTTGATAAATTATGCTTACCGTTCATAAATAATGCAGATGAAAATTTAGTTTATTCTGATGGGAATAGACTTGCTACCGTTTATTGCAAAACACACCAATGAAATTTTCTATACCGGAAAAAGAAAATTTACATCACTGAATATCGTTCACCACTATATGAGCTTGATGGTACAAATAAAATATCTTAATACCACAGAATTTCTAGGGAAAAAAACTTCAGATTTTTAAACAGTGAAATTTTTTTAAATACAACTATGCATGAATTATGTTTAAATGATTTTATTCCTTATTATTTTTGACTTTCATTGTTGCACAGACTTTTATATTTAACATTGGCATCCGTGGAATTATTAAAATCAAACACTAACAAACTGAATTTATGTATTATTTATAAACTTATATTCTATTCCAACTGTACTATGTGCATTCACCTATTACAGGGACACGGATAAATTATCATCGTATACTTTGCGATGCAAACTACTTTCCCTTTATCTACACGGGGGGGGGATATGTATAATTATTGTGGCGTAAACGAAGCCATATCAGACAATTTCATCAGACAATGCCAGGAAAACAGTTTAAAGGAAAGGCGACGATGTTATCACACTATTCCAAGAAAGTGAACCAAGGGGTAGGAAATCCACGTGTCACCGTAACATACATCTGCTGCAGGGTCCT
>OU015495.1:188965778-189138278 GCA_907164885.2 Dolomedes plantarius
CAAAGACCTACGTCTGTATTTGTTTTCGCTAACGTTAGGGATTCGATGTGGATTTTTGACTTCTTTAAAAAAAAAAAAGAGCCATAAACCGAAAAAAAAAGCGTTCAGCGTTTGTCTAGCAGTGAACCGTAATAAAGCAGCGTTTACTCCGAACAGTATGAGCGGTGCCGCCAAGCTTCATACCTAAGAGCTTTAACCGATGGCATTGAGGATCCTTGTTTATCTTGGATGATTTTGGGCATCCGTAATAAGATGTGTCCATAGCATATCAGATAAAACTAACAGAGATCGTCTACGAGAAGCGTCTCGATCGAGTGGACGGAACAAAGACGTTCTGTCTGCGTTCAGCTTGTCTGCGTCCACCTCGTACTGTTTACACGCGTACAAGAAGAATCTTTGCATCTTTCTTTGCGGCCGAGTATTTGAAATTTCATTTTTGATTTATTGTGTTGTTAACATTATTTTAGATTTAAAGTGTTGTTTGGCGTGGTTTCGTTGGTAAGTTTAAAAAAATTCGAGCCGCATAAATATTTGACCGCATAAATTAACGGCAAATAGATTCTTCTCTAAGTTAAACGAAGAATTAAGAAGCAAATTGCGGAGTACCGCATAATTTTTTGATATGTTTAGCCTATTGTTTCCGTTTCTTTCGGTTGCAAATCGTCCGAATGTCTCTGGCAATCTTCTTCGAACACAAGGAAATGCCATATAAACGTTTCTTCTTTTATAAATATACTGAGTGAAAATGATAATTGCAAGCAGCGGACGAGAGGTAAAAATTAACTCGGAGGGCGAAAAATGGTTTAGAGAGATCATAATCTCGACCTGCGGTCGAAATCGCTTTATTGTTTTCTTAAGGGTACTACTATAATGACTCAAACTCTTCTATGCATTCTCTTTTTCACTATAAAAGCAACCGAGATCGAACCCGGACAATCCTGCTAACCCAGCAGGCGTGGTGACAGTTAAAACCACCTTACTACACAATGATCTTCAGTAATGATCCTCTGGAACTCGAAACCCTTAATCTATCTTCAGTATAAAATGCTAATTTTAATTTCCTTAAGTCTAAACTCATCGAAAAACCTACATTATAACATTATAGAAAGAGATAGAAAAACTATGCGATGAATAATTAAAAGCATCGGAACTAATTGTAAAGGTGCCATAAAGATTATTCAGTTCCGTTCTGGCACAACTAAGCACCTACATAATACTCTGGGTCGGGAACTAAACATAAATATACGTCACAAATTTAAGCAAGGGTTTTAACCTACCATCAACAATACTTTTTAAACAAGCACGCGGAGCCACTATAGGTAAAAAACAGTTGTCTTAGAAAGTTGTATAAAATGGTAAGCTGTTTGGATCACGTAGCATTTCCTGGGTTAAATCACGCCTCTGAGCAGGGCCGCCCAGACGGGGGGGGGGGGCAACAAGGGCACTTTGCCCCAGGCCCCCAACTGCCGGAGGGTCCCAAAAAATTTTAAAAAATTTATTTATCAGATTTCCTCAGAAAATATAACAAGAGAGCAGTGCAATGAAATATAATAGTTATGTTAATCATTCATGTAATAAAATTTTAAGAATGAGTAACTTAATTTGAATGTGTATTTTCGTCTCTTTGCATTTTTAATTTTTCTTGGGGCCCCCAACAGAAGTTTGCCCCAGGCCCCGTAAAGTCTCTGGGCGGCCCTGCCTCTGAGAGAGCGTTAAAACAGGTGTTTAAAACTTTAAAATAAGTCAAATTAACTTGAAAAAAATAAATACTCTTGTAAAAAATTAAAATAACCGCAATAGCATCCCCAAAGTGTTTTTTTTTTAATATTAAAGGCAACAACTCAGCACAGCATTCAGGAATATTCCCGCAGATGACACAGTTATCACTTGTGAAGTCACTTGTTAAGTCTTGTGATGGTATGATCACGAGAAAAAAATTAGTGCGATAAGAGTTATCATGTTGACGTACGATTAAACATATCATCAAATAATCAACACTGGTGATATGACATCTTTGAAATGTTCTGTGAAGTAAAGGACATTTAAGCTATTCTGTGGTAATTATAGCAGTATTCAATAAGCAATATTTTATGATTTTTTTTTTTAGTTTGGGCTTCAAAACTTATTTCTTTAGTGTTAAAACAGTTATCAAATAGTTTTCATTTTATCCGGGATTTTCGGCAACACTGTATTTAAATAACGATTACACATTCAGAATATTTCATGCTTCTAAAAAAACCAGATAAAAGAAATGCTAATGCAGCCTTAAATTTCGTAAAGGATGTTAAATTAGGAATCGAAAGATAAGTAACTCTTGTCAAAAGTACTTGAAAATATTAATTGAGAATAAAAAATAAATGAGGCGCGATGGCCCTTTTGCAAGGACATCAGGCCAGTGATCTGAACGTCTCTGGTTCGATGCCCGTCGCTGCAAATCCATCATTGTGTACACCAAGGATGGCGAACCTTTTTCTAACGCGTGTCAAAAAATGTCTTGAAACCGTAGAAATTAACACCACGTGTCACTTAAAATTTTTTTTTCGGCCTTTGGAAGACCTTCGGATATTCAAAAAATTATACGATATATATTTAAAACAAAAACAAATTTAACTTTTTATTATGGTTTGTTTAAAACTATCAATATCAGGAAGAAAATAAGTACAGAATTTTCGAACTTAATGTGACACTTGCTGTTGCCTTTCGGACGATAATTTATTTATACGTGGTTCGATATTTGTAACTTTAAATCGTACGCACGCAGCGGACAAGTCGATGCCGAGGCGATTCCTATTCTTACTTTTGATAAAATTCATTGTCGAAAACAACTGTTCGCAAACGTAGGTTGATTCAAACATTGTCGAAGGAGGTCTTGCCAAGTTTTTCATCGACATTAGCGAATTAGGCAACGAGTTCCATTCAGTCAAAATAATATTTTCAGTGCTTGTTGTTGAAATATATTCGTCACAATTTTCCAGATCTTGCAACTTTTTTCTAAGTTTACGTTTAGTTATGCAAATTTATTCGTCCATACAACACTGTTTTTGAAATTCAACCATTTCCGTTTCTAAGTTATCAATTTGAAACCAACCGAAAGAGGGTAATTTAAGATCTTCAAATTTTAGTTTGTGTGGTAAAATGACAAACTGTAAAGTTTACTCCATTTCACGAAATTGGGAGAATCTTTCGTCAAATATTTCTTTTGCTTTCGCTAATACTGAAGAATAGTGTTTTAAGACTTCTGTTTGGCGAAAACAGAGAAAAAAAATTCAAACAATTATTTCTTTAAAAATTATTTCTAGTATAAATTAGATTATAGATCTCTCAATACGACGAATGAAAATCAAAATTTGAAAAGCTAAATTAAATTGATGTTAAAACAATGTGATCGCGTGTCGTCTAAAATTGCTTCTCGTGTCACTATGTGACCCGCGGGTTACAGGTTCGCCATCCCTGGTGTACACTAATGCCGCTGGTGCACGTAGAATCTGTCGTGGCTGCAATGTCCTCCAAGTTCTCAAATTTACCTCTGGAGGTGCGGGGTCAAGTGTTCCGGTCTCATCACTTGACTCGGTTCTAAATTACGGGACCGGCTTGTAGGGGGTAGTGCTGGCCGCCTATATGGTGCCCCCTTAAATGAATGGCCAGCAGCCTTGCGGAATGAGTTAGGGCGGCCGTCCGCATTCGAAGTTGACCACTACTGGTCTGGTGTCTGCAAAGTGTTGTCTGCCCGATAATTCACATTCAGGCGAATGTCCAACGACAAGTGCCTCCGCATTTGAAAAAAAATGAACTACATTTTACTGATAAAAACTTTCCAAATTTTCCGTTCTTTTCCAAAATATCGGTACAGTGGACTCTCGATCGATCGTTTTCCGAATCATCGTTTTCTCGTATGTGTCGTTTATTTTACCCAGTCCCGACGATCATATTGCTTTGTTATGTTCCCGGATCTATTGTTTTCCCACATTTATCGTTCAGTTCAGTCGGTCCCTTGAAAAACGATAGATCGAGATTCCACTGTATTAATATTTTTTAGCATAATACTTAGAACCTTTGAATCAAATTAAAAAAAAATTAACTTTTTAAAATTTAACGCAATTTTTCCCCAAGATAAAATGCAAATAGTTTTTTTTGTTCATAAACGTCCTATAAAAATACATAATAAGAATTTTTTTTTTGAATTTGCTTGAATAAAAAATAAGTTAAAACAATTTTTTTTTATTTATTCTCCATAATGAATGTTTATTTCCAAGAAATATTTCTAAAATTAAAAAAAAAATCTAAACAAATATCATAATGATTTATAAAAATTTTTTTCCACACTATCATTTGCTCTACGAATACATCTGAAATCCTGTAATTCCATTTTAAACGCAATTGAGAAAGATCTGGACAGAATACACGAGAGTAAGAGAAGATTCATTTGCTAATATACCCACAATATCTTAGAGCAGACCTGCACAATTCGAAATGTAATGAGGGACATTTCATTTTACGGAAACCTGCTGCAGGCCGCAAGAAAATAAGATAGGTGAGAAAGCGAAAAATGCTTTACCTCACGAAAAAAAATTTAAATTAAATAAACATTAATACAGTGGAATCTCGATCTATCGTTTTTCAAGGGACCGACTGAAATGAACGATGAATGAGGGAAAACGATAGATGCGGACACATAACAAAGCAATATGATCGTTGGGACTGGATAAAATGAACGACACATACGGAAAAACGATGGATCCGAAAACGATCGATCGAGATTCCACTATATACATTGCTTATATATTCCTTCCATAATACTATAAATCTAAAAACAATTTTCCGTATTTTTTAGGTTTATAAAAGTATGCGTCTTCACAAAAGGTTTCGTGGGCCACAGAATTAATCGTGCCATGCCGCATGTATAATGTTGTTATCACTTTCATTTACCTACTTAAAATTTAGCATTGTAATATTTCGTTTGGTTGAAAAAAGAAACCAAAAATTAAGTCCAGTAGCAGTTTAAGAAAAATGCAACTGCGTTAAAGTGTAACAAAATTCTTTAAAGGAAATTTTTACTCCAGCTTAAAATAACTTTTTTTAGGGTAAAGTTTTTGTTGAATTTCTCGCATATATCAAACAACATTTATGCAGTTGTTTTTCGCCATATTTTACCGCTACATATTATGCTACGTAATAAAATTAACATGAAGAAAAAAGCAATAATTTAGAGTTTTAAAGGCAGAATTCACAAATCATAACAAAATCTCAGAAAGATATGTTTGCATCAGCATTAATGTATCGTGAATAGTGCATAGCTAAAATCTTTAGCAGCCATATATATATATTTTTTAATATTAAAAATTCTTTTTACACTGATGAGCAAAAAACATTTTGATTATGTTGTTTATAACTGAGGAAAGGAACAAATGATGAACATTTCACGAATGAAGGTCATGTAAACATCAACTGCTACAACTGACTGTAAACAATGGCCTGACGCCAAATGAGTTCTAAGTAACAGTTGCAATTAGCTTTAAAAAAATCTTATGTTCGTGGTACTACAGGTACTGTGTGGAAGCGAGTGAAAATATGCTGTTGCAGGAAGTTAAAAAAGACAAGATTAAAAAGAAATAATAAAAAAAGGGAGGCGATGAGTAATTTATATTGTTTTCTGTGATTGACTGTTTTCTTTTTTAAAGAAAATTACAATTAATATTTTTCTAGGATAAGTCATACGTGTACTGATTTTTGAGCAGTTCGGAGCTTAAGTAAAAATAAATTACAATTTTTCCCTTTAAAATTATTATTCAAATTAGTACTTCAGGTACACGGATTTCATCTTATTTCTCATCCACAGAATATTTGAATGGTTAAATGACAAAAAGTTTCAGTTTTGAAGAGTATGATAATAAATTACTGACAAAATAAAGAAAAATTTTCATGTAGAAATTTACTTTAACCTCATTATAAGCAAATACAAATTTTTCGCGGGATCCTCTTTTTCTATTAAAATCAGCGGCATTTTAGAAGTAAGAATTGATCCCTTGAAATACATACCATTAAAGTAGTTAAAATTCATTTAAACTTTTCTTAGATTATTAATTCTGGAAGCTGTTTTAATTAAATAAAAATTTTTTATGTGTTCCCCGCTGTAAAATAAATCAGATTTTGTAGCTTGATATCGTATGAATGGTATTCGTTACTGAAAATCAAAGAACTCCAGCAATGCACTCACAATAATTTCTCAGTCTAATTAACGCTTTGGATTTATATCATATGCCACATAAATCCATGAACTATATGGGCACATAATTATTGACTATTTAATTAATTGATTGAACGCTGTTCTTATCTGAATACTCAGAAGCATAAATAAAAACAACCTATAAAGTACTTCTCAGTTTGAATCTACAAAAATATCTTTAGAAAATTGGTAAATTTTAGGTTTCCGTAAATTTTAAATAGCAATAACTTAAAATCGTTAAAACTGCAGACATAACATAATTATACGTAAGAATGTATGTATGTCATAGTATGTATAGCGTGCGTCCTTTATAAAATTTCCCTTTTACCTTCCAAATATGTTAAATATGTTAATAATAATAATTATAATAAATTTATAATAACACTGAGCAACGAAAACAAGCAGCTAGTAACAGCCACTCTCCAATAAATATTTTCTTTTCTATAATCAAGATGTCGTCTCTTATATTTTAATTAGGAAGTCCCACATGAACCGGCAATGCGAATTAATCAAAAATAGAATGAATTTATCGATTACTTTACAGCGTCGAATAAAATAAAACAGCAAAAGAAAAAGAAAAAGAAAAAGAAAAAGAAAAAGAAAAAAAAAACACGTGTTATCTTAATGTGATACGCATCATGGTCTTTAATTAAAAGCTTGGTTTCGTTAAATAAAATTCACGAGTAGTTTCAATGAACAAAGAATACAGTCATCTAATATTAATTTAATTATTTTGACAGAACTGAATTTTGCCTTAAACAACGAAGTCAGTAAAACTAGATCAGGAAGTGTTTAGTAAGACGCGCTGCTCTACAGTGAAATGTTAATTTTTTTTTAACACTTTAAACTAACCGTATCGAATTTATAACAGAACTAATTTTTAATTTAATCAGAAAAAAGTTAAACCTAATAAAAATGTATGTAATCGAAGTACAAAATACACTGACAAGAAAAATGTTAACTCGACTAATAATCTTGGGAAAAAAATAGAGTTTTAATTTTTATCGCTTCTATTTATTTATTTATTTTTGCATAGTGCTTACTTTATAAACTTGATCTATTAAATGATATTATCATACAAATATGCTTAAATATGTTGGGTTGGTTTATTTGCTACAATGCAACTGCTTTTAACGTCATATATGAAGAAACAAAATGGCGCCAGGCACAGTTAGACCAGACACAGTTTCGATCACAACAGAAATAATGTCTAACTAGTTAGGTATTACCAAATTTATTCATTTTTAACCGTTTTAATTAGAATTCGTATTCCTGTTGTAATAAATGCTAAATCTTTCTCCAACTATACCCTCGGCCGCGTAATGAAGAAACAACATTTGAGAAGTTAGAGAAAATATGCGTTGATGGTAGTTTAAAGCAACAGCTTATAGTAGAAGATGAGCTGCTGAGAATGAAAAAAAGAATCTCTGCCTCTGAGATATGCAGAGACCATTTAGGCGAAGTAGCCTCCTGGAGTTTCGGAATCAAGTGAGTTGATCGATTGGTGAGCTAAGTTAGGAAGAGTCTTGGGTTAAGAGTTAATCTGTAGAACGTGGTGTGATCTCTAAGACTACGATCAAAATCGAAGTAGATGTAATTTTTACTTTGTAAACTCGATTTTTTATCCTTACTTTTAAGTTCAGATTTTTTTTTTACTTTCACCTCTAGTTCCACGAAGTAGTTCACCCATTCGCTAGAAAGCAAAAAAATGCAGTTTAGCAAACTCAGCTACGTCAGGCGGTCACTAATGGATCATTATAGAACTGAACATTAGGAGTATTGTACAGTGGAAATTGTAGGTGCAGAGTCAGGACATGTGCTATTGGACAAGTATTAACGCTCAAGTACTATAGAAACCCTACACCAAATATTAAAAGTGTCAGTAGACTTTATTTCAACTTTGATAGTTACCATCACTATATAAAATATTTATCGGAAAAATGAAGAGAACATTGCAGAGAAAGACTTTCGTTCTAACTCGTTCTTACAATAATAAAAGCACAATCTTAAGTACCTGAAATACTGCGTAACACTGCTTATAATTTAAAATTTCGCGTGTTGAATTATTTGCTTTCATTTTTTATATTTGTAAGATGATATTTTGAAAAAAAAACCGGCAGTTTTCATTGGAATAGCCATAAGGATATAGTCTAAAATATATTTGCTTTCAAATGATATCTGTATATTATACTAACAATAATATACAGCTTCAACTTTAAATTTTCATAGCCCAGCTGACTGATAGGGAAAACACCAGAATGCATATTCTAGTGGTGCAAATACTGGAATGTACCCAAGATAGCTCAATCCCGCCGGCACAACAAAATAACTTTAGTTATTTTCTAACATAACCTATTGACAAATCAGGTAAAAATCACTTCAAGCTCCAAACTAAACCAGGGCTGCCCAGAGACTTTACAGGGCCTGGGGCAAACTTCTATTGGGGGCCCCAAGAAAAATAAAAAAGGGAAAGAGACGACAACACACATTCAAATTAAGTTACTCCTACTTAAAATTTTATTACATGAATGATTAACATAATTATTATATTTCATTGCACTGCTCTCTTGTTATATTCTCCAATAAATATGACATCTTTCACCCACAAAGCTTTTTTGCTATCTATTTTGGTAGTTAGTCTTCAAATAATTTGTTCAGAAGTTTAGTCTTCAATTTAGTAGAGAGAATGTAATTTTATAGCAGTTAGGACTAAACAGTTGTATTTTTCATTAAAACCAAATCGCGTATTTTTCAGAAGACAATTTTGGAGTGAGAGAAATCTAATTAATCGAATAATTTTTTTTGCATTTTTTTTTCGGTGGGGGATGGGGGGCTTTTTTCAGGGGATTATTTTGAATTTTGAAGTACGGTACAAGTTTCAGAATTTTCTTTTGGATGAAATCTAATAAATCAATTTTTAGGGGCCCCTCCGGCAGTTAGGAGCCTGGGGCAAAGTGCCCCAGGTGCTCACCTCTCTGGGCGGTCCTGAACTAAACTAAGGAAATTTTTACATTCTGAACACAGCATACATACAACTTTATATGCTGATCTCGTAATTACACTGTCGCTACACTGAAAGTATCAATAAAATTATTGCAAAATTGACCCTAGATCCATGGCAAGATCAATGAACACATACTAAATGCTGCAAGGTTATCAACTCGAAAAATACACGCAACTCACGAGAACATTTCGTGGCTTTGACAAGTTTAAGTTGCTCTGATAGTTTTAAACTATTTTTACTTCAACCGATTTCATTCGTTTCAAGTACGTTTTTGCGTGTTCCCGTGCGACAAGGCTTTTCGACGTTTACATGTTCCTTCAGAAGCGAAAGAAGTGATCAGTAAGTGATTGCCCGAGCTTTTAGTGTGTCAGATGTCACAACAGAGAACTCTACTATAAAAGGAACTACTTGGTTCACGGATCGAAGATCTGACGTTAATCTTTAGAATCAATCAAGTTTTTCCGCAGTAAATTTAAGTATTATTTGAAAGAAATCAGTAATACAGAGGATGTTTTCTTAACAACGTGCAACTTGACGAAACGCATATGAAATTTTTGATTATTCAAGCATTAGAAAAGAACCATTAAATGAGAAATTTGAGTGTCTAGAAATCCTTAGTTATGCTTCAATATGAGTAACGCGGAAGTAAACGTTTCAGGATCTCTTTCAAGAGCGTCTTTATGACATCAATAAAGAAAACAGCTTCAAAAAATTGACACAATATGCAAAAATAAACGTTTACTTAAGAAGTATTACTTTAGAAGATGAGAAAAACTTGAAATTGCTTTTTAGAGCAAATAATGGACATCTTTTAAACCAACATCGACAAAAAATTTATTTAAAAAGTATCGTGCATATTGTGGGAAACAAAGAACAGAATTGGAATTTTCTTTTTTATACGGCAATGAAATCGCTTGAATATCCTTTCAAAATAAGAATTTTTCTAAAATAATATTTTCATAACCAATAAAAATAACACTTAAAAAAACTTTCGTACAACGATTCACATGAGACAATGCAGAATTTTTTACTTACCTTTTTCAGTGGGCCCTGAAAAATTCTCCGTGCTATATGTGATCTTCGAAAAAAAAATTTTTTTTTTGAGAATCCCTTTGAAAATAATTTTGCATATTTTTGATTTCTAACAAGAATTTTCCCTCCTAGATTTAAATTTTGCTGGTGTTCAGATAAAAATTAGAGTGTACACTGTGAGTTCAACATTTGAAACCAACTTTCACAAAATCTCCTGGTCTTCATGCTTCTTACTATGGAAAGATCTCGTTTCAATGTGATCCCGTATAATCTTAACAATAAAATATAATTCCGAATGTAAAACGGTTTAAAAGGAAAGATTTGAAGGTCATGCGATATTTACCTTGACAAATGATCCCCTAAAAATAGCAATTAAGGTTGAACATCTAAAGCGTCAGATTAATTGGAATCTCTCGTGACTGGCTTCAATTATGCAGTTCAATTACATACTCTGCAACAGAATCACAAAGATGCTATTTATGTCGCTGCAAATGAAATTTTTTGTAAAGTTATGTCTGTTGAAACACGGAATGGCATTTAATTTCGTCTCCAACACCTATAGTTACAAGTGAAAGAAAAGACGACCAAGAATATGATTTCCCTTACAACGATTAGAAAAAAAATGAAATATTTTAACCTAATAATAATTTGCATTTTTTTTATTAGTGGAAATAAAATTTTTCTTCGTAAAATCTCTTATTTTAAACCAGAAAAAGATTCGAGCGTAAACAACTTTAGAATAATGGACTTTCATTTCCGCCCAGCGTATTTTGTGGGTCAAAAATTTATGCTTTTGACTAACATAAAAAAAATAATTTTAATGATATTTTGTATGTTTTACGAGCGGTAACCTTTTGATATCTGAAGTTGAAAGGATATTGAAGAGCACAGCCAATAAAAATTTGATCATTACTTAGAGATGAAAAGAGATAAAAAAATTAATTTTTTAAGTGGTAGGTACGGAAGAAATATTTTGGTGAACCCTATTTTGAGCTACTAGAATTTTGTCAGCAATTAGTGAATTACAATAATAATCAGCAACTTTTTACTAAGAAAACCCTTATTTTTTAAATTGTAGAACTACCACATTAAAAAAAAATAATCATAAAGTAGAAATTCCATCTAAACAAAGTTTATCATTTAAATGTAATAATTATGAAGATATATATATGGGTATGTAACAATTTGCTTGGTATTTGAGCGTTGTTGTTTCTTTAACAATACGCCAGCTTTCATTTGTCTTTTCTTTTTATTCGACCACTCTTGAGATACTCTTGAGATACTAAAGTATATTTTGCAGATGTCACCGAAAAGATTTGTATGAATTTGAATTAACTAAAACTATCTGCCCAATAGCCAAAGGTTTGATTATCTAACAAAGAGGGAATAACACGATACAGAAAAATTTTGGACCGAGAAAAGATATCAGTTAAGTTTCGGATCCCCTCCTTTTTTTTATCATAATCTACAACGGAGTATTGTCTTTGGCCTACGTGACTTAAATCTGTTTCTGATTCTGACTCCATACGAAAAGTTGATAGAGAAAAACTTTTTCAATTTAATGGGGGGGGTAACATTTATCAACATTTTAAATCCTTTTATAGCCATCATATATTTATTATGTAATAATGCTTTTATAGCCATCGTTTTACAGCCATCATATATTTATCATGTAATAATGCATCTTACTTATAGTATATCGGACTTAATTACTATTCTCTGATACGCTTTGATATTTGAGATAATGTCTAGAATGCCACCAGATATAGCATTCTAGATCAATGGTAAATTTTTTGTATGACTAAAACGTCTCAAAACGTGCCTCGAAGGTTGGAACATTAATTTCTCCGATTGTGTTTATATACGGTTCTGGAAAAGGGTTTTTATTTACAACGCTAACAAATTCTAAATAAAAACCCATGCAGCTACGGTAAAACTGTTTTATGCCATAATTTCTGGGGTCTTTTTTGCAGGACATGGAATTACAATTGCCATGGTAGTTATTTGCGGAAGTGAAAAGAGAAATTGAACAAAACTGGCTTGCAGTACCTCCGAAGTGACGTTCTCTGTACGTGCATAGGAGTTTAAACCGACATATTTGTTAGATTAATTGTATACAGGTAGATAGTGGATGTACATTTAGTGATGTTTCTTGCAGTAGATGGCGCTGATTCTCATCCCACCGCATCAACAATAAAAGATTCAGGAGAATATCTGTGAAGGTCAGACAACGTTCTTTTCCTTTCAAAGCAAACAGCTTAAGCCCCTCCCTACTGATGAGAAAGGAATCTCCACGACGAATAGGAAACGCAGATTCAAATATTTTCGTTTCACTATTATTTTTTTATTGTAGAAAACGTCTGCGGTTTAATACAAGTAACCGCTTGTTTAGTCTTCTCTGGAATTGGTTTTCGAGAGATAATGAGCTTTTAAAAGAGATGATGCTTTTTGAAAGAGATTGAAAGGATTGGTAACCCATTAAATACCTGAGTTGTTTATAGAAGAAAATATAAACAGTTAAGAATAGAGGATGAATCTTTGAAAAAGCAGGTAGACGCCATACAGACGAAATAAATAATTTAAACTTTCACTGTCTTGTAATTTCCTATCTTTTCATGGACGGGTTGAAAGAAAAAAAGTAGTTAAACGCTTCTCGGTAACTTAGACTAAACCTCTTTTTGCAAAGCAACGTTCCTTGGAATAATATTTATTTTTCTTTTGTTTCTCCTTCGATATTACAAGGTATAGACCAACTGAAGGTTTAGGACAACGTCTGAGTTTAGAAAAAAATAATAATAATCAGCGTTACGCATGATTTAATTTCATAAATAAAACAAAATCCTTGCGTTTACAAATTTTTGTTAATGAGTGCAATTGTACCTAGCAGTGTTCTAAAATACTCGCTAGAGAACTATGTGACTGTCTAATTCAAGCGTTTTAGATTTCTATAAAATTTCGTACGCATTTGGTTGTAAAATTTAAGAATAATTTTGTCTCACATATACAGTGGAACCTCGCATTACGAACATAATTCGTTCTAGAGTCTTGCTCGTAATGCGAAACACAAGTTAAACGAAACAATTTTTCCCATATAAATTAATGTAAAATACGATAATGCGTTCCATGCCAAGAATACTCAATATTTTTTAGATGTAACGTTTTAGTATTTAAAGAAAATTACTTATACATAAATTCTTAAGGAGCAAAATCATCCATATGTAGTTTATTATTTACGAATTTATGACACATATCTAATTTTTTTGCTAGAAAGCTATCTAGCGGCATTTGTTTTTCCCGGCGCTTCAAAATTTGTTGGAAAATGTGTCACCGCATTGTCATTGAATAAATTTATAGCGCGCATAGCCACCGTCTTCTCAGGGTGATGCTTTGTAACTTACGATGCAACAGTTTCCCATGCTTTCATCATTTCTTTTATTGCGCAAGAAGATTGTTTCTTTGCTGTTTCTTCGTCCTTCTCCACTGACAAACTCTCCTCTACAACTGCTTGCTGTGAAAGACACTGCAATCCTATTAGCTATTCGGTGGTCAGCTCTTGGTTGTGCTCTTCCACAAGCTCCTCAATATCATTGTTATCCTCCAGTCCCATGAAATTGGCTTCTCGAACCATCCATGACTACCCTTAAATACTTATTTTTCGGCCGTTGAAGATCCTGGTGACGTGAAGATCCGAGTGACGTGAAGAGGGGACTTCCTTTCACGTCACTCGTTATGCGAAATGTTGCTCGTTAAGCGAGCCATTTTTTTACGATTTATTTTGCTCGTTATGCGAAATACTCGTTAAGCGAGGTTCCACTGTATATAGATAGCTTTGCATTAATAAAAAATTAATCACTGTTAGGACCTGTTCACATAGAATACGTCAGCGTTAGCGTTACTCGTATTGACATATTTTAAACCAATCGCAGGCCTTAACAATTTCATGGTAAATCGTTTGGAGGTTCGTAATTGGTTAAACATATTTCAATACGAGTAGCGCTGACGCTGATGGATTCTATGTGAGCAGGCCCCTAGTCTACATAAATTCAGAAAGTTTTAACAGTATTTGTCGTCAAGTCTCAGACTGACGAATTAAATAGGGAATAGCTGCTCTTTAACAAACGAAATTGAAATTTTATCGTTATCAATTACACTTCATAAAAATTTGAAGCTAACAGCCTGTTTCTTTGTATGACTTGACTGAATTGCTTTAAAGTTGTTTTCTTTGACTTTTTTAATTAAAAATTATTTAAATAAATATCTGAAAAAAAAATTCGATCTTTAGCATTAGTAAGTAAACGCTCCCCTGAACTACCAGAATACTAAAAATTGTATCTTATCTAGAATTAAAAATCACCCAAAGAAAAAGAAAGATATTTTATGCATTAATTTAATGCAGTAAAAAAATTTCATTAACAAAATACTTCCTTATATTCATGTCAAGAAAGACGAGGTGTACAAATTTTACTCACTTTTCATTTGCCTTGGGTCAGCATGAAATTTCCAACGATAACTGACTGCCTTTGATTTCTCTTTTCAAGACGGTTCTACGGGAGGAAACTAAAAAAATAAATTAAAATGAATTAAAATCCTGTAAAATGAAACAGAAAATAATCAGAAATAGATTTTTATTGTTGTATAATATTATATTTGCAACCATAATGTATAATTAAATTGTGAAAGGCATAACACATTTTCAAATCCACCCTCACACATATTTTTTTTTCGCATTTAAACAAGAAAGAAAAAAAAGGAAAGGAAACTCGTGAATATTTATATAGCTGAAAATAACTAATTAGAAGCGGATCCCGATTTATGCATCTTAGTATTATTTATGCAGTTATGCAATTTATTTATTATTGACTTATTATTTTTTGCTGCAAAATACACGCGCATAAGCAGACACACATACACACACATAAATACAAAAACACTGAATTGCCATAATAACTGGGATAGACATCAATTTCGGAACATGCAGCAGTACTCCCTCTCTCGTAAATGCTTTCGTCCGGAAGCAGCTTATATAGAGCGACATACATTTGTGGATGTATAAAAAACCTATTGAGCAGTGAGAATAAATGGCAGATGATCGTGGTTTACGTGAATTTCAACGAGGTATGGTAGTTAGTGATCGTGAAAATGGTTCACGGCAAAGTTTTGATTTCAACTTCGACCACATCAAGGGTGTACCTGGAATAGAACAATTCCGGCAAAACATCGAACCTTCTGCAATAGTGTGACTGAACGACCGCGACCGGCGTCTTCTGTCGACAATCATCAGCAAAAGCACTGCAACATTGGCGCAAATAACATCACAATTCAACGCCAGGACCTCTACTAACATTAGCGCGAGGATTATACAATGTTCACTGTATGATGTCGGCTTTGATAGCCGATGCCCAACAATGTATTAGGCAGGTATACCAGTTTTTCTGGCACTTCAGTGTATATATATATATATATATATATATATATATATATATATATATATATATATATATATATATATATATACTAGCTGAAAACTCTCACTTCGCTACAGGGTACATTCAAATTAAATACAACGGTCAATGTATGCAATTAAAGCCAAATAAATAAATAAATAAATAAATATATATATATATATATATATATATATATATATATATATATATATATATATATATATATATATATATATATATATATAATCGTAAGGGTTATTTTTATAGACAAATTAATGTAGAAGAAAATATTCAAATTAAATCTAATAGGACATACTAAAGAATAGAGTACAGTTAATATAGTACAGTTTGAGGAACATATCTTTTACAGTATTTTACTATTTTTTTGGATAATGTCCAATCGTCTGCCGCATTAGCAAGGGAAAAAATATTTTTTGTCTATTTCATTGTTATGGACGTGACGATACATTTATTTAAAGTACCAGAAAAAGAAATTACGTGATCAGCATTTAATAAATTAAATTCTCAAAATTAATCTTAAAAAAATTCACCAAAAAATAAAATGGAGGTAAAGATTCGAAAAAGATTTTATTTGAAAGGAATTTTTATGATATTTCTCGTGATATAAATTTTATAACCCTCAAATTATTATTTTAAATGCAAACTTAAAAAAAGTTACTAAAAGAGCTTAAAAATTTAATTTAAAAAAATCTAAGAAGAATTTTTCAAAAATCTTTCTTAGTGCACCCCTAAACTATAAGAGGAATCGCCATGCAAAATTTCAGCCCTTTAGGTCCAGCGGTTTGGTCTGTGCGTTGTATGGCAGTCAGCCAGTCAATCAGTCAGTTACGGAACTGTTATATATATATATATATATATATATATATATATATATATATATATATATATATATATATATATATACACACATACATAAACATGTTACCGTGAAAGACCGAAATCAAGTTCAAGTACCAATCAGTTCTTTGGTACAAGAAGTGTCTAAGTGAGTTTTCTCCAAGATGACTTTGTTTGCTTACGCCTCTTTAAAAAAAATATTATTTTCAATGTAAGAAGTACCCAAGTCTGTACAATAGTTTAGAAAACAATTTTAAAGCATCGGACAGATTTAGGAACTTCTTACATTGAAAATAATATTTTTTAAAGAGACATAAGGAAACATAGCCATCTTGGAAAAAACTGACTTAGGCACTTCTTATACCAAGCCACACACACACACACATATATATATATATACGCACACAACGACTAAATGTACTAGTATGTATGCCAGGCATGCACTCGTCCCATTACCATTTTTTATACGTGAACTTTTAAACGCATTTTTTCATTCTGAACCACAGCAATTGGTGGTTTAAAAGACTTTCAACTGTTTTAGAGTTACGAAGTAACGAGAATAAATTCTATAGACAAGAAAAATAAAGCATTATCTTCAGACGGACTATCATTGCTCCCCGTTTATTAACCTGTAGATAGGGATGTCAGAATAACCACAAATAGCCCAAACATAATTTTATATCAAAATATTGAGAATTTATTCGTAAAAATGCACAAACAATATGTATTTAGATGCAGTAAAGCATCTGAAATTAAATTAAAAAGAATGAAAGGTTTAAAAAATTGTTCAAACTTCATTTATGAATGGAATTTTGCTCATAGATGTATAAAAACGAAGTCCTTTCGAACGTTTAAAACATGCGTCTGCAGTTATTTATCGACTGTTCATCAGGAATTCATTGATTAACCAATTTACAACAACAGTTATAAAGCTACTTTTTGCTTTTTAAATCCAGACTGTCGTTAACTTGTAAAGTCAACAACAGTCATTCAAAGTAAAATAAGGCTAATGTAATTATAACTTTAGTGTAAATATGAACAAAACCTTTACTGTCATGCTGTATTAACGCATGCAGCAAATGCCGCTGGTACCAACATCACTGATTCTGGAGCAATTTGGCCCAAATCGAAGAAAGAGTGAGTTAACTCATTGTGGGAAAGGTACTTTATTTTAGTTTCTACATATACGTTTGATCTTTGACTATACGTCACGTACTTTTCAAACCTACCTTTATTTACAAATCCCTATTTTAATTTCCGCACGAAACGGGAGGTTTACCCAAATACTAGCATGGAGGGGGGTCATTCAGTATTGTAGTTACGCTGGCTGTGGGAAAATAACAGTAAAAAGTTCATTAACAGAAAAAAATCATTAATTAAAATTAAATGAAAAACCTTTGGTCTTTTATTTATTTGTGCAGTACTAGACACATTCGATTCATATTTCTAAGTTCGATTTATTTTTCGAAGAGTAAAGCACGAAATTTCATAATATCTACTAAAATATTCCTAGCAATAAGGTATAACTCTTATTTATGGTTATTTAAATAACCTGGATTGAAAAAAAAAATAGTTCATGCAGCTCATTTTGAACCGGACACGGAGTTAGTTATGAACAAACTAATCTGCCTTTAAAACCATTTTCTCAGCAATGAACATAATGTAACTAGGAAAGAAAAGAGTGGTGACGGTTAAATTCCTACACCATTACTAAAAAAAGAATGTGAAGTTCTCGAGTAGAAAATATTTTTTAACTTTGGCTAAAAATTTTTTTTTTCAGTTTTTATTCGTTTCGTACGATAAAATATTTTAAATGCTTCTCGGCAATAAATTATGGTAATAAAAAATATCAAATTTTGTTTCTTTTTTTGCTTAGACTAATGAACAATTATTTAGCAAAAATGAATATTTTCGCGACAAAAAAAAGTTCCTCTACTTTTAATAATTTTTCCCCGAGGTTTTGCCAATACACAAACCCGATTACAGTTGGCTATCTTATTAATGGAACACCCAATAAATACATATATTGGGTGTATGTATTTATTGGGAAAAAATCGCTCTCTATAAAGAAACAACACAGGAAATCCATGCTTCAGCCAGGATTTGACTTTGGGCCCACGCGGTGGCATCAACGGCATTATATGGTGATCTCAGTCAGAACTATGTGGCAATATAATAAGTTGAATTATGGATTGTATGATGAAGAGATGTTAAATTAGTTATCTAAGTCTACTAGAAATGTTCCACAGCCACCTGGCACTAATCCCCAGTCATCGACACATTTAAAATACACAAGAGAGAGAAACAATTAGTCTCTGTTCCAGCTCCTGTATGGATGGGCCATGTACTTCAAGACGAATTTCGAGAAATAATCTATAATTAAGGAAGATGTCTACCTGTTTCCTGGGGACAACTCAGCTTTGTTTTAATCATCTTGTTGTAAAGACGTTCATGAAGTCGGAAGTAGATAACTTCATTCAGTGATAGCAGGAGTAGCAGAAAGAAAGGAAAAGAAAAATTTATAGATTCTCTAACCATAGCCACAGATAAGCTCCAGCCATTGTCGAAATCGGTGAAGTAGAAATGACTGCGTGTCACACACTGCATGACGGATTGAACGGAAATTCGTCAAATCAGTCGGCTTTCTTTATGACGTCATCCGATACTTGGTTGTTGTGGCTGCACCTATACACTCAAGCATGAAAGTTCGCAGATAAACATATGCATGCATATATACTATAGTGATAGACAGTATGCGACGGACACATATATGCGATGGACAGTAACAAGTATCACTATGCATTCATAACTGCATATGTACACGGCTTCCCAAAACTCCCATATAACCAGTACATACATCAAATGCCTGAATATAAAGTATTGCACCTTAAAATATCTATCCTAACCGTAATTTTCCAAATGACGGCTTTCAATCGATTTGATACAATGATAAATAAATAACAGAGTTTTATAACAATTTTGCTATACCATAGTACTCGTAAAACATATATATACGTTCCCATTTTTCTATTTTTTACAATTAAGACTTTCCCACGTGCTATACTAAAGATGAAACCAGACAAATTGGACGTATTAAAATCAATATTTAATGCAGTTTAATAGAGTAATTTTAACAATTCAAATAAAACCTTCGACATCGATAAAATTAAATCTATGTGCTCATAAAGTTACAATATTGAGTTTTTCTTGGTATTAAAATTATACATTATCTTCACATAATTCACCAGTTTGGTTATTACAAAATTCTTTGCCCCAAAAAAATTCTTTGGAAAAATTGTAATTCCCAGTTTTTGGTCTAATTTTAATAATTTTACACAAAAGTTACATGTGTATTTTAGATTACTTAATTTTAGACACTGAATTCGAAGTTCAAAACTGAAAATAGCATGCTATAAAAGCTTCCGAGTGAAAACAATTTACCAATAATAAGTTTTATATAAACGAAATTGAAATTTGTATTCAAGATTTGCAAAGAAATTTAGAATTTTCTTTAATAAATATTTGAAATTAAAATAATGTCAATTTTGATGATTTATGGTTAATATATGAAGATTAGCAAAGAAATTTAAAATTTTCTTTAAATATATATTTGCAGTTAAAACATTATAAATTCCCAGTGATGGTGGTAAATATATGAGTTTAACTACTCGTATGATTCGTTTATGCATATAAAAGATGCATTGCATAAACATAAATATCACTATGGCCAAGCAATAACTGAAAGTATTCGAGAGTATATAATTGTTCAAGGAATTTTTATTAATATTTACAATTAAATGAACATTTTTCTCAAAGAGTATTTTCAGTATTTCTTTTGAAAATTTAATTAAATGAAAGCGTTTTGAAGAACAGATATGATATATCTGTTTTAAATTGTGTTTCTATCAGTTTTATAGGTAAAAGAAGTTAATTACTCACACTTATTATATGTTTCTAATAATAAATAACATGGAGCTAAAACATTGAAATAAAAGTCCTAATCCTAATTCATAACAATGTAGAAAAAATTGTCTACCCATTATGTTGGAGAAGTAAGTTCTTCACCCCAAAGCTGAAGAAAATTTATGGGAAAATCACAAATCTTCAAAGCTAAATTTTTACTCCAGTAACACCTGACTAGTTTTACTCACAATTAGTCGTGCACAAAACACCCCAAAACCTGAAGACAGGACGGAAAAGCTGCAGAAGTCATGTCTTGAATTCGAAACCTAAATTTTTCATTTGGATTCTATCCAACAAACAGCAACACATTCTCGGAATTACATCCGTGAATCAGAAACTAAGACTTCACCTGTTTCATTCGAATATCTCGATTCATAAAAAAAAAAGAAAATGACAGGTAATCATGTCCTACTTTATACATCTTGTGCATTCAAACTTCGTAAATTTTCTTATCAAACAAGGCGATAGCAGATCTCTAGAATGAACAGTATTCGATGCAGTTAACCCCTCGAGATCATCCAGAAATATCGGTCACAGCCCGAAGATGAGCCTGTCCCATTAGCTGAGGGTAGCAAAATGCGAAAGCGATTGCTTGATGGAAACACCGCGGAAATTCTTTGCTGGTCGGATCCCTTTGAGCCTGACAGCTATTTTCGTCACTTAGATAACAATGGACGTGCACGGAATGCGATGGAACACCGGGAAAAGAGAATCCGATTGCGCATACCAATTATGAAGTGAGAAAGTAGTCAGCTTCTTGAACATCTTGAAAGTGTCATGCGCTTGGGCACCGTATGCAAAAGCATCCCACGGAAGTGTAAACACAAATATGGATAAGTTTTGATCTTTATGTTTTGACTAGCTGAAAACCCGCGCTTCGCTCCGGAGTACATTCAAATTAAATACAACGGTCAACGTATGCAATTTATGCCAAAAAATAAATATATATATTTATAATAAATGCGATGATCAATGTATACAATTGATGTAAAATATCTATCTATCTATATATATATATTTATAAAAAAATCGTAAGGGATATGCATTTTTTTTGGATAATATCCAATCGTCTGCTGCATTAGAAAGAGAAAAAAAATATTTTTTTTGTCTGTTTATCTTTAAAAATTCACCAAATATCAGGAAATGGAGGTAAAAATTCGAAAAAAATTTCATTTTGAAGGAATTTTTATGATCTTTCTCGTGATATAAATTTTATAACCCTCAATGTATTATTTTAAATGCAAACGTAAAAAAAGTTTAAAAAACAGCTTAAAAATTTAATTTAAAAAAATCTAAGAAGAATTTTTGAAAAATCTTTCTTAGTGCACCCCTACATTATTAGAAGAATCGCCATGCAAAATTTCAGCCCTTTAGGTCCAGCGGTTTGGTCTGTGCGTTGTATGTCAGTCAGTCAGTCAGTCAGTGAATGAATGAGTCAGTTACGGAACTGTTTTATATATATAGATGAGTTCAGGGAGGGAGAAATCTTTCGAACATAACTTCAAAAACTATTATGACTCTAAAGCTGATTTTCCTGCCTGCCTATATGTCTTATGGTGCCGTTTAGCTGGTGATCAGTTAAAATTAAAGCATATTATTTGTATAAGCAAATGATCGTCAAGATGCATGTAGCTTTGCGCCAGTTTTTAACACAGTGTGTTAGTCTTATTTTTTTCGAAACTTTTATCTTCCCCCCAAGTAACAAAAAAAAAAATCCTGCGTTAACACAAGTAGCAATTTACAGAATAAATAAATGGCTTTTACTTTGTGTCATCCTTAAAAAATGGAATGTATGATATACATTATACAATTTATGAATTGTGTTGTTGTAAATGAAATCCTAGGCAACGGTCCTAACGCAAGGAAAGTTCTTACGAAAATAATATTTTAAAAATAGTTAATTTATATCATAAAGCATTATAATAGTGGTAAAACCTAATTACGTATGCTCCCATGTTATCAACTGCTATTTCTTTTTATTTCCTTTGGGGGGGGGGGAGGTGTGTGTGTGTGGGGAGGGGAATGTACTCTTTTGCATAAGTTTGCAAAAGAGTACAATTTGCAAACTTATAAATGACAAAATTCTGTCTGATCAATCATTTAAAATCGGAGTGACATAATTTTCTAGAAGTTACATTTGGTTTAAAAATATGATTATGTAGTGACACTTCAGACAGAGTTTTATATAGTTTCAGTGAGATCTGGTTTTATGCTTCACTAATACATTACTATTTTGAACTGTTATGCTAAAAACAGACAAATCGAATAAGCAATTACTAATTAATTCAAAATATTGTGTTATATTTAGAAATTTGCAGGAAATTTCATAACTAAGTTAACATTTGGAACAACAAATTTTATTATATACTTACAAAAATGATATTAAGTTGAAGTAAATAAATAAATAAATTATATATTATAATAAATTTTATATATATATATAAAATTTATTTATTTATTTACTTCAACTTAATATCATTTTTGTAAGTATATAATTATTAATTAATATATATATATAGCCTAAAAATTACTTTTTAGCTATTAGAAGGAAAGGAAAAGAGTTTGCTTCTTTTTAATTATAAGATATAGGCTGTTAAGCGAATTTGCTGATTTCGAAGTTCAATTAGAACTAACATAATTGCTTACAAAATAAAGAAACCATGAATTACGCATGGAAATGATGAAATCATTCTTCGGTTTGTTTATATTTTTTCTAGCGTCTACACGAAAAGAGAGGAAAAAAATATTGATAGTAGTAGTGAACAATACCGGAAACGCAAGCAGAGTTCAAAATCCTCTTAGTGAAGGTCGCCTGAAGAGTCAGTAGAGGAGTTAGCAGGATTCATTTGTTACAGAGCGCCCTGTGTTAAGTGTCATCCACTCATGACACACTTTACATTTCACCGTTTCGAGAAAGAATCGCAAGAATTTGGTGGAAAGGGTGAATACTAGCTATCTCTCTAAATCGCGAGATTAAAATATTTGCGTAGAAATAAGTCTAAAAAATAAGCCAAAATTTCAAAATAATAAAAAACTAATCATGCGGTAGTAGTATATCGCTCAATATTAAAACTAATTTCTCTTTATCGACAGTTTAAATTTACTTGCTACATGAAAAAAGTACTTAATTGTATATTTTCCGTTTAATCATTGAAGATTCATTTCTCTATGTAGATGTAGAATAAACGATTTCCCTGTAGTTTGAAAAGTAATATTGTTTTTACAATAAAATATATAATTCCGCACCAAAAAATTTTAAATTTTTAGAATTTTTTCTTTTAAAAGTATTTTTTTTAAAAATTGTTTAAAAATTCGTCCCTTTTTAAATCGACATATATTCTCTATTTCCAATCACCAAAAATTCCTTTGCTACTCTGCATTTAATAAGTAGGAACATATTCGTCAAAATTACAAATTAGTTTCATGAGAAATATTGGAGTTTGGTAATTCAAGGATAATTTTATATAAACCTCTAGGCAATTCAGTAGCGTCCAGATGAAACGTTCTTTTAAGTACGATTTATGAAATCGAGGTACCAGTGCATTCGTAAATAAAAGTACAATCACCCATCCGCAACTCGCTACTCTAGGGGCAAAACAAGTTTGACCACTTCAGCATAGTACCGAAAGAAAGTATGCATTGGTTATGAAACGGACACTTCGAGCTTTTCTGTCTTAATCTAGTGCTTTTCGCAAATCTTCAATTGGCAGTTTTTAGTATTCTTCTATAACATCCCGAATAGCCCCAAGGACAAGTAGCTGGCGTGGGGCAACGTTCGGTGAGGAAATACCACGGCTATAATTTTGAATTTTCCTGTAGAGTCGGAGGAACGGTGCGACCTTTCTCATTCTCTTGCTTGCACTCAAATATTTTGCGCATGTGTGAGTGACAGGCACAATTAATATAAGTGAATAACAATGCAATAGACTTGATAACAAACAAGAGTAAACATCGTAGGAATATGGTTAGTTGTGGATTTTTGGACAGGGTCCAAGAGAGAGTGTAAACATCACACCGAACACTTCATGATTAATAACCTCTGAGTCTTCGCTGTTGCCCTTGTCTGCCTTGGCGCTCTAACCTTCCTTTTTTATAGGAGATTTCTGAAAAACAAAACGTGCAGGATGTGGTTTTTAGGAGGTATGCAGACGGCTGCTGAGAACTTGGTGCCGCCAGACAAAAACCGAATCTACACATCAAGAATAAACCCACAGACTCTCCGGAAATGCCTGTACGGCTAATGGATAGGTTGGCTGGCACGAGATAACTGGTCTCGCGTTCGCGGTATAAAAAATTGAGATGAGAAAGGATGAAAAGAGTGATTTGTTTATCACGGTTTTTTTCTTTATCATGCAGTAACGTGATTTGGCACCCCGAACAAAAGATTTATCCACTTATGAGGGATTTAGATACAATGAATTCAATTTTCTTGTGGTTCAGGCCCACCTGGGTTAAACGATTGTTCTCCCATCTCGCACCTGGACTTTATGCTGTTTAAAATTGAAAGTACGGTAAAGACTGGCAGCATTAGTATGATTTAAAAGAAATAATCTTCGAATCTTTTGGAGGTGTTCAGAATTCACTTTAACAAATCTCATCCATATATCAGTTGTATATTTATGTACCCAAACACGGTCATCATCATCAGTGGCACGACAGCGCCTAGTAAGACCTGGCACTTCAAGTCTGTGCCAGCCTGCTTCCTTGGAAGCAATCGATCTCGAGTTTTTACATATATTATTTCGAAATTATTGTTTATACCGTTTATCATGTTATGCTTTGTCTTCCTTTTGGGCTTTTTCCAAAGTATGAAACCATATTTCCAGCTTAAAACATCGCTGACCTCCATTACAAAGCTTAAGAAAAGAAAATTGTGGTAAAGTGTCTTGGGAGTATAACCGATTGTTAGTCACATCTAAGACGCCAGTTCTATATATATGGAAAAGGTATAGCGGAAGCATCTCTAGTTTTTTGGGGTATGGAAGAAGGGCCTCAGATGCTGATTATTCTATCCAGAGGTATGATGCTGTTTATTATTACATACGCTTTTCCGTGTGTAATCTGTTATTACCACGATGACTGTCATCTTTGTCTTGTCCAAACCAATGCATCATCATCAATAGAAATAAACAAAGTAAGACTACATATCCTAACCTATATTTATCAACACGACCTCACATATAGTCACACTTGGTACCCCATTCATCTTTCTGTCACGTACCAAAATTCCCAGTGGATGTTGAATCATGCATGCTTGATGACAAGCAATTATATAACGGATGTGAGGAAAGAAGGAGTTATTTAAAAAAAACTTGTTCAAGAACTTAACGTTTTGACCAACGAACTAAATGACCTCATTTCAGAAATCTAAAATTCTCAAAGGAGTCTTCAAGGAAAAGAAATTTCTTCATGCGGAAACCAAACTTAAATTTTAGTGTAACGGAGAAAATAATTTACTATGCTTCTACTTTCAGAACTACAACTTTGTAGTCTGCGACGATTTCAGAGACCTTATGAGGTACACATAGCAAATGAATATTGTTTTTTCATTAATCCGCTCCAAGAAGAGTTTAAATTTTGTTACATAAAGAAAATAGATATGGTTCTATTCCAACGAGTTACACAGATAATATGAAAGACCACATAATAATATTAGAACAAATTAAATTCCGAAAACATCAACAAGTAAATTTTCTGGACAAAGCAAGAAAAAGCTAAAAACCGAAAAATTTCAGAATTTTTTCTTTTTTTTTAAATTCAGAAGATTAAGATTTCATAGATTTACGGACCTGCTCTTTGGGTCCTGGTCTTTATTCAAGTTATTATGAAAAATTTTTAGTAAACGTTAGGCAGACAACTACACTTCATTCTAGATCGTGCTCTCCAATAATAACCTTGACTGTAATACGGACATAAGTGTTCAACACCTCCACGGTTACATTGATTGTTTCCACAAAACCTTAGTGATTTAATTAAAGAGAGCAAGGAGGAAGATTTGAGCATGACCTATATACACTATTGAAGAGAGATACAGAGAAGGTTACATGCTGGAAGATTACAGCTGGAACCATCCGAGGGACTGTCTTGAGCAAGTCTCACGCAAGAGAGTATAATAAAAGAAGTTTATCACATATGTATAGAGACTGATAATTTTTCATTAGCTCTTCGGGGTTGAAATAAGCTGATTGTATATTATATTGAGACTTCATTTCAGTAATTGCATACATTTTCTCAAAATGTTATTTGCCATAGCAGACCATCTTGGATACCGAATTTTGACGGCCGACCATTTAAATTAACATACAAGATGGCTGTACCGTATCTCCAAAGCTATAGTGAACAGAAGAAAAAAAAACCCGAAACTATTTTTGGAATGGACAGCTCAATTACACCCGCAGAATAGGTCTAAATTTACAGGCGCCATAAGGTGTGCGCCATAATGACGCGCATCCCCAGAGAATCAAAGGTAAAAATAAATCAATGCCAGACGAAAAGGACATTTATTGCACAGTGGACGAATACAATGAAGAAAAATTCGAGCTCAGAGCGTTATATGTTGAGAAGACATTGCAGAACAAACAGGGGCCCCCGGTGATATCATTTACCCTTCTTTTAGTGTTTTTAACAACAGATCTGCTTATCCGATCAAAATGACTGGCTTTAACATCGATATAAATGGTATATCTTAATTGTCACTCATATTGGTAATAAAGAATTTGATAGGTATAGGTTTTTATGTTCGACAGGTGCCAAAACTTAACTCTCAAACTGGCCAGTAAATCTACGTTTTTGACATTAATGGATAGCATACTAATTGCGGAAACCGACAAGACTAGCCGACAGGGGCTATATATTTGGTATAGATGCACTGTTTGCGCAAAGTGGAGACTTTTTCCTATTTAGTGGGAGAACTATAATGTAAACTCCTAATTTTCCAGACACGTTGTTTTAAACCGTCACTACTCTGCATATTTACCACTTTTTGCACAACTGGCATAATATTTTTACCAATACTAATAGTTCGTACAATATATATATATATATATATATATATATATATATATATATATATATATATATATATATACACTTACTCTATAACAAAAAAATCGACGCACCAAGGAATTAAACATGTATCAAAGCACAAACTAAAGTAATTTTCTTTCTGAAGAGGTAAAAATATGTAAAATGAGTCATTTTCATGAAATTCATTCATTAACCCCAGTCAATAACCAAAAAGACTTTTCGTAACACATAAGTGACCGTGCAATCGAAATGTATTTAGTATAAGTGCTTTGTTTTCAACTAATCAATGCTGATGAAAATTTTTGTATACATTTTTCGAGTTATGAGTGTCAAAAATGCTATAATTACATCAACAAGATAGAAATTTTGGACCAATTTTAAATCGTTTTGTAGTACAGTTAGGGCTATAGAGCAACGGAAAAAAATAATATGACAACTATTTTCCAATTATTATGTAGTCGTATTTATGTAATTGCCAATTATTAGATGTAGTGGCATAATGATATTCAGTTATCCATCAATTCTATTGGTGATCAGTTTTGATATTAATATCAGTTTTCTCAAATTTCCTGGTAAGTGGAGTCGTAACATCTACAGTATATAGATGTATAGATGTATATAGATGTATACATATACTGTACATATGTACAGTATATGTATTTAGCCAAAGCAGCATTTGCGAAAAACTTTTTTAAAGCAATGATAGAGAGGTAAATTACTAAAAGGGATCCAAGATTCGTGTTGAAATCATATTCCCCAGAGAATAATCCATTGTTCGTTTCAACGCATTTCATCTACTCAGTTTAACAACTGAAAGTTATCAATTTCTGTTCATATATTAAAGGTAGTTATCCTAAATAGACAACCCTGTCGTCGTATCACTATTTTTTTTCCTTTTATATCACTACATTAATTTCAAATTACGACAAATTGTGTCAACTGTCCACAATATCGCTGATGCATCTGGCGATAAGTTTTCGACAAATCTACTGAGTAAAAAAAGTGGAGTAACGTCTTAGTGGTGCGTCCATTTCTATCAGAAAAGATAATTTGCTAATTTCCATTAAAAGAGGCTCTTCGAAATGGTGGATAAAAATCTGCACTGGATATTCGAAATCTGTATGCATGGAACGTACACATAATGATGAGCGTTCAGCGTCTTATGTATTTACTGTTAACGTACAGAAACAGAGAGGTGAACGTAAAATTCTTAGGTAAAACTTCTTACAGAATAAAGTCATTTAATTTCTTTCAAATATTAATGCATATTTACATAACATATAGTAACTTGACAGTAAGACGAATATGCAGCATTCTCTCGTTAAAAATATCATTAAGAGATTCTATTACATTTACCAAAACAAAATTTTAAAAAAGGATGTACCGTACTTGCTCTGATAAAGCACGTTTTCAAAGGTAACGAGGATATCGTACTCCAAAATACATTTTAATATTTTTCTTAAAATTTTCAAAAGGTGATCGTAATTTTAAGATTTCAGCAGAGTAAATGAGTCCAAAGTCTTTTAAACTCAAATACGTTCGCAACAAATTCATAAAGTACGAGAATGATCAAAATGTAGAAAGCAGTAAATTTTCAATCCATATTTGAAGCACATGGGTAAGGGCCTGTTCACATAGGAGTCCGTTGCGTTGCGTTAAGGAAAAAGATGACGTTGAGACGAAAATAAACCAATCATAGGCCTCCAAACGATTAGCAATGAAATTTTTAACGCCTATGATTGGTTTATTTTCGTCTCAACGTCATCTTTCCCTTAACGCTACGCAACGGACTCACGCCTATGATTGGTTTATTTTCGTCTCAACATCATCTTTACCTTAACGATACGCAACGGACTATGTGAACAGGCCCTAAGTGATGACTAATGAACAGTTTTTCTTAATCAATAGCTTTAGCTGTTTCTGGTGCCTACCACAGGACCACTGAAAAGTCCTGCAGTTATAAGTACCACTACTCTGGAGGAAAAAACAGTATACAATAAAAGAAACATTTAGCGGACTTTGCTCTGGCAGCAGAGATGAAATATTTTATAGACACATTACCCTCAATCTATGATGTTTTAATTCGAGTAGTACTGGAAACCGTTTGTAAATGAATCCTAAAATATTCATTTTTCTTGTACATCTTCAATTTTCATAAAAGTTGTAAAAGTTAATCTATAAAATCGAGTTCATAAAAAAATATGGAGAAGTCTAATTTTTTGGGTGGGACTTCATATAATTCATATGAATGACAAAAGAAATAAAATGACCTACAAGACTGTAATTACATCGCATTACACTTCAAATATTTTATAGTTCAAGCGCACATGAAACAATTTGTCGTAACCCACTACTCTCCATACTGATTGTAATGCTCAGTCTATTTTTATCATGGTAATTCTGGATGAAAATTCACGGTCAATTCATTATAATACTTAATTTAAAATTGAAAGTGAAACAGTTACTTATTTCTCACATGATTAAAAGACATTCAGAGTGAAACAATTACAAAGAAAAAATTATCTTTCCATATATTTTAAAAATAAATAAATTCTTGATAAAAAATAATGAATCTCGGTTCATGAAAAAAAAAATTATAATTTAGCATTCTAAAATCCATTATTTCATAGATAGAAATGACAAGAAAATTAAACTTAATCTTCTCCATAGGCGAAGGCGATGAATGAACTGAAAGCACTCTGAATTACTATACAAAATGTTTCAAACTCTCCCTTTTTTTTAAATCTGCTAGAGAAATGCAAATAAAAGAAATTTATGCAGAAGGAGATTTTGATCGAGCTTCTTTTTAGTAGAATTAATTTAAATATATAATAAAACAGACCAAGAAAAATATATAAAATGCAAATGAGTAATATCATACAAAAGGTAATCAGCACATCTTTATCATCTACTACTGCGATTACAAAATTTAAATTCAGAGTCCCATACTTCTTCCCAATTGATTTAAAACGTTATATTTTCGTGGATATTTAATGAAACATGAACAAATCATATCGCTTAAAATTGCAAACGTACTAGGGATAAATAAGGTAGACTGAAATTTAAAGAAATCTCTTCATCTGAATAGAAACTACTTTTTAACATTTAAACCTCTTTTCCTTAATTATACTACATAAATTGAAATAAAGAAGTGTTTGATTTATGATTTTTTTTGAGCGGTAACGATTAAAATCCAGTAATAAAGAAATTAAATAACACATTGAAGAAAGTAAATGTACGGAAGAACTTTTTAAGGTATAATACATGGAGCTACCTAAATAACAACCTTCAACAATTTTAAAGATTATATAAAATTTGAGAAATGTATCGATAAAGAGAAACCATTTTGGTACTTTTCTGTTTAACTGTTTACTGCTACTGGTTTTGGCGCGCTGCCAAAAATTATAACTCGCGACTCCCAATTTTTTTCTCTCCGAAGGACCGTTATTGAGGAACGTAATCCTACGTTAAAAGTTTGAAAATATATACTTAGATGATTAGGGAAACAGAAAATGTAAAATTTAAAATAACGGTTACCCAATTCTTAAAAAATAAACACGTAGAAAAATAAAATTGCTGATGAGCTCACGTATTATTGATAAAACATTAATCTTAATTTTGAACAAGACGAAGGTCAAATTATTTAGGAAACGTATTTACGAAACACCAAAATTGACTTCATTGTCATTGATGAGAAATTTCAAAATCAGTTCATTGGCTTTCAAAGTACTACCATAGAGATCAAATCACAAAGTATTTCAATTTTTCAACAAGAAACTTCCACAGCATAATTATACAAGTCATAAAATTTAACAGGTAATGTAACAGCTGATATTTTTTAACAGCTATAAATCCTGTTGGATGAGAAAATTTTATGGAAACAATATCTGCTTTTCGTGTAAATATACGATGCAGCTATACTGAATGCAATTTAAAAAACGATTTTAAGAAAGCTTCTTGTTCTTTCCTTTAGGACTCTCCAACGACAAATGTACAAAGGCTTTAAACACTTAATACACAAGAAGTTTAGGAAACAAGATGGCTGCTTAAGACTAAAATCTTAAAATAGCGAACGTCCGCAGTTTTTAAATCACTTAAGTGACAGCTGGATTTTCTCGTCTTCTTTTGAATAACGCTGGAAGTTTGTCGGATTACTACTAGGTCTGCCAGCCTATAAACGCTAAACCCATCAGTGATCTTGCACTATAGAGACCACACACACACACACACACACACACACACAAACACACATATATATATATATATATTGTTTTTAATCTTGACTTTTAAAATATATATCTAGAATTGTGCACCCTATTCATTAGATCTAACTCCGTAGTTCAACATTTTTCTTATTAGGGAGATTACCCCAAATCCGATGACGTGTTGCTATAGCGAATAAAATTGAAAAATTTTATGAAGTCGAATGAGTCCAAGTAGCCTTTGGCTAAACAGTTTTCCACGGGAGTATATGAAACTATATGAACGGATTCTGCTTAGTATCCTCAAATTCATATTTTCAGAAACATTTTTTCGCTCCTAAATAGGTCACCTTTAAGCCTTTAGAGAATCGAAGGAAGACCTAATCACCAGCGGTTTTTTCATATTCGTTTGATATCCACGCCTCCCCCAAAGCGGAGCAGAATTTAAGTACCACAAGCGTAAGTATTCGTTCTTGCATTAAGGTGCTTGAATTAGAGAAGCGACAGTAATTTTGGCTTTTAGCACGGAAGAAGCAATAATAATTAAATATGCGAGTAAGAAGAAACTAACTGTCCATATATTTAATTCTAACAACATTTAAATATTACGCTCCTGGATTAGCGTGGCTATACATCATCGTTCGTTTCTTGTATTTCCGCAAATGAGGTTATCCGCAAATGAGGTTGAGGTTTTTTTTTTTATTGTTGTTATTTAAGGTTAAAGTCCCATCAAACGATAAATTATTCAGCAGTTAACGTGTATGAGAAACTGAAATTTGATGTGATGGACAACTGGAATATATTATAATGACTGAAGTCACTATAATATATTTCACTTGCTCATCTTACTAAATTGTCAAGATAATTTATTAAGTATTTCAGTTTTTCGCATTGAAAGCCTTTTCAACCAAACATATGCCATCTATACTTTACTTAATGATTGTAAGGAAAGAAAAAAAGAGCGATCCCATTTTCAAGGGACAATCCTGTTTTGTGTTTGAAATATTCTCAGCGATTTTTGACAGTCTGAAAATAAAAGAAGATTGGTGCATTATGCAAAATAAAGTACGGAATAACAGGATGCCACAAAACCTTCGCTACGACAAAGGTAATTAATGTAATAAATGACTGTTATCTCAGTCTATATAAAATCCCCTTGTTCTTAAAAAAGCCAAAAGTCACATGTCTTGGTGTTTGGACCACACAGAGAGTGGGAATTCGAAGCTCTAATAACCCAACACAATATTGTTCGATGCTTTTTGTACAGAATGGCAGTGTTATAATGATATACATTAATTTAATTTAATATAATACACCATCGCCATGTACTTAAATATACCTTTGAAGATAAAAGAATAGATAAATTTCGAAATTATTTTAAATTCGTTCTTGCATCCATAAGACCTGATAATAACAATTCCTAATTCGTCATGCTTAAAGAAATTAAACTAGGCCATAATTTCAGATAAATGAAAAATATAATGAAGAGGAAATGAGTGTTCGACCTCCAACTTCACTTACGTCATAACGACCCAGAGTGGTCTTTAATTTATGGTGTCTGAAGCTGTTTTTCGAACAGAGAGAAAGGAATCGTTCTATAGTTCATAAAACAAAATATCTAAAACTTGGATTAATTCTTACCTTCTAAATTATCACCAGTTCCCGCGAATGAAGTTTCCTTCCACGGAATTTCTCCTTTTAGTCAATGCAGGGGAACTGAAACCACACCTGAAACAACAGAACACAAAAATACCATTTAACGCAATGTAACAATATTTATTTTTAAATATTGTTACTAGTTAATAATATTTTTGAAAGTAAATTTTTATTTTTTGTATATAATTGTCTTCATCATCTTAAAGCGTGCAATTATTCTTATTATAATGGATTACTATCAAATCTTTAATCGGAAAAAAACCAGCTGTTGCTACAGAGGAGCATCGAGAAGCTCGGCTGACTTAAACCACAGGATGCCTTCCTTTCTAGCGGAATATTGATTAGCAGGAAAACCCTCCCTGCTTTGTTTGAGAGGCCCTACTTAAGCTGCTCTTTAGTGAAAATCTTTAGGTATTGGAATAATCTTTCAAACAGAAACTTCAATAAGGAGTTAAATCAGTAAATTTTCTTGGGAAATTCGCAGAAAAGCCCTGAATTCTAGATTTAAGCTCCGACGTTTATCTGCGTATTATTTAAAAGAAAAACAAGCTATAAAATAAAAATGGTCCGCAAGAATGACGGCAACTCTCGCTAGCAAAAGAATATAACAGATTTTAATGGATAAATCTGAAAAATCTACGTAAATTTTATTATTATTTCAATTGCACCTTATTTGTATTCCTATACGTAACTCTTTTAAATCTTCTGCGCAGATCCTATTTTAACATACAAAAGTGCAGGGCATGAATAGTCTTACACTCCTATACATAAGAATATGAATTTAAGAATGAATTTTGTACAATCCGTGCACAATATTGGTTAAACGATAAATTAATTGAACACAATTATAAATAAAATGAATCGCGCCCACAAATGTTATGGTATATCGCCAAAACGTGTTAAAAATGTTTGCTATAATGAACTTTTGAGTAGCCAAAGTTGACCGTAGGATTCTACTCAAGACTGAACGACCAACCGCATTAAAAATTTATATGCATTTGGAGATAAAGTAATCAGCCCATAAATTAAAACATTATCCATCTGATGATTAATTAACATCGGATCAATTAAATAAATAGATATCTTCAAATACTCTGATTTCGCCAGTCTAAACTAAACAACACAATTCAAATGCAAACATACGCAAAGAAATTTATTCGACACAAGCCATTTTTTTTTAAATCTTCAGTATGAAAAAAAGCAAAAACTTTAGACGCATAATTTTGCGAAAAGGTCTTCTGAAGAAACTCGTTTGGCAGCATGTCATCAGCTGTTCGCTGGCGATTGTTACCGCGTCTGAAAATCTCTTGTGGAACTTTTTCCCCAGAACGAGCTCTCATCCGTCATTTTTGTTGGATAGGAACTAAAACTAGCCATCTGGCGCATTTACCATCTGAAATATTTTACGAGAAAAAAAAAAAAGAACTTTTTTTTTTTTCCATTCCGGCGAACCACACGCTTTGACTTCTCCCCCTATGGCATATTTGTTGATTTTCCGGACTGCGAGAGCGAGAGAACCAGTGGTTAAGTTTTTGTTTCCCGCCAATGAAGCTCATGGTCATCAGAGTGAAGCCAAGAGACGGGGAGGCGTTCTTTTATAACCGCTCAGCAAACGGAGAGGAGAAATCGGGAATAAACACACGGGATGCACTTCAACGCCGGGCCAGTTATGAGAAGAATATTAACTCAACGAATGTGAGCCTTTTATGTCTCACTAAAGCATGTAGGAACAAAAGGAAATTTTCAAGGTGACAACAGAATTTCACAACGTGTAGCTAAGTAGAGTGAAACTTCTCAACGGCGGCCACTAATGGCACCAAAAATAGTTGCCGTTTTGAGGGGTGGCCGTAGAAAAGAAGTTTCTTTTATAACATTAGCTTTATGGAGTCATTGAATGGAATCGATTCTGAACAAAATATGGCCGTTTAGAGGTGTGGCCGGTTAGAGAACTTTCACTGTACATGCACATTCTAGTACTTCGAACAAAGCATAGTGCGAGGTAGCATGTGCATAGCAAAGTAAAACTTACTTACATTCCAGCAAGTATTCCTAATGCGGAGTTCCTATGCGTTAAATCATGTATAAGTTAGGAAATCACACTCTTAAATATTTTTTTATTGCATTTAATCCATTTCGAAATTTTAATGCGTTCCACCAGTTTGAAATATTCTATGCGCATTTATAATTAACCCTTTCGTTTCAAATTGATAATTTTTACTATATCAGAATAATATATGTTATTAATTGTAATTATGACACAGTTAATATGTGAATAAAATTTTAGACATATTAGGGTGACTATTGGAATTTTGAATATAAAGGGGGAAAAAGTGGTGAAATTATTATTTTTTCTTTATAAATGCAATGAAAGTTTACAATAAATGCTGAAATTTATTCATGGATATAGAAAATACTTCATAAATAAAAACTGCAATGCGTCGAGAAGATATGCGTATGGAACATTTTAAATTGATTGAAGGATATGTTATTTTGAGTTTTTGTTAACTGTTAGTTAACAGTTTTGAGAACTGTTAAAGTATTCACACTTTAACAGTTAAAAATATTTTCAATTAATTAGCTACAAGTTTTGAGCCTGGTTATTTCAGCCTAGCGCTAGTAACGGAACCAAGTCTTGAAGGAATCTATTTAAAATTCAATTAAAAAAAACCTAAAAGTTTATACTGTCTCCTTAAGCTCACGAGATTTAAGTAGCAATGGCAAATCTAGTACTAGAAAAAAATATATAAAATTCAAATAAATATTTTTCCTTGAAAGATTTTTCTTTTTAGTCATTTTTGTGTAGGAAAATTAAATTATTTTCTAAGTGTTCAGCTCAGAGAATTTTCTTATAGATTTGGGTTATTATTAGAGACATACCCTGTTTATACTATTAGTCAGCACGAGTACTTAAGAATATTTTACGTGCTCTTGGATGTAACTCTTAATTAAAAACAATATTGCGCGCCCTAAATAATTGTAATACTTACTTAACTAATTTAAACCGTGAAAGTATTCACAAGAATACACCTGCTTTTTCTCATGCGGGGAAAACGAAGTTAGTTCCCAGTAGGGAAATAATACACACATATTCATAATATCAAATTAAAAGGGACGGAATACAGATTAGAGGAAATTTTTGGGTGGAAGATTTGAAGTCTCCACCTACAGACAGCAAAGTGAGGAGCAAGAATTTAAATTTTGGAACCTTCCTCTCTTTATAACCTTTTAAATCATTAATAGCAGGTTTCTCGAAAGGAAAAACCCAGCCAGGAACTTAAGCGAGGGTATTCTTATACACAGTTAATTATAAGCGTTTTATAAATTGTTATTTTCGTTAACGAGATGCTGGGAAGGTATGAGTGATACCAGCAGAAAATATCAAAATGTGGTTTTCTTCCATTTTATTTAGTAAAATATAATATTAATTTTTCACTTCAAAGATAACACATACAAAAAATACTAAATAATCTATACTTATATATAAAGAGAGAGAGCGATTTTGTACGTGGAGGGTAATCTCCGGAACCACTGCACCTATTTGAAAAATTCTTTCACTGTTTGAAAGGTACATTATTCCAGATGGACATAGGCTATATATTATGTATATCTGATCAGTAGAAATAAAGTTAGGGGCTTAATCCTAACAATCTCCATTGTTATCGCTACTGTCCTCTACCGCTTTTTGTGTCGCAGTCTTCAACGATCCTTAGCGTGGTGCTATCGCGGTGGGCTTCTGTTCTGACGTTAGCGGTTCAAAACTAGCCCTTCTCCGGCACGCTTTTTTCTTTTAAAAAATTAACTTTAATTATTAACTAACGTAATATTAATTTGAATATTATTTTAAGAATATTATTTTTAAAAAAATTGAATATTTAAAAAAAAACATTCTTTACTTAAAATCCTTTTTTTATTTTTGTATTTTTATTTCATCTCTTAACCTCTTTCTATTAATTTGAATACTATTTTAGGTGCTTAAAATAATTTAAAAAGCATTCTTTTCTTAAACTCCTTTTTTTATTTTTGAATAAAACTAAGGTCTCAAGCAAACCTCTTTCTTTTAAAAAATTACTTTTTCTATTAATTTGAATACTATTTTAGGTGCTTAAAATAATTAAAAAAAAGATAATTGTTCAACCCGGACAAAGTCGGGACGGGCCGCTAGTATTATATATTTTAAAGAATAAATTAAAATAATTATTACTATTAGTTTTATAGTTGCTTTAGCTCATCGTTCAATTAAGAACAACTTCGCTGGAATTTTAAAATTTCCATGTGGAAAAGAATTTACAAGGAAAACTTTATACCTAGAAAAACAATACACTGAAATTTTATTGTAGAATTTGAAAAAGGGTGACATATTTTGAAAACGTCTTTTTGCGAATTAAAATTGAACCTAATAAAAATTCAATACAAGCATTTTGTATGTTTCACAACATAATCATTTCCAACTACCTTTCAAATTACACTTAACGATGCTGTTATACTTATCATTTTATTCAGCTGGGTTAAGCTAATCCCGACTTTTCATTTTTCAACCTACAAGGAAATCACCTTTAAAAAGCTTAAACTTTCAGCCAAAGTAAAATGTCAAAATTAGTCGAGAATTCTCCCTACAACGCAACCGGAAGGCACTTTTAAAGGTTAAACAGGCGCTATTCAGAATGATGAGTGGGTGAATCTTGGGAAGTTCCCTCCCAAGCGGAGAAGGTCTGAAATCCATTATTGACAAGCAGATAAAATCGCGATAACATCGTTACGCTTTCTTATTTTCCAGTTGAGTGTGACACAAGATGCTACGAAGATTTGATTGATTGGTTGATTTTTATTTACGGCAACCCGCGTCCCCAGGCGGTTGACACGACTTTGCTTTTCCCTCGAGTGTAAGTGAAAGACGCACGTCTGCGAATGCATTGAAATGTGTCTCAGGGATACACCTTAGGAAATACCCAGCAGAATTTTTATGTTTAAGACGGACTGAAAACAATAGCCTGATATTTATTGGCAACTGCTTAAACTACTTATTTTAACTAATTTCTCGGAAAAGCGAAAAAAATAATTGTAAAATACAGTAACCACCGCTTATAGTGATCAGTGGTTATAAGAATCAACCGTTTATAAGAATCAGTATCGCGAAAACAAAAACAAATGTATTATTTCCATGTTAAAATTTTCGCTTTAAAGAATCAATCCACCGGTTTTAAGAATCAGTTTACTCTTCGCTTTACTTTCATTTTTCCAAAAAAATCCACTGAAACCCTCAAAAGGCACGAAGTTCTTTCTTTTTTCTAAAGAAAGATTGATAAGATGAGATGGAATATAGTCGTAAAATTCATCCCTTTCTTTGTTAGACATAACATAATAGTTTCCCCTTAAACGCTTTATTACAACACTGTCCTATTAGCTTGACCCAGAGGCATCTTTACCGTCCAGATCCAATTTCACTTTTCTCCACTGACAAACAAAAATAGGGACTCTTTTTTCCCACCTCCCACATCCTGGTTGCGGCTTCCTGGACTCTGAAACACATAAATCTTCGGCGAAGTGTCCACTATCACTTAGGCAAACGTGACATTAGTAGATTCAGCACGTTATCAAACCGTGAAACGTAAGCTAGAAGTTGAATCTTCGTCTAAGACTATTAGTATTGAAAGAGGTATAAACAGCCTCCTGAAAACTTCATTACGTCAAACCACCACAGAAAACTTTTTCTTGCTCCCTTCCTGTAGTTGAAATGTTAAAACTGTTAAGCAGGTATATTGTAACAAATATTGAATTTTTTTTCTTCTCTTACTATAATCATGTGTATCTACTTATAGGTCTAGAAATTAAGTTGTGTTTTTAAAATTATAAAAAATAATTTTAATAAAAATAATTAACGTACCTTATGGTAAATTATCTAATATATGTATATATAGGTGTGTGCCTGTCCAAAAACCCAAATTTCGGCTATAAGAATCAACCGCTTATAAGAATCAAAAACAGTAATAACAAACGTGATTCTTATAAGCGGAAATCACTGTAATTGCTAATGAACTCTTTCAGAAGTATGCGATTTGAGTAGGTCGTTCGAAATCTCATGGGCCGTATCTATGTAAAATTTATTACAGGAGCTGACTTTGTATCAGAGTCTTATCAAATGGATTCATCCCACAGACAAATACTAACTCCTGATATAAAATTTTCTTTTCTCTTTCATATATTTGAGTAATTTTTTATGGGAGGTTAAGCATAACTACGATTTCAAAATTATGTTAACGGTTGGATGGATAGAAAGTTATAATTTAGAAGTGAAATTTAAGATTAATAAATTATTTCAAAAGCTCAATAAATTCAATATACGTTACCAATATTTTAACATAATCTCAGGGATAAAAGAAATAATGGTGGTTGCAGTTATAAATGTGTGTATATTTTTTAGCTCCTTATTTTGAGAAAGGAATTAAGTTTAATCTAAAAACACAAAAATCAGATTTATTACAAGACTTGGCGCAATCATTAGGTAAACTGATATTATCTATTTCGTTATAGTTCTTAGTATGATAGTTGAAAATACTTTTCGTACAGTCTCGTACATCCAGGAGTAATTTTCAAATCTGCGACAGATTCTAGAAAAAAATAATTTTTAAAATTTAAAAATAATTATCTCTATCGAACAAGATAACATTCCACAGAAAAGTCCATTATCAAAGCTATTCTGTCATACAAAGGATTTTATTGAGAAACGATCAAATACGAAAGTTTTCTATTTTCTTCAATCACATATTTACGGATTTTAGTGGATCTAACCAAAAAAAAAGAAGTAATAATTTCGAAATATAATAATCGTTGAAAAAATCATCTTACATTATTTTGAAGATATTTTAATTTTTGACGATCAGTTGATTTCAAAATAATGATTTTACACGTCAGTTGAAATAAAGAAAGTTAATTGAAATACTTTAAATCAGTGCTCCCCAACCTTTTAATCGCCGCGGACCGGTCAACGTTTCATAATTTTACAGTGGCCCGCTGAGGGGGGCTATGACAGCAATTTTAATTCACAATCTTGAAATGTTTAATAAACAATAAACTAATTTAAAATAGTTACAAGATTTCTTCTGTTACAAAGGTATAAATTAGCACAAACCCGACAAAGTCGCACTAACCCGAGAGAAATGCACCACTTAAAATAAAATGGAAATAATTTAATGTTCCTTAGGCGGCCCGGTACCATTTGATCTACGGACCGGTACCGGCCCGCGGCCCGGGGGTTGGGGACCACTGCTTTAAATCATTGAAAAAAAACTTAATTTATGAAAGTTATTATGAGAACAATGAAATTTAATTTAATTTATCGGCATATATTTCAATGTAGAAGAATGAATTAATTTCTTTTTGTAATTTTAACAAAAAGGAGTGAAGTTTAGTTGTACAAATTCATTCTAAGAGGCTTTAAACTTGTAACCTGATCTCATATTGATTTCAAAATAGTTCCAGCTACAAATATCTAATATTTGGAGTATTTTGTTCAGTTTGGTCTAAATATAAGAAAATCATACATCGCACATCACCTATAGAGTAAAATAACAGAAGTTTACGAGGATTATGTTTTTTGTTTAACCTAAAATAAAATAAAATGTTTTAAGTCTTTAAAAGTGCTTTTGAAGTTTTGTCAGGAAGTATTTCATTTAAAGAAAATTTTCTCCACAAAAAACATTTAAAAACCGGAGAAATAATTTAGCCATTTTTGATTAAAAAAAATTTATAACTCTATTAAATGCAGGAACAATAATTAAAACATTTCTATATTGAAGTCTGTACAATTGTTTTTAACGAAAAGTGAATGATAAAGTATTCGTAGGAAAAAGAAAATCCTTTGCTAGAAAAAAAAGTTAAATAAATCCTCAAAGTATGTGAAATTTCACTTTCAGATCTGTTAAATGATTATTATTAGAAATAAATATCTTTTTTTTTATAAAGCAGATAAATATCAGTTCAATATAGATAAATATTATTAAACAAAATCTTCCTCTTAGTTTTTGTTTGCTTCGAATAGAATAACTCCTAAAACGGGAAGCTTTAATGGAAATGCTGCATGAAACGAATTAAGGGCTTTGAAATGAGCAAAAAGCTTCTTCCGAATACACAACGATTCCAAGAATCTCTATTCAGCCATTTTACTACCTTCCTATTTTGCATTGCTGGATATTTCCACTAATTAACGGAGTACGTTCCAATTTTTTTCGCGCTGTTGCCAATTTCTGAGTAATTCTGCGAATTCAGTAATTATCAAGTTAATTCCAAATATCAGAAAAGAAGCGCATGTACGTTATATTCGAGCAGAAGCTTTATTTTTTCTTCTTCTAAATCCGACCAATTAAAGGATATCGCCTTTCGTACAATTCAGCTTAAAGTTGCTACTAGCAATAATTATGGCATTTGAGCCGTTTAAGTTTCCTACTACACAGTGGCTGAGTAGTGATGCCACTTATAGGAACAGAAAACGAGATTCGATAAAAAAAAAATCTTGATAAAAGTAAAAGTAAAATTTTTTCAACAAATATCATTAAAATCATTTTGATTCCGTTTTAAATGCAAAATTTTTTTTTCATCCAATTTCATATTTAATCATAAGAGTACTGTCGACCTATCACATCCGCATGGGTTCAAGCTACGGGACCGTCCCGAAAGTGAAAATCTGAGAATATATACAAGCATCTCAACCTTAACTCTTGTTAATGTCTACCATAATTAACACACACAATAAGTGATGAACTATAAGGCATTATCATGTTTTGAAATTTAAAATTCCGCTACCAACAATGTAGGCTAAAACATACACGGTAAAAGCGTTGCATACCGCATAATACATGTGCAGTTTTTACGTTTAGTTTTTAGTACAGTTTTAGTACAGTTTTACGTACAGTTTTTAGTTCATTCACGTTTTCATATTTTTTTCTATTTTTGTAGTAAATGAAAATTTAAAAATAAATTTATTAAAATAACATCATACCTGTGTTCATACTATATATATATATATATATATATATATAATGTATGAGTACAACCACCTCCCGCCACCCCCATATATATATATATATATATATATATATATATATTTATATATATATATATATATATATATATATATATATATATATATATATATATGAATGATATGATTTTGTGTGTGTGTGTGCGTGTATGACCGTCCAGCATTAATCTTCTTATATATTTACCGATTTGTCTTCTAAATGTTTGTCTGGGCAGAGAAAATTTTTCATTATGTTCCTCAGTAACGTTACTGAAAATATATTTAATCGTATTAAACTTCTATATTTAAAAAATAGAGTTAAAATAAGGGTGTGAAAAAATTCATGTTTCAAAATAATATTTAAAAAATTATAACAATAGTCAGTGTCCAGCAAGTATATCGAATAACAGAGCAACTAGCACGTCAATAAAAAAAATATTCTTTACTCCTAGTGGTAACGGTTTTCACCTAAACGCCTAAATGAACGGAATATCTTAAAGCTGTTACCAAGGTATAAGAAAAAAAGTGTCGAAGAGGCCCCGAACTGAAGAAGTCAAGAGTGAAAATCAGCATCCCACCATCTTGTAGACAGAGTACCGCTACCTACAGAGGCCTAAGACGATCGCATATATTCCGCGTCGGGGTGAGCGGAGGAGATTGTCTGCTATCGACCGGTCTGCGTCCCGCGGTCGAAGACCGTCTGTGGCGCAGACGATCTTCATTCTCCGGGGTCGTAGACGGTCTCCGGGATCTTCACCATCCACCACCCCTCTATAGCCTTTGTGCAACTCTTTTCGATCCGGAGACGAATTTCGGGAGTTCGTTGCTCCCGACTCCTGATAGCAGCATATTCATTTGTTGATGGGGTTTTGTTAACTTCCAAGTTATATAACACAAGGAGTTTACAGATTTCGAACAGAGTTAAGGGGTTAGGTAAGGTCACAAGTATTGTGCACATGATCTCTTTAGTCTGGCTGTCGTTAGCGGAGAGATTCTAGCAGATTAGGGGAGGGCCGCTCATTCGGAAGTTTCAGTTTTTAATTAATTATGTCGTTAACTTTACTTTGAGAGAGCTCTTCAATTAATCAGATGTCGAGATTGAGTTTCACCTGGAATTACAAATTATTTCTCTTCCATCGTTACATAGGAGAAACATATTTTCGGGAATGATGGTTTGGATGTGCGATAATCAAAAACATTTTATCCATAAAGATTAATTTAAATGCCCAACTTTAGAATGTCAAAAATCTTATTTTTAAATATAACAATAAAATCAATATTTCGACTTGATGAAGTTTAATTTGTAAAGAGAGAAATACTTTGAGTAACGTAATACCGGTGATAAGCATAAAAACGAGATGCACGGAAATGTACCACCAATAAACACTTTATAAAATTTAACGTTATAAACTTTACTTTATAATTTATACATGCTTTAATCAGTATAATGTTTCTCTCCTTCCCATCTCTTTGCAAAATGGTTCCCTAATTAATCAGGGATAATTTTTGTTTGACTACGGTATGGAAAAATAAATTCAATTTATATTTGTCAAGTAAAAATTCAGCTTTCATAAAATCTTAATAAAATAAATTATGTCTACTTAGAAAAATGCTCATAAATTTGTTTGCTTTTGAGAACTATTCTTATTTTTCGCAACACAAGGACTAAATAGTCTAAACGTATAAAAGGCTATTTATTGTCAATAATCAGGGCGTGCTACAAACAAACTAAAATAAATTTATGAAAATATATAAAGTTATTGCACAGTAAGAAACATATGAACTTGATGTCTAAAACAAAAACATAAAAAATGTTTCAAAAGTCGACTTAATGTTTTGGATCCAATGAAAAGTCGAATTAACAATCGCAACGAATTTTTTAAAAACCTGAAAAGTAATTAAGGCACATAATGTTATGAGTTACATCTACAAAAAATATTTAAATTAAAAATGATACTTAAAAATCTAAAAGATATTTAATAAATCTATAGAAATAAAATGTATGTGTAGATGTATTTAATTTTTTAATCTCTTGTAACTTCAGTCGAATTACGTTAGAATATATCAAATTTTTTTCAGTTTCCGATATTACGAATTGATAAAAATTCTTATCCATAAGTGAAATTTTTATTTCACTCATAATAATTGGAATACACATGGGGAAATCGCCTAAATGAGCTTAAAACTCGTAAAAAATTAAAAATTACTATTTTAAAAATAGTTTTGCTAATTTTTAAGATGATATTTCATCTAGACTTTAGATGAACTCCTTTAAAAGAATCATTATCTGTTTCATTCACTTGTAATTTCATATGAAACAATTCCTAAAAATTTATTCACAGTTTTTATTTTCCACACAACCTCAAGAAGAGAAATAGGACAAGAATTGCATAAAATTAATTTAAATTCAATATGAAAAAAATTCGGACGTCTCCTTTTGTAAAAGAAACCCCTGGGGCGTCGGGGTAACTTATGCTTGAGTTGTATATGCTAATTTTGCTCAGTGTGTCTTCTTTTATGAACATCGAAGATAATAAAAAACTATTTTCTCATAAATTTCCCTTTTTTCGTCTGAAAGCTTTCTTTCTACAAAATGCTTAGAAAAATACTTTAAGTTTAATCGAAATTATGAAAGGAAATTACTAAAATTTTAACAAGTTCCTTATAACTTAAGTTTAGTTTTATTACCCTGATCAACACATTACTAAAAGTTCAAATTATGGATCTGGTTTACAAAATTCAAAATACCACGTTTGAAAAAATAACGTTAAAATAAACTTTAAAATAATTAAATTCAGAGGAATAAAGCCTAATTTAATAGTTTTAGTATTTGTTTCGCCTCGATGGAAAATGATTGGAATCTGTTAAAACTCAGAAACGAGATTTCGAAAATTTTTATTCGCGTAGCAGTGTTTGGAGATAAACTGAGAAAAAAAACTTATTTTTCGATACAAATAACTGATTATTCACAATAGCATGACCAAAGTTGAAATTAAAATATCTCCACTACGACGGGGCGAATTTACGGGAATTGAATGAGAAATTCAGTGACAGTTTCATGTATAGGGGGAAAGCAGGTACTATCTCTTAATATTTCTCTGTTCATATAACGTATTTCATTTTTGTAAAAATTCTCGGTTTAACAAGTTTTTCGGAAGCACATGAATCCTGTTTAACTGTCACATAAAAACGGTGATGAATTTTCAAAGTACGTTGGACTATATTTTGTATTTCTAATACTTTTATGATACTGACATCCAGACAGTACTTTTCTCTGTAATGTAATTTTAATATTTTTATTGGAATATGAGGTTCTACTCGCAATAATAAACAATTAAGTAACAATATGAGATCACAAAAAACATTTGATGTTAAAAATTAGCTATGAAAACTAATAACACGTAATGAAAATAATTACAACATGTCTGTATCCCACGTAGTAGTTTTAAGTTGTTTTCTCCGCTGTACTTTCTCTTTGAAATTTTGCTTATCATTGTGCTTTGTTGAAATTATTGATAATGCCATGCAGACAAGCCTAAAATTCTCCACTCTAAAGTTTTCAATAAATAAGAAAAGGTTTTCAAATGCTCCTATGTTGAATAAGATTATTATATTTGGTGAAAAGAGATACATTCACTCTTATCTCCGCCCGTCCTGTTTCATTATCTCTGCACCATAATATTTTATTGATAAAAGGCTGCACAAGAAGATTCTGCATAAAGGCGTACTTTCAAACTCATGTTTAACAGCCTCTCTCGTGTTATATCTTTATTATACACATATTGTAACCCCGGCAGATATTTTACATTGAATTCGATTCATAATAGTTCATTATCGCTTTACCATAAATCTCAACGATCTTATAATGAACAATTGACATTACATTTCCAAGAGTCCAGGAGTTTGGGACTGACAATGAAACAACATCAAAAATAGTTAGATCTGAAAATACCTATTCTTACGGCTAGTATTCATTCACATCTTAGTGAAAAAATCAAGAAATCTCGCCTCAAAATTAAGATTTTTCTGACTTTCACGTGTGGCTATTAGAAATGGTTCTAACGGATATTAAATAGGAAAAAGTCATGAGCATTAAACGTAATTAGAAAAGCAACTGCTAGTCTGTGAAATGCGCCAAACAGGTTTTTTTTAACAGAGTACAAACAAAAGAGCAGGAATAAAGATGCATTTCATTTAGATGCAGCTCATGCTATCTACAGTGTGCTTAAATACTGCTTGTAGTGACCGTACATTGTTAGGGCTAAATGAGTTTAAAGCTGTATTTTCGAATGGTTCTTAACTTCATTGCAAGGTAAGAGTTCTATTTATTTAAAGCGTGATTCGTCAGATCAAAATAACAATGTGAAGGTGGTGCACACAATTTCATGCATGTAATTTACTTTATATCAGTAATTAAAAAAAAACAAAGCAGTTCGAAAAAAATAATTCTACTACGCAGTTTCATAATCATGAGATTTAACAGTTATCGCAGTTTTAACAAAATTTAAATATGTCTCTAAAAAGGTATTTATTTCATGCTTACAAATATGACAATTTTCACAAACAAATAACGCCCTAAAAAAAAGATAGCTCTTAAATGAAAATTGTTTCCCTCTCGGATAATGTTTTTAGTTTAAAAATTTAAAACTTCTATCATCAGATTTTAAAATTTACATTCAACGTACTTAATTGCGTTTTAAAAATTGACTCATAAAAATATCATGTAACACGATTCAGTAAAAATTTCTCCTCAGTGTTATTTTTCTTACAGTATAGTAAGTTAGAAATCGTTTTGTTTTAATTTTGACAAATTAAAACACGTTTAAGTCATTCTAAGATACTTAAGCTTAATCGTGCTTTTACATAATACCAATAGTACAATTACCATTGATTTAGATCCATTAGATGACAAAATTAAGTGTATTGAGAAAATAACCGTCTCTAATATTTGCATACGGTAGTCATATAGCATTTTTAAAATGCCAAGAGATAAGCTAGGCTATTAGGTAGAAAATCAAAATTTGAAATGAAAGACAAATCCGAATTTTGACTTCAAATTAGACAGAATGAGTCTCTTATGAACTCATTTTTACGCAGATTATTTCACACAAGGGATATATTTGCTGGCCATAGAATTCCTAACAGTATCTCCTTCAACTGTGATTTTCAGTCGCTCATTTTCTGTTTTGATATTGTGGGACAACGTCCCGTGACCAAAACCGACTCCGAAAATAACACGCATCGCATTTTTTCATCTCCCTTTTCTCATACTTACCCTGAAAAGGAAGAAAAACACGTTGAGGCTTCTGGATTTCCGATCCCGTACTTACTACTGTAACTACTAGAAGCGAAACTTTAACTACGAAGCGAAATTTTAATTATGAACTTACTATCTGTGATGGCTGAATTCGACTTGTATTTCAGATGCATAAAAAAATAAGTGTTCTGGCGTGCGAAATGCATCCGTCTCATTACTGCAGTTATGATGTAAATTCAACTGCAATTTTTTTTTTCTGCTTGATGCAAAAGTCCAATGAAAATTATGAGGTATGGAATTACAAAAGGAGAGTCTCTCACGGGAATAGTTCACTCGATAGAAACAACGACCTCGAAGTTAGAAGTGCCAGGTCAGAGATATCCCTAGTTCTAAAGAACGAGTATGGAACATACGTGAAACTTTTGAAAATTAAATAAAGGGAAAAAAAATTTAGTATCTTCTAAAATTTTTTTAATTAAACACATAATAAAAATAAGCTAGACCAACATTTCGTGCCACAGGCCTCGAAGGAGAAAGGATATGGGAAGTATATATGACGAACGGAATACTGGACTAACATTTCCTACCATTGGCTAGTTAGGCTAGTAGAGCACCAAGTCGATATCTGAAAAACCGTATTTGATTCCCATTTCTTACAGACGGCCGTTACCAAGAACATATAATCTGAAAAGTTACTATTTTATAAGAGTTATTACGATGACTTTAAATCAAAATCTATATATCTCATGTTTTTTTTTTACTCTTGAAATACAACTAGGCTTGCCCAAGAACAGAACCTTGGACCGGTAAGATGTGCGAACTTAATTTGCTTTCTGAAAGACGGGCGAACCGGGTAGACATCAAGCTGCTTCAAAAAAATTTTCAATCAAACTCATATTCCGGTAAGATGTGCGAACTTAATAGACACACTAAGTGCCGGTGAGAACCGGATAGAAACCAAGCTACTTCAAAAAAATTTTCAAACAATCTCATATTCCGGTAACATGTGCGAAAGTTATTTTCTTTCCGGACAGACACAAATTAGCTTAAATTTTTTTTTTCAATCAGCCTCATATTACGTCAAAACTGATAGAGATGTAATAAATATGTAATCCTTTAAAGTTTTAGATAAAAATGTTATTTGATTATTTTTTCAAGGGGGGGGGGGGTGAATTTCGACCTCTTAATGTCATGCATACTTTTTTTAAATTAAACCATATTTCTGTTTATTATCAAAGTATCTATAAAATTACAAAGCACAGAAAACAATAATATAATTATTATAAATAAAAGTTATTTTAAACTAAGTAAAGCTATACATTAAGTACTAGCTATAATAAAGTATACTGAAAATTTTCTCAACAATAGTTCGTATAAGACAGAATATTTGAAGTAAAATTTAATTTTCACGAAGTCATAAAACTATATATTTGAAATTTACTGTATAATACGTCTATGCTAATGAAATAGTAATTTAATTATACTAACTGGCTATTAAAATGCTATTTAAACAACGACCATCAACAAATCCTCATGTAACTAAGGAAAGCTCCAAAATTTCAAAATTTGTAGTTCTATAGTAATATTGATAATATTACTATCGATAATGTTACTAATTTTTTAGATAATGAAGAAATATACTCCTTTTACTTAATGAATTTTTAAACAAATTTCTAATCTAAAAAAAAAAATTTTTATTCTGAAATAGGGTTTGGAGATTTCGACAGGGACATGAAAGTTTCGCTAATGATGTTACTTTTTTTATTTTCCAAGCGAAATGATGTCCAATAAAGTATCAAATTCTGATCATTAAATGCAAATTTCCCACTTAAAAGCTGGCATCAGCTTCCCTAATAAACTAATACGAAGTTTTGTGGTGCAAGCTTTGAAGCATTTGTGTTTTTAAAAAGTAAAATGCTTACATTAAAATTTTATTTTTACTTTGTCATCATAACAATGCAATGCACAGCATGGCTTGTCAGTAACTCAAAATGCACTTTTACGAAATGGATTAAATTCATTATCTAAGATCAGAAGCATCAGGTTATCGTACGCGATTAATAAATAAATTAGAATTATTCATCTTGTTCATCAATAAGTAATGACGTACTTATGAATTGTTTTACTAGTATAGAAAAAAAGTCAGCGTTATTTTGCCTTTTATATACCGGCAGACTTGTACAGCATATACAACTTTAAATCAATAATTACTTACGTATTCATATTTGAAATTCTTCCAGTTTGGGTTGTTAATATTCTGTCGTCATCCACTATCTCAAAATTAAAAATTTTGTAGCGAAAGCAACTACAAACGCTCGGTATTGTGATAATGCTATAGGAGAACGTTATATAATTATTGCATAAAACTTTCATTCCTCAAAACTTTATATAAAGCGAAATTCATATCTATAACAGACTCAAAGTATAAGTTATTTTATAGTAAATTTTTTATATAATCTGGAATATAAAACAGTATAAAGATGTTAAAATTACAGTTACCGCGCTGTTCTGTATTACGCGCCGGGAAAGTTAATAAGAAAATTAATACAACGTGGTATCAGAGAACTTTATAAATCTAATATCTTTTCAATCATTGGCATCATTCATTATAATTCATCTGTGTTCTATCATATTATTTTATTTCAATCCTACTTTTGCTGAATCTGAAAGAACTAGTTAGCATATGGAAATCCATCAGTTTCATCCTGCCATAAGAATACAATGATTAAGTCGTTCAGAATTCTGCCGTTCCGGACTACTTCCAAATTTCATCTACTCATATTAATTCTAGCTGTTTAAAATGATTTCCAGCCGCTGGTAGCCTTGAAGAGAAATCATTCGTTTTTAAATGTTAAATGGAACGCTTATGGACTCTTGACTAGACGACTACTGAATTGCTCCGTATTATTAGAGCATTCTGTGACTATCTCTATAAACTGTGCTGAAAATGAACTCCTGAATTCAATCGAGTCACCTAATCCAATTCGATGAGACGCTAAGAACGGGTACCATCCCAATCGTGATGCATAGAATTTCCCCAGTGTTTCTTAAGGGGACAAGGGACCTTCAAAGTCGAATTTTTTAATTTTCAATTTTTAAGTCTATATACAAAATGAGAATAATTAATTATCTTTCTAACTACATTGAAAACTCCTAGAATTCAAAATAAGGAATTTTTCGCAGAACAATTAATGATTTTCAAATTTTTTTCAAGAATCCTAATGTTTTTCAAAATTCTCTAAGCGCATTCTATATTAATTAAAGTTTTTAATTTTTTTATTATAAGTTTACCATGTGTATATAAATAGAAATGGGCATTTAATTTATTTTTGTAGGAATCTAAAGCCTTACATAATTTTTTCTATTCTTTTCTTTATTTTTTATGTTATTACTTTATTTTATGGTCTATACATTTGAAAAATATTTGTGATTTCAAAGGATTATTCGCAATTTTGTGCCAAACACTTCAATTAACAATTCAAAGAAATATGGAAGATATCAGGAGAAAATGAATACGCATGGAGCCTTTTGAAAAAAAATTCTAGCATTTTTGAAGAATTTTTTGATAAACAGGTATAATACCTCAACAAAATACTTATTTGTGAATTCAAAGTATCTTCAATGTAGTAGAAAGGAATACTAATTATACTCATGTGGTATATAGAGTAAAATATTGAAAATTAAAGAAGACCGAGATTGAAGGTCCCTTGTTCCCTTAAAATGAGACATCCCCATATTTCTGCTCCCCAGTTCTTCGAATTTTCGGCGGTCCTTGAAGTTTTCCCATCAACGTCATAACCTCGTTGAATATCATACAACTTTAATTAACTATCTTTCTAGAATCTAAGCTTATGTTAGAATGTTGTCCATCTACGCCCATTTATCACACTCTCACTTGCACAAAGCGCAACGCTGTTTGATTTTCCCTTTCAACTAAAGTTATATCAAATCCAAAAATGACCGGGGAAAAGTTCCTTCCGAGGCATTTATCGGTTCGTTTATACCCCGCTAATAAAATTGATAATCAATACTAATGCTGTAACGCTATTCCTAACAGGCAGTATAACTAGATGATACGAATACCACTCACGATGACGAAGTACCTCCAGTTACGTAATCAAGGTTTCTCAGGCGATGAATAACATCATAAACGCTTGGCTAGCCGTTACGGATTCATCGATTTTTTTCAACCAGTGGTTACCCGTTAAAACCCAGTAATCGGCGACGAAACGCTGCGGAAAACGCTTCCAACGTAAATCACACAGGTTGTATCAGGAGTATTGATCGACAGAGGAGGAGCGGGTAATGAAACAAGTAAATCATTTTGATTGACAATGGAAACAAGTATCTGGGATAGTAACCCGTTAATCAAGTGTATTTCCTTAAGGCTTGTTTAGTAACTGTGTTCTCCGTTCAAATTATCATGATTTCCACTGGGAGAAGAAATTCGTTATTTCCCTAACATTATGAATCATAAATCAGTGCTGCTCATAATTAAATGTCAAATGACTCGCTGAAGGATGGATATTTCAGAAGCCACATAAATACTAAACTGACTTTGTCCAATGACGTTTAATAAAAATATTTAATTTTCAACTGAAACTGACGATTATTTTCAATCATCTTTTTCGTGTGAAGCGCTGTCGTATGTGAGAATATTTCATTCTGTTCAATAGACAATGCGACTTCAGATTTCACATGTAATAGAATAATTCTTAAAAGATGGGGATCTAGAATTACATAATCCAAAACTTTTTAATTCTGACATTTCGACAAGAACCATGATTTTACAAAAGAAATATAATATAACTAGCTGAAAACCCGCGCTTCGCTACGGAGTACATTCAAATTAAATACAACGGTCAACGTATGCAATTTATGCCAAAAAATAAATATATATATATTTATAATAAATGCGATGATCAATGTATACAATTGATGTAAAATATATATCTATCTATATATATATATTTATAAAAAAATCGTAAGGGATATGCATTTTTTTTGGATAATACCCAATCGTCTGCTGCATTAGAAAGAGAAAAAAATATTTTTTTTGTCTATTTAGTTGTTACGCACGTGACGATAAATTTATTGAAAGTACCAGAAAAAGAAATCACGTGATCAGCATATAATAAATTAAATTCTAAAAATTAATCTTTAAAAATTCACCAAATATCAGGAAATGGAGGTAAAAATTCGAAAAAAATTTCATTTTGAAGGAATTTTTATGATCTTTCTCGTGATATAAATTTTATAACCTTCAATGTATTATTTTAAATGCAAACGTAAAAAAAGTTTAAAATACAGCTTAAAAATTTAATTTAAAAAAATCTAAGAAGAATTTTTGAAAAATCTTTCTTAGTGCACCCCTACACTATTAGAAGAATCGCCATGCAAAATTTCAGCCCTTTAGGTCCAGCGGTTTGGTCTGTGCGTTGTATGTCAGTCAGTCAGTGAATGAATGAGTCAGTTACGGAACTGTTTTATATATATAGATTACCTTGAGACTATGTTCAATAAAGGATAATTACACCCCGGTTAAAACTAAGTAGCACTCTAATTATTAGTTTATAATCAAATACTATAAGATTTACCCTCCGACTTTTCTAGATATTCTAAAAAATTTGGGTATAAAATTACAATCCACACAGTGAAAATGTAATGTAAAATTGAAAATATTTTACAGAGTTGCATATATTTTTTTTGTATTTCTTGCATTTTTTTTACGTAAGATCTAATTCAGAATATAAATACATGTAAATTCATTTAAAATGAAAGTTTCATCATTCATTTAAGGTTATAGACAATTTTAAATCTAGGCTAAAAATTTCTGATGTTTCAAATACAGAAAATAAAAATATATTTATCACGATTTCTTTAACGAAAATTTTGATAAGAAATTCATAATATAACTGCGTAGTTTCCCATCAAAGCAATTGCTTATAATTAATTTTTAAAGAAAAACACATTTTAGGAATTTGAAATACTGGAATGGCATCATTTGCATTTTTAACAATTTGAATCTCATTATCTGAATTGTATTAATATTTGATTGAATATATATTGGTTAGAGTAAGTGATTTCAACAGCTACATCCCAATAAACCTTTAAAATACATACTTTAAATATATATTTTCTTAAGATATATATATATATATATATATATATATATATATATATATTATTTTACACTTTCAAAATTTAAGATTGGTCTGAGAATCATATCTCAAATTAATTTATTATAAAAAGTTTTTGTTATTGCACCGGTTTTTTCAGTGTGGTCGCAAACAAACCTCAGTTTATGTAATGCCACATAATAGATCTAAGTAACTGTAGACCAGAGATGTCTGCAATTAAGCACAGCATTAATCAAACTTGAGACACTCAGTGGATGCTCTTAAATCTTATTTTTCATCTGTAGGATAATTGTTATTTTTCTGTCTGTAAAAATTACTTTTTCGTATTCGTTCGTTTTCAAATGTTGTCCCAGCTCCAAATTGAATACAAGTAGCGGGAGAAAGAAGAAACGGTGAATCTGCATCTAATATGACCCAGCATATCAACTTAAGTAGTTAGGCTATGTTATGTCGCGCAGACTACGAGTCAAAGACTGGTAATTATTTAACTTGCCATGAAAGAGTATTTTATAACTTAGGCTAGCACACCCGCATTATGGATTTAGTTACATTCTCAGTTTTGTTCATTCATCGTGAAACCATGCCAAGAGGAGAATCTTACGAGAGCACTGAGAAGAACAGACACGTTCTCACAGACTGCTGAAAAATAAAAACGAACTGCGTACGTAACTTAATTTTGGAAATTTTAATTCTGCATGTTATATAGTTTACTCTCAGTATATTGATCAGTTATTAGTGAATCACGTGAAAAGAGATTCAAATTAAAAAAGTATAATCTTATCAACATCACGATAAAACTAACCAATGGCGCAACAGTCCATTGTGGGCCAAGGCCTGTGGTGCCCATCTCCGCTTTCTTGACCGTGGGTTGGGGTTGCCATACAGCATATGTCTCGGGCAGGTGGTCAACCTGCCACGAGACCCCCACAGTTAGCTCCCAAGCATGCTTGATCCTCATTTTATCGACCCACTCAAGGGATAAAAGGCTGAGTCGACCTTTCCCAGTCGCAGGGTCGAACCCTGGCCCTGTGATGTGGCAGTCTGAAGCTTTTAACCACTACGCCACCGGGTGACCAACATCACGAAAGCCAGATGGAAATCAGTCATGGCTTCTATGGTAGGCTTTTCCTGCAAATGTACACCATAAATATTTATTTCTAGCTATTTAAAAAAAAAAAAAAATCGCTCTCTTTTGTGATAAACAGGAGATCAAACAGAAGGCGGAAAACTTTTGTACTCCGTCCAAAATAACGATACATTTGCCTTAGTTTCCATGTGGGATAGGAGAAAAGAACAAAGCAAAAGTATAAAGTTCGTAAATAAAGTGGTTAAAAACAAAAATTCTCTATTTGTAACGACGTTCATTTAAAAAAGAATTAATATCTCTTAAATTGCTAGACTGGGTCAGTTGGTAGAATGTCAGCGTCGACAATGAGATCCGGGTTAGAATCCCGGTCCGAGCAAGAAGTCGTTATACAGGCATCTGACCGTTGAGGAGAACAAAAATTGAATATGTGAAAGGTATATGATAAATAATCGTGTAAAAATATAAGCATCACTGAGTAATTAAAAAATAAATGAAGACGTAAAAGCTAACATCCTGCATCGTTTAGCCCAGGGGTGGCCAACCTTTTTGGGAAGAGTGCCACTATCTGAAAAAAAAAATATTATGCGTGTCACTTCCAACTTTTCCAGCATACAAAAAATATAATAAGGTGTGCTGTTATAGGGTAACTGTTATAGGCTAAAAGGTGCATATATTCCTGCGCTGTTATTTTCAGTAGCGTATGAGTAGGGTTTTTACAGATTTTGACAAATTATTTTTTCCAATTTCTTAATTTTTCAATAAGTCTCCGCGTGCCACTGTAAAAACGCCGCCGTGCCACACTGTGGCACGCGTGTCGCGGGTTGGCCACCCCCTGGTTTAGCCTAACAATAATAACTGAGACAAGATAGGTAAATAACACTTCCTCATGTAGCCAGATGAGATGGTTAAGTTTTAAGAATACCATAGTATAGAACACCATACAGATGTTTCGAATATTCATTTTTGACAAAAATATTTACAGCTTTCGTTAAGGCGTGATTCAAGGATTAGTATACCATACAGCATCTATTTTCAATAACTGAAGGTCACATCACACAAGCGTAAGTATACTAGGTCGAGTCAGAAATCGAAAATATCGTCTTTTAAGATATCTTATACAGTATCGGACTCAAAGAACGCGACCACCTATAAGGTTTTTCAGAAATTATTTATTCCCATATTCAATCTTCGCATCACCCCCCGTGATTTCTTTTGGCCAGAAGAAATCGATGCACAGGCACCTCGACTGCGAGTAGCAGTCTTTTTTAATTTTTTTTTTTTTTACTTCCACCGAAACCGAGGAGATAACGGAAAAAGCAACATCCAGGCATCGGCTTCAGAGTAATCGATGAATTTGCGTCACATGTGCAGAAAACAAGAACGATATGCTTTTCGATCGTTGAAATTCGGAATATTATCCATGACGCTCAGCTTATGAATATCAAAAAATATGACTTTTGAGCGATGGATATTTACGTAGAATATATTCCGAACTATATTAAAAAAAAAAAAAAGAAACAGCCACGTAAACGAAAGTATCTGATAAAGAGTAGTCCCTTTTATAAAAGTAACTATTTTAGTCAGAAGACTCTAGAAGTTTAAAGCATTTTCAAAGGTAAACTCTTTGGTTTATACAGAAAATATTTACGAACTAAACTTTTGAGAAATACATGTTTCATTTCACTCTACGTTGATGTGCGTGGAGGTTTTTGTTTCTTTTTGATGTGAATTTAAAGGAATGTAACAAAAAATGTTTCACAGCATTATTTTTTAATGACGTTAATATTATTTTATATCAATAAATCAAATAATTATATGAATATGATTCCATTTACAAAAGTGGTACCAGCACGGGATCCAAAATATTTTAACTAAATGTTTTTTAAAAGCTTATTTAAATAAATTCCGTGAAAAGAGTGAAATACATTACTCTCTTGTTACTCTATGAAACAAAATATATGAATGGAATTTTAAATTGTATACTTTCATCAACTGATCATTAATTCTTCCAAAAACTTCGGAACTGCATACTCAGTTCCATAGACGTAGGGTCGGGGGGGGGGGGGTACGAGGGGCACGTGCCCCTACCCCAACTTAACTTGAAATAAATTAAAACGTTCAGTTAAAATCGGAAAATTGTAGAGAACTTTTAAGAAAGTTGGTTTTTTTCCCGCTTCTTCAAACTGAGACTGAAGATTCCGATTATGTCTTTAGCCTTAACATAGTTTTTAACAATATGATCCATAACAAAAATTTGATACTATATTTTTTTCTCATTTTATTTATATTATATTTATTTTTCTCATTGTATAACTTTTGCATACTACTCAGACATCAATTCTATTGTTATTCAATTTGAAAAAAAAAATCATATTTCATAATTTAAGGACTGTCCGGCAGTCAATGTGTGAAGAGGGCTCTAACTGAATTCAGTTCATGCCCCCCCCCCCCCAAAAGAAAAAAAAAAGTTAGAAGCACGTTACGGCTATGCTGAGTTCTATTTTCGAAGTCTAAAATTGTTTCTCTAATAAACCTTCTGCTACATTTCCATATATTCAACAAACTACCAAAAATATTAATTTACTTAAAACTACACTCATTTTTTGCCTTTAATTATTTTTTTAGTTTATTATCTTAAAACTATGCAAATGAACTTTACCAATATACGAACAGTAAACTTAGGTAAAAAACCGCATTGGTTAAAAAAAAAACATGTAATTTCGTGTATAGTTTCAGTCATAAAAAATATTCATTTCACCAAAGAATCTTTTTATACTTTATAATAATCTTAAATTTAGTTAAAATTAACTGAAAGAAAGGTATTGTTAATAATAAATCAAATACGGCGAATACTTTTCACAATTGATCGGTGACATTATAATATCATTTTGTCACATTTTCTCAACCGCTCGGAAGATGCAATATTTCTTCGACTAAAGTCAACAATGTTCAAACCTTAATACACAAAGATAACGTAAGATTATAGTCTGATGCCTGAACAAACAAAAGTCGCAGTGAAGTAATACGTGGAAGGTTTCCTTTTGAAACGCCCGTTGAGTAGGTCATTATGAAACAATATGGAGATAAATGTGAATCAGAAGTGAAATGGGCACTATTATCACAAAAAATCCAGGAGCGAGTTTTTTTGTGAGCTTGAAATATATGTTTTATCATAATTTTTCTATGTCAGCAGTAAAGAGGGGACATCACTGATTGTTAGCGATATATATCAAAAGTGCTTTTTTGAATACTCCTAAAAATTTAATAGCGCCGTCTACATGGTCACGAATTTCAAAGGAATGCGCTTACCCAACTCCAACTATGGACTTATAGCTATTTTAGGTTCTAGTCAATTTTCTTGTTATATATCTATAATAAAGTGAAAATTTTAAATACCTCCATAAAGTTCGATTCTTCATTACTGAAGTACTGAAACAGAGGGGCCCCCCCAAAGAAGTTTTCGCCCTGGGCCCCAATTAGGCTAAGTCGGGCCCTGCATAGGGAACAATGTTGGCTCACTTATATTGTGCTCCCACTATAAAGTAGCCAAAAATTGGCAAAATAAAAGGTGATCAAAGGACGGATGTCGTAAAAACAAGTGGTCTGCCGCGTTAGAAAAAATATTACAGCAAACCGACTATGAACAACCGGAATATTAAATTTCATTAATCCTCCAACCATTCCAGCCATTTAAGTGGCCAGTAAAACCTTGGTGTCATACGGTGGTAAGGATAATGTCCAAAAAACCGTCTGCCGCATTGGAAAAAAAATTTAATCCTGCAAAAAAACTCAACCGACATGGCACTTTTAGTTCTACGGCAATTAAGTTATACATATTTAAAAATTTGACAAAAAAAATTTAACGAATTCCAATCAAATATCAAGTTTTATAATAATAAATATAAGAGCTAAATATCGGTTGATCATTATTTAAAATATTAAAAATAACGAAGAGTCAGTCTTGGTGTTTATTCATGAAGATCCTCATATTTTAAATATGCAGGGTGACCCCTAAAGGGAAGGCTTTCGTACGGTGCATTTCGATAATAATATTCGTTTTTAATAGATATCCGGTATATAACGTAACTAATCTGGGTAAAAAAAAGTTTTTTGTTATAAATTAATTTTAATAAAATCGATCAAAAGTCGTCATAAAAAAAATAAATAAATTCTGAAACTAAACAGAGAATCAAATGTGTAACACAACCTAATTACAATTTTGGATGCTGGATACATAAAGTTAAAAATGGTCATTATGCTACAGTTAGAAGAAGCATATTATTTTAACATGCATTTGAAATATTTTAAAACATTTTAGGAGGGGAAGGGGAATACTTTTCCTTGTTAAATTATTTTTGAAATTCCCAAGTAAAATATAAAAATTTCGATTAAAAAGCAGGAGGCATCAAAATTTATTCTCACGGGAAAGTAACCGCATGGGAAATTCATTTCTGCATTTGAATTAACAGGTGTAAATGCTTGACTTCCTGACTCTACGAGTTTTCTTCAGAGTTCTAAAAAATAGGCAATTTCTATTCTAACAGTTTAACCTTTTGTTTTCATGTCATTGTGGAATATCCGTTCTCTGAAGAAGAGAAACTGCATTTCAATATCTTAATATATACATTTGTTTATTTATAAATAACGGACTCAAGTTTCTGAAAAAAAAGAGCTTCAGTCGAAAAAAAAAACTTTTCTGTGATCTTTTTATTGATATATGATGATACTAGCTGAAAACCCGCGCTTCGCTACGGAGTACATTGAAATTAAATACAACGGTCAATGTATGCAATTAATTCCAAAAAAAAATAAATATATATATATTTATAATAAATACGACGATCAATGTATACAATTGATGTAAAAAAAACATATTTATAAAAAAATCGTAAGGGATATTTTTATAGACAAAATGAAGTCCAATCGTCTGCCGCATTAGCAAGAAAAAAATATTTTTTTTCTATTTTTTTTTTGCACGTGACGATAAATTTATTGAAAGTACCAGAAAAAGAAATCACGTGATCAGCATATAATAAATTAAATTCTAAAAATTGATCTTTAAAAATTCACCAAAAATCAGGAAATGGAGGTAAAAATTCGAAAAATATTTCATTTTGAAGGAATTTTTATGATCTTTCTCGTGATATAAATTTTATAACCCTCAATGTATTATTTTAAATGCAAACGTAAAAAAGGTTTAAAAAACAGCTTAAAATTTAATTTTTAAAAATCTAAGAAGAATTTTTGAAAAATCTTTCTTAGTGCACCCCTACACTATTAGAAGAATCGCCATGCAAAATTTCAGCCCTTTAGGTCCAGCGGTTTGGTCTGTGCGTTGTATGTCAGTCAGTCAGTGAATGAATGAATGAATGAATGAGTCAGTTACGGAACTGTTTTATATATATAGATAATTGAATGATATATGAAAAAATTTACTCTTTTTGCAATAAATACATTTTTAAAATTCCGCAGCCTTTACTTCCAACCAGTAAACACCGATATTTGGCACAATGAATTTCCCACAACAGATATCCTTTTTTCTCGACTACGTCTAAAAATATATATAAATAAATAAATTACAGTCAGGAGTCAGAAGAAGAAAATTAGGAAATTAGAAGAAACAGACGTCAGTTAAAAGATCCAAGTTTTCTTGGAGCTTATCTTGAGCCAAATCACCTTAGCAACGAGCATGCGCAGACTGTCACCCAGCGAGCCGGGATGTAGCAAATGCGTATCTGTTTGAATAGGCGAGGAGAATTAGAAAGATATTTGAATAGAAATTACTTTTTTATTTGAATACGAATTACTAATCCATTATATGCTTTAGATTAATTTGATTTGAAGAAGGTTTTTCATTATTACACTGCTTGCACAGCTGATTAAGCCGACATACATATCCTCAAAAAATAAAAGGAAAATAAAAGTATTGTATTCTCATTAAAAATATGACATCGTATTAATCATCAATCTTTGCGTCTGAAAAGAGAAATAAAGATTTGATTGAAGAAGAAATATTTTTAAGTAAAAGTTTTTTTTATATTAAAATTGCATTAAAAAATTAAATAAAGTTAAAACAAAATAATTTCATCAATCTAATCATATCCAAAAAGCGTATTGAATGTATATTCATAAAGAGGCAATAAAGTAAATTTTAAAAAATTCTATTTTACGCTAGCTTAGACTTTAACATCAAATAATAACCACGTTGACTAGTTTGTTCAGGCACAAACATTAAGATAAAACATTAGAAATTTTTAAACGTAGAAATCAAATTTTAACGTCGCATATCCCGATAATACCATATTTACATGCAAAAAATAATTGAAAGTAAATTTATAAAATTTAAAACATTGAAAAAAATGTAACTAAAAAGAAATAAGAAATCTAGAGAAGTTTAAGCCGTAAAAATGATTTTAACCGGAATAAAATAATATCTAACTGAAATTAGAAAATGACGCGAATTCTAGTAACACAAGCTCTAAAATGAACCTAATAAAACTTTATAAAAATCAGTAATTATAAATGCTCTTAATCAGGTCGTTAAATATGTGACAAATAGGGTAAAAAAAAACAATTCCTAGACATTTAAACAGGAATCAAAATGGAGAACAGTGTCGCCCTAATCGAAACCGGAACTACGAAGAATCATGACGACGTATTAAAAGTTCTGTTCAGATAGATGCATGTGAAAGAACTACACTACAAACACCGCACATATTTTCAATAATGTTTTATTAAAACTTCACCAGATATATATTCATGACTCCACATGTACGTTCTCCGCGAAGGACAAAAAATTTGTTTGCATAAAGTTCTTGGATATTTAATGTGACAAGAGGCTAGAAAAATATGTTAAATAAAGAAACACATGGTACAGAAGAGAAGAATCAACAAAATTGTGCAGCAAGTATGCAATTTAAACTGTCATTATGAAAACTGCATACATAATACAAAATTTTAAAAAAACTTTTAAATTTTGTATTAAATTTATAAGTGCATAACTAAAAAAAAAATTTTTTTTTCAAACAGGAAAACTAGTTTTAAAAATATAGTTTTTTTTAATAAAACAGTCACGATAAAAAATAATAAAATAGACAGAAAAGATATTCAATAAAGGGGATTAAAAATAAGAAATTCCAAGAACTAAAAATTCGAAAAATTACAGAAATGAAAAAAGATTACAGACTGATTAAAATATTACGGAAAAAATTAGTTGACAATAACTCAAACGCAAATATATGCATAAAGGTGTTTAGCAAACTTTAACAAAAGATCAGATAAAATGTTTGATATTATAAACGACACACAGAAAGGTTAAGAAAGTGCAATATATCAGATTCAATAGAATGAGCTCAATAAATCAGTAAACCAGTATCGATCAGTTAATCTAAAAACATGGCATACATAATAGGTATGTATTTCAAAAATCTTTTATGCTTTGTGAAAATTTAAAATTAAAAATTAAAAAGATTCAAATACATAAAATTTTAATATTCGATAACCTTTGATAAAAAGTTAAGTTGTAACAAATAATATTCGCGAAAAAAAAATGGAAGTTCTTTTGCATTTTAAACATTTTCCTTATTTAATAAAAGCGAAGAAATACAACTTTTCTTAAATTTGCTCAAAAAAATAAGAAATTAGAAAAATTTAAAGTTCAGATTAACAGAAGACTGCTGGAAAAAAAAATTGGAAATTTATAAGCAACGAAACTGGGTCGTTAGCGGCTTAAAGCAGGTACGTTTCCGGAAGTAAGGGGAGGAATCAGCTGACTGAAATCGAAACTTGAAAACGAAACTAAAAGTAACTCCCCTCTCTTTTCTATATTTTCCCCACTCCACTTATATCAATAAGGGGGGGGGGGTGAGCTCATTCAAAGACAGAATCAACAGGTGCTATGTAAATGACATATGATTTATTCACTTTTACTGAGATAAAAATATTTTAAATTAAGCACAGTTTCGTCAGTGCAAAACACAGTTCAGTAGCACAAATACAAAGATAAAACCCTCTACAACAGAAAAAAATAAGAAAATACTTTCTCGTAATTTATAAATGGCGAATAAGAAATAAGAATATTTCAGTAAGCATTTTTTAATGACCTTCCCAGGGATCCTTCATTCAAATTCACGAAACAATTTCTTTTTACTCTTGTTTTAAGTGAAAGCCCACAGGTAAGAGATAAACTGTAGTTAGTTACATAAATTATGCTTAAAAAAAGCAAACATTTAAGCATTTCTGAGGTTAGAAAATTTAAAAAAAAAAAAATACTTTAATTTAACAAATGTTACTAAAATTCGTTAGAAAGTGAAAAAAATCCATTTAAATTTTAAACTAATTCCTTCTGGTTATATTTTAAATTTTGAACTCAATGTAAGAAATAATTTCCTAAACAAGATACACAAATAGCGTTCTTAAACAAAACGGTATTTTGTCGATTTCACTCAAAATATTTCGTAGCAGTTAAGCAATAATTGTAAAACTGAAATAGAGGATAAAAAGATTAAAAAAAATAACTTAGAGAAAGAAAAGTATTAGTAAGAATTTAATACAAAATCTAATAATAAGTAATAACGGCTTAGAAATGATACTTAGAAGTAGATTACGTAGGGATATAACTCAAAAGTAATTTTAGAAAAATTAAGCTGTAAATTTATATGAAATAAAACAACACAGAAATAGGTAGAGTATGCTATTAACGAATAGGGAAGTAAATATTCAAGACTAACAAAGTAACATATTTTTTGAAAAAAAAAATTTTTTTTTTTAAACTATCGATAAAAGAAATAAGAATCGAAAAATGTCTCTTATTTCCCAATTGTCTCAAAACTAATGTTTTAATAAAATTTTATAAAGTAAAAACCTTTTCATAAGCACCGAGAAATTCAATACATCGATATAAATTATTAACAAATGTTAAACAATCCGAAAGCGATGTGTCTGTCGGAGATAGACATCGTTTAATAATTTTGCTCGGTCTAGATCACCCCCATAAAAAATATTTACTATGACAAAAGGACAATGACCCCCTCGCATTCCGCCAAAATCTGACCATCGTTAGCCCCCACAAGCTAAGCGGGGAAAAAAAATGCAAAAAAACAAAGACGAAAGGCACGTTAAAACTCACCTCCATAAGATGGCGGTCTCGGCATGTTCGTGCGCGCGCTCCCTCCGTCCGCGCTCTGCAGCGGATCTCGGAATTATTGCCTCTGCCGCTGTCGCTGCTACACCTTAGGTCGCAACATCGATCCGCAAGCAAAGGGTGTACGGGCACAATGAACGTCTAGACACTCGTCTAGACGGCCCGGGGAGAGATCGAGAGAGAGGGCGAGAGAGAGAAAGAGAGAGAGGGAGAGAGAGAGAGAGATCGATGCGCCCGGGTTCAACAGCGCAGTTTTCGAAGGTGTCTTTTTTTTTTTATCTTTCTCTCTCTCTCTCTTAGTTTTCGTTTCGGTGTGCGTCCGGAGAAATTTTTCGGGATGGAGGCGGAGAGAGAAAGAGAGCCAGGTCAGTGAACGGGTGTAGGGACTGGGGACTCTTTTTTTTCGGATTGTGGGTACGCCAATGCGTCAGTCTATGCAGTGCGTTGGTGATGCCGGAAAAGGGATGTTTGGACAGATAGGGAGCAAGGAGAGGCGAAAGGAGAAGATGGATACGCTAATTTCTGTCCGATAAATCTATATGTCTGCCCTCTCCAAAGTTTTAACTCGCGTCCCCTTTTCGCGCTCCAGACAGGTCTCGAAAGATCGGGAGCGAGGCTAGTTAAACTGTACACTTCGGCTCGGCTCGACGATGTTTCAAAAGCAGGGGGGGGGGGGGGGGTCAGCCGACTATGGGAAATCGCTCCTTTTTTTTTCATTCGGTCGGCCTGTTGAAGTTTTTTTTTTCTCTTTTCCTTTTATGTTGTAGCGGAAGATAGTTTTTTTAAAACCGATTAATTGCGTTTTAAAGAAAGTTAGAAGGTCATAATTTTATTTCATTACACGACTGATAATATAAGAAAACTATATGCCAATATTAATTTCGTTATTATAATCTAGCTAATGCTTAATTTAAAAAAAAACTAAACACACGAAAGACTCGAGGTATATACTAAATCGAGGGGGTTGGAATGCGAATAATTTCATAGTGTATTAAATATTATTCCGGACTTCTTTTTAGAACTCGAAATAGGACATCGACAACAAAACATCGATTTTCAAAATTAAAACATCGCCCCAAAACCATCGATGTTTTTAAGCATCGATGTTTATGAACTTTCATTTGTTAAAACTGGTTTAGTAACCTCTAAGATTAATTTTACTCTCAGGTTGGGCTGACACAAAATGACACAATCTTGGTTGCTAGAGTCAGCGCATATCGCAGAATTTCCGTTACACATTTTATTACTTTTACCAGAAAATTGAGGAAGAAATTATTGAAATTTATTAACAAATCTTTTATTTTCAAATTAAATAATACAAAAGAAAATTACATACATTTACACCAATTTGAAGTACTGATGCAAAACCAACGTATGGGGGAAAACTGAACAGGCTTATTTTTTCTTTACTGCAAATAACAATTATTAGGGCTATTGGGGTATATAATTATTATTCATTGGTTGTTCATTGCCATTTGTCTCTAATCGTAACCCATTTTGTATTCGTCCTTTTCAGAATTCAGACTTACATTTACTGAGTGGGAAAATTATGCTACGTGGTTATTTTTTTTTATTATGGTACATTTTCATTTAAAAAAAACATCGAGACAACGTAAAACATCGAGCACAAAACATCGATGTTAAAAAAAATCGGCTTCAATAAATCGATGTTCAAAACATCGATGTTTTCATAAAAATATCGATGTTTTGAAAACATCGACATCGATGTCGCATCCCTAACTCGAAACGATCAGTTGCCGTGACAAAGCTTTGAGATTGGGCCTTCTAAATTCGGGATTTTTATCGTATGGACTACACCGTAGCAACGATACATTTTATTAATTCCATTCCTCACTTATCATCCATCATCTTCTGTTTTCGTCACTGGACATTAGCCTGATCCGGATCCTTAATTTTTAGTTTATTTATTTTTTTTAGTGCTGTTTTCTCCACATTAATATTCTTTATGGTTTTTGGTGTGCATTATCATTTCTTCCAATGGTCGGCGCGCCTTTAACGAGCGTTTGCCAGCAGAGAGGGTCGGACACGGTTCCCCCAAAATCGAGGCCGGTATTTTTTGTTTCTTTAGAAGGAATTTGCTGAATGTTGTAAGGAATTCTCGTTTCATGAATTCCTCTCCTAATATGTTGATCTTTTCTTTAAGGCTTACAACACGGGATTTCGGTCTGTACCTATTTTAAATTTTACTTCATTTCATTATTTTTTTGGCTTTATGACTATGATGTTTTTCTACATTAATATTATTTATGTTTGTAAAGAATTATTCTCCTTCTTTGCAACTACTGGCTGCAGCTTAAAAGAGAGTTTAATAACACGGATATTCGAACCCGCGGTTTCGTACGCTGAACCCGGTATTCTACCTCGGTATCTCGGATACTGGCCTTTGTCTATTTTTTTTTAAATTTCAGTTATAATTTTGTCCTTTTTTTGAACGATGCAAAGTTTTTTTCCGCCATGAATATTTTACACGTTTTCCTTTTACACTTTTTTTACTTCTGCTTACATCTGTCGAGGGTTATTGCAACTATTATTCGAAAGAACTGTGATTCAAATTTCGGCATCCTAATTTACGACTTATCTATAACAGCCATATTAAAAACTCTAATTTTACTAATCCGATTCTTTACAGACTAAACAGGAAAACAAAATCTTTAAATGTCCCACCCACTCACGTCATAAAAATTCTGTACGTCAGAGGTAAACTATCGTACGTGCAAAATTCCAATTTTTCAGGATAGCTTTTCAGGACAGCTTTGTGATGGTTTACTTCTCATCAGGACTTACATATGCGATAGTTTATAAGTCCATATTTAACCCACCATCTTATTGAGCATATATGACAGTTTTCTTCAAAGAAGCTCCATCCAAAAGGAGTCACTTAAATAAAAATATCAAAAATGAAGAAAGTGCACTTAATGATAGTTTACCTCTGACGTACAGAATTAACGTCAGGTTTAAATACAATAAATTTCAATTTTTCTTGTTCACTGACGACATATAACAACTTTTGATCTTATTTCAAGTTAGAAAAGCTATCAGAAGTTAAAATTCTACTCCAGTGTTCAATGATATCGATTTATATGATTTTTATACTATGCATTTAATAATCAGCATTGAAAACGACAGGTAAGACTGCTTTCATTATAGTGTCTTGCTTACGCTAATAGAAATCTAGGATTTGTAGTAGAAATGTTTCATATTGTCTGAGCTTTTGAGAAGCTTTTTCAGAGAGCAATAACAAGTTCTTCTTCAAACTTTCATGCTTCTCGTATGTTTTTTAGATGGATAAGAACAAACCATCTCCCACACTATCACAGACATTATTAAATGAAAATCGAGGGCGTTTCCTGCGTAGACCTTTAGCATAATTTTCTGAAAGATATTGCTCTAGCAATTAACTTTGGGTGAAGCAAGCAATACCGTTTCACAAAAGAAATTAATTCTATACCAAACCACCCTTAACATTCAATGAAATCATAGCCTCATTCTCTGCGTTTCATATTTTACAAATCCGTTGTGTTAAGGGAACAAGGGACCTTCAATATCGTTCATATTTAAATTTCAGTATTTTACTCTATATACACCATGAGTATAATTAATATTCTTTTCTACTGCACTGGAGATACTTAGAATTCACAAATAAGTATTTTGTGGAGGAATGAGACCTGTTTATCAAAAAATTCTTCAAAAATGCTAAAATTTAACAAAAAGCTCCACGCGCATTCATTTTCTTCTGACATCTTCCAAATTTCTCTGCATTGTTAGCTGAAGTGTTTGTCACTAAACTGTGCATAATTCTTTAAAATCACAAATATTTTTCAAATTTATAGACCATAAATTAAAGTAAAAACATAAAAAACATGAAAAAATAACAAGCAGAATTTAAAAAAATATATTTAAGACTTTTTATTCATTAAAAAAATGCACGTTTATATTTACATACATATGGTAAACTTATGATACAAAATTTAAGGATTTTAATTAATATAGAATGCGCATAGGGCATTTTTAAAAACGTTAGCATTTTTGAAATTATTTTTGAAGAACAGCAATTATTCTGCCAAAAATTCCTTATTTTGAATTTTAAGGGTTTTCAATGAAGTAAAATAGAAAATTAATTATTCTTAATTTGTTTATAGAGTTAAGATGACTAGCGGATGGTTATCGTTAAGAGAACAAACTGATCTGTTTGTTTCCTCTTAACGATAAACTTCACTGACTATCCCTACCATAACTATTTATAAGTCTAAAAACAGTTAAACGCGCGTTTTAGTTACCTTCCTTTTACAGCATGTATTGAATCACTTCACGAGTCTGAAATTATCTATTATCAAAGCTAGCCGTACCGTAGGTCAGTGGTGCGCAAACTGCCAAAAAACTTAAGAGGGCTCGAGGATAGTATGAAGTAAGTTTCAGTGGCGTAGCGAGAGGGGGGGCAAGGGGGTCTATCATGCCCCGGGCGCCGCTCGTAGAGGGGCACCAAATGGTCACCAAGACAAACAAGATTTTCGGAAAAGGTATCCCAAAAGGGCGCCAAAAAGGTATCGTGCCCCGGGCGCCAGTTATGCGCGCTACGTCACTGGTAAGTTTATATCATATTGAATTATTTAATTAAAAATATGCTTTAAGTTATCTATAATTAAACATTTAAAATTATTTGCAAAGATATATTTTATATATTAAAAGGTATGTCGGATATGATATTATGAAATAAGGTGTCAAGTTTTCTTACGATAGTCAGAAAAAGTCAATAAAATATTTCGTCAACATTTGCTAACTTCTTTTTTATATATTTTTTTTTGTTAGCATTTTCCTAATTTTTTTTTTAAAATTTGCTACTACCAATAAATTTTCATAGGGTGTCGAGTGATTTTTCATTGAAAGAAACTGGGGCACGTTAGAAAAATGTTTGCACACCCCTGCCGTAGGTCATCCCTGTTTCAAATTTCTCAAATATAAAACGATGCGGAGGTTGGAAAAATTCCCCAAATACAAGTGTGATTTCCTTCGTCATATTTGTTTCGTATGATCCCCACAGTGCATGGAGGTTGGCTTCGAAAATTTCCCCCGATCGAATACCTGCCCTTTCTGAGAGAGTAAAGTTGGCTCATCTATTGGCGCTCCCATAATGTCGTAAGTTGCCAACACAACTCGTGGTGTATACGAGCTTATGTCCTAATGGCAAATGCCTATCACACTGAAGCAAAGATAAAAGCATTTGCAGAAAAAAATGGTAAAATTTACACAGCTGTTCTGGCATTCAAAGCAGTGTCTGAATAGTGCAACTTTTCAACAGGAAAACTAGATGTAACGCGTGGAATTTGATTGAATATTTTTTATTTTTCTAAACATAAGAATTTCGCAAATGTGTGAGAGTTACTGTAATTTTATAGCCACATTTGTATCGGTTGTAGATCTTTTGTATAAATATATGATAGAGATAGAAGACAACACAAATGGTGAAACGGTATGAAAGTGTACATCATCTGTATTTGGGTATATTTATAATAAAATAATTCCAATATAAAAATACATGAGCAAAGACCGGAATAATAAGTTCAATTTTGTTGTTATAATTAAAAAACACCTGCTTATTTTCCTAATTACAGTGATTTCCGCTTATAAGAATCACGTTTGTTATTACTGTTTTTGATTCTTATAAGCGGTTGATTCTTATAGCCGAAATTTAGGTTTTTGGACAGGCACACACACCTATATATACATATATTAGAAAATTTACCATAAAATACTCTTTAATTTACGTTAATTATCTTTTATTAAAATTATTTTTTATAATTTAAAAATAAAACTTAATTTCTAGACCTATAAGTAGATACACATGATTGTAGTAAGAGAAGAAAAAAATCCAATATTTGGTACAACATACCTGCTTAACAGTTCTCAATTTCAATTACGGGAAGGGTGCAAGAAAAAGTTTTCTATGGTAGCTTGATGTAATGAAGTTTTCAGGAGGCTGTTTATACCTCTTTCAATACCAATAGTCTCAGACCAAGATTCACCTTCTAGGTTACGTTTCACGGTTTGATAACGTGCTGAATCTACTAATGTCACGTTTGCCTAAGTGATAGTGGACACTTCGCCGAAGATGTATGTGTTTCAGGGTCCAGGAAGCCTCAACCAGGATGCGGGAGGTGGGAAAAATAAGAGTTTGTCAGTGGAGAAAAGTGAAATTGGATCCGGACGGGTAGAATGCCCCTAGATCAAGCTAATAGAACAGTGTTTATCTAAAGCGTTTAAGGGGAAACTATTATGTTATGTCTAACAAAGAAAGGGATGCATTTTACGACTGTATTCCATCCCATCTTATCACTCTTTCTTTAAAAATAAAGAAAGAACTTCGTGCCTTTTGAGGGTTTAAGGGGCTTTTTTGGAAAAATGAAAGGAAAGCGAAGAGTGTAAACTGATTCTTAAAACCGGTGGATTGATTCTTTAAAGCGAAAATTTTAACATGTAAATAATCCATTTGTTTTTGTTTTTGCGATATTGATTCTTATAAACGGTTGATTCATATAACCACTGATCACTATAAGCGGTGGTTACTGTACTTTTCTTTTTCGTATCCTTTTATTTTTTGCATTTTTCTTTGAAGGTTGGACCTGTCAATTTATTTTGCTTCTCTCTGTAACAAAATGTTGTTTTATCCATTATATGGTGAAACATTTTGAAATCCGCTAGGTTTTATGTTAATTATTTTAGCATTTAATATTAAATGTAATGATGTAATAACGAAAGTGTGGTTCTGTTCCAAAAATACTTGACTCCTCACTATAGCAATATAAGTGAGCCAACTTGAACAAAAACAAGTAATATATAAAAAAAAAATTTTAAAGTCAATTCCTACTTAGGTCAACAAAGAAAAATTTGAGTGTGAACTAATAGTAGGAATTGAAAAAAAGGATTGCCTGCCAGAACCTTGCCTACTGTGCGAGATTAGGAGGGGGGGGGGGAAGAGAGAGAAAAAAAGTTTGTCAGGTTGGGGATTCGATATCGCAACCTACAGGACGGGAGAAGCCCGCGATACCGCAGTGCTACCGTTTACACAGTAACAAGAGGGAAATTACTATTCAAGAGCAAGAGACGATCTAGGTCTAAAACTAAAATTGGTTAATTAAATTTAATTAATGAATTAATATTTGAAAAAACTGTATTAACACCAAGTGTCATCCACTACAAGTTTTAAAAAAATGTATTTGAACTTGAGTGGATGAATAAAAAGTACTTTTATTAACGATTGAGAATTTGAACAAGATATATATAGAGAGAGTTCAATTCCTACTTCTAATAGTAGGAATTGAAAAATATATATAGTCAAGAACCTTTCCTTTCTGAGGTTTACTATGATAACTAATGTATGCATTAAGCAGAGATAATTATGTTTGCTGTGAGTTTGGTTAACAAGCGCCATCTTACGGTGCTAAAGTCTCCTAAATGACTACAATTAAAAAAACAAAAAATAGCCAGGGCATTAATTATTATTAGCTTGGATCTGGGTCCACCCAGGCAGCAAGGCCCCTGGGTCTGAGTGGGCGCAAAGCCGTGCTGGAGCAGCTCTATCGTTGTATGTTCGAAGAAGCTTATAAAAATTTTTAAAAGAGTCCAGCATTGTTTGAATTGGTAGAACTTTAGGAGAAAGAGAAAGAGATTTGAAGACGGTCGGGTTACGGCTGTTGTGTAATAACCCAACTGGATTCGCTCACCTTACTCTTAACCTCTGGAGAAAATTCGTCTACTATTTACAGTTACATAAATGCTGATAATCGAATAAAATTGGTATTTTCAGCTAGCCTGAACTTTTTTGCACGTTGCATCAGGATTCATTTTATAAATTTCGTCCACCAATTTGGAATTTGGAAGCATTTAAAACACACTATACCAGATTCCCCTTTCCGAATAATTTAAATTTTAAAATATTATTACAGGGTGGCTAATAAATACTGTAACACTCCAAAAAATAAGAGTTAATTTTAATCGTTTGGAAAAACAATTTATCTATCTATTTGTGTGATTGGCAACTTTTTGTAAAAGTAGACGATTTTTGTTTAAAGTAAAACATGTAGAATATTTTTAAAGATGGAAGCCAAAAGGTTAATGGTTAAACAGCTTTTTGATCTCGGATTTTCTGCAAGTAAAATATTTAAGCAATTAAAATGCCTTGGTTTTAATAGGACGTTTATATATAGGACTATAAATCGATTATTGGATACCAATAGCTGTAAAGATCGACCAAGGTCCGGTCGTCCACGCACTGTTCTTACAAAAGAACGTATCAAAAGAATTCGTGAAAAGATACGAAGAAATCCACAACGTTCTGCAAATAAAATGGCTGCAGAAGAGAACATCAGTCGCAGAACTATGCAACTTATCATAAATGAAGACCTGGGTTTTCGCCCTTATCGCAAAAGAAAAGTTCAAGGTTTGACTACTGCACAAATAATAAAAAGGTTACAAAGATGTAAGAAATTGCTGAACCGGCACGGTAGCAAAAGTGTTGAAAAAATAATTTTCTCTGATGAGAAGCTGTTTTGTACAGAACAAAGTTATAATGCTCAAAATGATGTTGTATATTCAGCAACCTTCGAGGATATACCTGAAAATCTTCGAACTGTTAAAAGCTTTCAGAACAAGAATTCTGTTATGGTTTGGGCTGCAGTGTCACACAATGGAAAACTGCCTCTGAAATTCATCGATAAAGGGGTAAAAATCAATGCTGAATATTACAAACAGGAAGTATTGGCTACACGTTTATTACCACATGCTAACAGATTGTATCCCAAAAAGAATTGGATATTTCAGCAAGATTCTGCACCGTCCCACCGATCCAAAACAACACAGGAATGGCTCCATGCCAATTGCCCGAAGTTTATCAAGCAAGAAGATTGGCCACCTTCTTCACCAGATCTAAATCCTTTAGACTATTGTATTTGGGGGATTTTAGTCTAAAGTAAATGCTAATCAGCACAGAAGTTTGGACTCCCTCAAAGCTTCCATACGGAGTGAATGGGACAAATTACCTCATAAAATGATTCGTGCCTCAATAGGACAGTGGCGTAAGAGATTATCTTTAGTAATCGATAAAGATGGCGGTCGATTCGAGTAAAATTATTTCATGGTAAACTTTCATGTATAATGTTCATAATATTGTTGTATTTTCCATTTTCTATTTCATCTGTGTGTAATTAAATGATTCGATATTTGTCACAGTATTTATTAGCCACCCTGTAGTTTTTTTAAACGAAAAATTACCGATGGTGTAAAATTTCTTTCTCTATTATGGAGTACAATTTTTAAAAAAAAATCTTTGAATCCAAATCGACAATCCTTGTACAAATTTCCTCCTTAGGTTAACATTAAGGTGAGCGAATCCAATAGGGTTAGTACACAGCAGATTTAAGGATAAGAGTAGAAGACTTAGTATTGAATTCTTCAACATATTGGGACCGACAACACAGTGGGTATGCAGCTACTCTTAATTCAGATTTAATTAGCAATTTTGTGGGTAAAAATAAATTTACCCATTTAAGTCATCCGGATTCCTGCGTTGGTGCAGTGACTCCTTCCCAGGACACTAAATTTCAGTAGTGATAAAATTCATATGAGTGTGAGAAATGGTACAAGTAACTATGACTCTCTTAGGGGAGTTGTAGCCTTTATTGGAGTTGTAGGAGGCATTATGATCGGCGTCGGTTACCTCCACCTCCACGTGGTTCCGGCCAGAAACTGGACTTGACCATGAGGGGCATGGGTTGGTGACCTAGTCTTGCTAGTACTTACTTCTCATGGAGTAAATACTGACAGGTTTCAATGACGCTAAACTAATTTCTGGATTTGCGGGACTTTCTGTTGCGTGCAGGACTGCGCGCACCTACGTTGCATTTTCAGCCGAACTTGCCGTATGCCTTAGGGTGGGACGGTTTTACTTTTGGACTTACCTATATAAGTCCTGTCTTAGCGAAATAAATTTACTGAACTGAACGAATTGGAAAATGAAATGCTTTTCTCTCATCATCATTTTTTGATGCGTTTATTTAAGCAGCTAAGGAAGAAATAAGGATTTAACCATTTTCATTTTCTCCGGAAAATACTATTATACGATTAGATTAATAACGCTAAAAAGTTCTGTATTGAACATGTGTTCAAGAATAACTTTCGACAAGCTTCTTTCTATTATTCTTACATTCGCTTAAAAATAAATAAAAGCTATTTTCTAACTCTGCAGTATATTTTACATGTTTCATTTTTTTAGGAAGGGGGGCGGGGGGGGCATTAGTCATTAAAAGTAAATAAATATTTTTGATAGCTGGTTGTAAGCATTTAGCTCACCATGGTCATCTTTCATTACAAAAGTGCTAGACAGGCAGGGACGCACAAATAGTTTAAACTGAAAAGACTTCTTTTAATATATGCATGAATGATGCCAAAATTGGCGAATAGGTACACATTTTTTTCCAGTTAAACAAAACCCAGAGACTGCACAACATACAAATTGCCATCTGACTGGCGATATTCCAAAGCCAAAACACATAAGCAATTTAAAATGAGTAGTTTGTAATTTAACGGTACCGTTCTTCTGATAAAGAAAGTAATACTTAGAATACTTAGAAGTATTAATAGTCTTTAATACGTAGAACAAAGAATGACACCACCTTAAGCCTCGAAAATCTAGAGAAAAAATTCATTATAAATGTCAACGAAGGTTTACTATCCCTGAAAGTCTACAGTCAATGAACTAATAATAAATTAACGGTATTCCATTTCGTTAATCTCTCATATAAATGGCCGTTGCAATCCATTTCATTATAAATCAGAATGAGTTTTCAAATTTTTTAAAAGCATTTTCTTATTGGTTTCCATGGGTATAAATTAACAATTTATCAAAGATTATTTTAATCTACTACTACCAAACACTTATTTAACTAAAAAAAATATATCACTGAACCTTAAAAAAAACTAAAGATGAAAAAAAGCATTTTACAATCTACAAAATAAAATTGAAACTCAAGAAATGAAAAAAAAAGTTTAAAATATCTCTTATCCCTTCGGAGGGAACATCTGCCTCTCAGGCAGATATGGTTTCTTTATTCAATGCTGTGCCTCCCCAGCCTTCGACGTTGAGTACTGTGAGTCTACACATGCTTCAGTCAACATCTTGTCTTCAATTTGGAAGGATGATTTGTGACGCCAGCCTTCTAGGGTTCAGGTAAAAATTAGATTAATTAGAGCAAAAATTTAAAATATCAGCCCAATCACTTGTTCGACTAACTAAATGCCTCTACAAAACGAACCGTAATATAATCTGTGATAATTGGTTCTGTTCAATAGAAGCTGGTCAAGAGTTAAGGAGAAACGGTTGTGGCTACCATGAAATGTAATAAACCACAAATACCCTCTGAATTTCTAGTTAGATATACTTGAGAAAGAGATATTCCATCTATATGTGCCTTCCAGGCAGATGTCCCACTAAGCGGGAAGAGAATCATGTTCCCATCCAAGGGTTAAAAAGAATGTAAATAAGGCTTCCTATTTTGAATACAATAACCACCGCTTATAGTGATCAACCGTTTATAAGAATCAATATCGCAAAAACAAAAACAAATGTATTATTTCCATGTTAAAATTTTCGCTTTAAAGAATCAATCCACCGGTTTTAAGAATCAGTTTACACTCTTCGCTTTCCATTCATTTTTCCAAAAAAGTCACTTAAACCCTCAAAAGGTACGAAGTTCTTTCTTTATTCTTTTTAAAAGAAAGAGTGATAAGATGGGATGGAATACAGTCGTAAAATGCATCCCTTTCTTTGTTAGACATAACATAATAGTTTCCCCTTAAACGCTTTAGCTAAACACTGTCCTATTAGCTTGACCCAGTGGTATCCTAATCGTGCGGATCCGATTTCACTTTTCTCCACTGACAAACAAAGAAAGGGACTCTTTTTTTCCCACCTCCCACATCCTGGTTGCGGCTTCCTGAACCCTGAAACATATAAATCTTCGGGGAAGTGTCCACTATCACTTAGGAAAACGTGACATTATTAGATTCAGCGCGTTATCAAACAGTGAAACGTAAGCTAGATGGTGAATCTTGGTCTGAGACTATTGGTATTGAAAGAGGTATAAACAGCCTCCAGAAAACTGCATTACGTCAAACTACCATAGAAAACTTTTTCTTGCACCCTTCCTGTAGTTGAAATGTTAAACTGTTAAGCAGGTATGTTGTAACAAATATTGGATTTTTTTCTTCTCTTACTATAATCATGTGTATCTACTTATAGGTCTAGAAATTAAGTTGTATTTTTAAAATTATAAAAATAATTTTAATAAAAGATAATTAACGTAAATTAAAGAGTATTTTATAGTAAATTATCTAATATATATAGGTGTGTGTATTCCTGTCCAAAAACCTAAATTTCGGCTATAAGAATCAACCGCTTATAAGAATCAAAAACAGTAATAACAAACGTGATTCTTATAAGCGGAAATCACTGTACTTAAATGTCCGGATATGTGGTCGGGCTGAATATCAAAGGCCAGGGGTGGCCAAAATGCGGCTCTTTCTCTCTTTCTTTGCCGCTGTTTCCACAAACTTGTGGTTCTTGGTTCAATGATATCAAATATGATCTTTTTCTGTTTTTGGCTCTTCTGAGTATGTACATATTCCCGAATGGTACTGTTTGTCTAGGGCACTTTGGTATATGCATTAATAGCGCCGACATTCTTCTAAGTATAACAAATTGATAAGCTTACACGTACTTAATATTTATAGAGTAGATCACTAGTTTTTTTTGCCAAATACGGACGAATAAATAATTAATTCTAAATACACTTCATTTTTTCGGTAAAACCAGGAACGTCTAAATAAAACAAATGGGAGGGAACAGAAACAAAAAAAATAACATTAAATTTCATATTGTTACGTAGATTTGAGATCCCAAAATGTTTACTTAAAATACCGAGCTTTCTAAACATTGCGCATGCATAAATAATGAAGTAGAAGTTGACCTCACACGTAGTTTATTTAAATAGTACTGTTGACAATTAAAAATTCTCATTTTACCGCCGACTTCGAGATTGCCATTATTAGGAAAAAAAAGCACTATTCATAAAAAGTACATCGAAGTCCACCATACACAAAGGCAGCGCCATGCTTCGCTTGGCATTCTTTTACAGCAGAAAATAAATTTTAAAGTCACAGCGTTGTATTCCTCGCTGTAACAAGATAAAAAGCGATTGGAGCGGCTGGCATATTTTAATATCATTACAGGGGAGAAGAAAGCAATAAGAACTTAACGTTAGCCTGCTTTATTCGCCAGACCACTGCGTCGTCTAACTGAATGAGCAAATAACACACATTTCATTAAATTGTTGTCTCTTTGAATTTTCAAAGTAGTACATTTTTTAACGGAAAGGAGTGCTGAATCCTCAAAATTCCTCTTGCTTGAGCAGATGAACCGAACTTAATATTAATAAATCAGAGACAATATATGTTACAACTAGCTGAAAACCCGCGCTTCGCTACGGAGTACATTGAAATTAAATACAACGGTCAATGTATGCAATTAATGCCAAAAAAAATAAATATATATATTTATAATACATGCGACGACCAATGTATACAATTGATGTAAAATAATATATATATATATATATATATTTATAAAAAAATCGTAAGGGATATTTATTTTTTTTTGATAATATCCAATCGTCTGCTGCATTAGAAAGAAAAAAAAATATTTTTTTGTCTATTTTTTGTTATGCACGTGACGATAAATTTATTTAAATTATCAGAAAAAGAGATCACGTGATCAACATTTAATAAATTAAATTCTAAAAATTAATCTTTAAAAATTCACCAAAAATCAGAAAATGGAGGTAAAGATTCGAAAAAGATCTCATTTTAAAGGTATTTTTATGATCTTTCTCGTGATATAAATTTTATAACCCTCAATGTATTATTTTAAATGCAAACGTAAAAAAAGTTTAAAAAACAGCTTAAAAATTTAATTTAAAAAAATCTAAGAAGAATTTTTGAAAAATCTTTCTTAGTGCACCCCTACACTATTAGAAGAATCGCCATGCAAAATTTCAGCCCTTCAGGTCCAGCGGTTTGATCTGTGCGTTGTATGTCAGTCAGTCAGTCAGTCAGTGAATGAATGAGTCAGTTACGGAACTGTTTTATATATATAGATTATGTTTCGCTAGTGATAACAATTCGTTTTTATTCATCCAATCAAAGAAATGCCATTTGGTTACATACTGAGGTGAAAACGTTATGCTTTAGAACACTGGTTCCTAACCTGTGGTCTGAGAGAACCAAAGAAGTTGTCCGAGAGGTCAGGACTGATTAAAAAAAAAAAAATTATAATAATAATTTAAAAAAAATTGGTTTCATCGTTTCAAAACGACCACGAATTTAAGCGATTTTTACAAAACAGGAGGCAAAAAAATTTTTACTACCGAATTTTTTGTTCAAATTTTAATTTTTTGTTAAAATCCCCATATTTCTTCCGCTTTCTGACATTTCCAGTACTAAATATGTCTTTGTTCTGCTTAAAACGTCTAATATATTTTCTGTGACGTGAACTTACAGCGTCACAGCCATTTAACAGCTAGTCAAGCCAATTCAAGCTGAAACGATATGGACCGTTTATTTTGAAAGTGGTGCAAGTCCATTTTTTTGTTGTTTTGAGAAAATTTCCACTTTCATAATCCAGTCGCTACGCAATTTCTTTGACTGGCTAATTTTAAACTGACCAAAGCATTGGCATTTTTTAAGATATTAAATTTTAACTAGTTATAAATAAAAAGTTTACACTAAATTAATCACAAATTATGTGATATATCTTTTTTTTTAAAATTAACTAATACCAGTTTCAAAATACACTGTCAGTATCGTTCATTTTATAAGTTTTCGTAGGCTTCTATGCTTGCTATTAAGTTCACTTTTACCTTAAATTTGTTATTGTTATTAAGTTTATTTGTAGCATATTATTAAAGTTTTTTTTTATAAAAGATGATCTCTGTTTTCGACGAGGCATAATTGATTTTTTTGAAAAAACCACAAGAAAAACACAATTGCCGAACTTGAAATCGTCGAAATGTCCAAGCCTTAAATAGCGCTTTGAAGTGGCGCCACAGGCGCGCGTGAAGTGCGTCTGCGCTGAAATTCTAATCATTTGCATATCTCACCTCCGCTAATGCATGTTGTAAATTTCATGTTATTTGCATGTTTCCTTCAGGGTGTTGCATTTACAGTGGCCAGCAGTGTATTTAGAAATCTACATCATAAAGGACTTGTAGAAAATAACTGATTAAGATGATGGATTGAATGGCGGTAAATCACCCTTGGAATAAAGAGGCAAAAATTTGTAAAATAAAAAATAATAAAAAAATCTTATTAACACTCCATCTCTATAAGGAGCGCTGCATCTGAGCATATTTTAAAAATGAACACATTAGTAGATTCTGTTAAATAGTGTAGAGGTTGTAGTCTTATATTTCAAATTCCAAGTAACCTACAAATGAAATGGTTTAAATATTTACTATAATTTTATATTTCGTTTATTACCTTAAACCTATTTTTATATTTAGGAGCTATAAAATATACTACTTCTTCATAATTTATCTAACTTAATAATTACTCCTGCATAGACCATAACAAATTGCAGTTTAGTCATATATTTTAAGTTTTAACTTATACGTTCTTTTCGCACCGATTTTACCCATTTTGTAACATTCTATTTATCTATGAATGATTCAGCTTAATGTACTATCATCTTCCAAACAGATGTAATTGTCTTCTGTTTTATCTGCATACATATAATTTATTTCAATTTGATCTGATTATAATATCAATATAATTTATTTCAACTTGATCTCATCTATTACATCCTCAAGTTCATTTCCACCACTAATCGGATTGCATCATCAAATCCTACTTTGTACGCATTTTATTTCAAGTCTGCGGGTTTATTAAGAGGGATAAGATACTTCGTCGTCTTTGTTCTTCATCATTGCGAAATACTTCAACAAAGGAATCAATTTACGTATCCAAAGTATACATTCGATGGTATACAAAGGGAATTTCCCAAATGCATGGAGACTTCGAGTATTTAAGAGACAAGAAACTACAAGATACCCCAAAAGTACGATAGAAGTGCACGGGCAATTTTAACATGTGTTATTTCATATAGAACTGCGTCCTCGCATCTGTTAGTTCAGGCGGCGTGACAAAGTGCAATAAAAAGAAAATGACTGGTAACATATTTTTTAAATGCATGTGGTAACTTTTTTTTTTTTGGGGGGGGGGGGGGCGATGGCCCAGTAGGCAAGGGAAGCGGGCCAGTGATCTGAACATCTCTGGTTCGATGCTCGTCGCTGCAAATTCATCACCGTGTTCGCTAATGGTGGCTGGTGCACGTAAAATCTGTCATGGCTGCAATGTCCCCCAAGTTGTCATATTACCTCTGGGGGTGCTGGGTCAGGTGGTCTGGTCCCGCCACTTGATTAGGTTCAAAATTCGCGGACCATCAAACGGGTGCAGCGTGGACCCATCCCCTGTGGAGCAAGCGGGGAAACGCATGCAGCGAAGTGATCGCACACTCCCGGCTGCCCCCGGACAAGGGCCTACGTCCAGTTTCAGCCATTTTCAGACAACAACTTTTCTGTTTACAATGATTAATGTAGGTAGAATAAAATGAACTTACTTGGTAGTCTTCAATTATATTCTGCTCCAATGTACTTGAATTTGATTGCGATACTAAATTTAGAATACGACCCTGGAAGTCTTTCGGATTCCAACAACTTGCATCTGGATTTAACAATAAGAAATATAATTTCAGGTGCTGAAACAGTGAAAAAGAAAGTTTATATTAAAATCCATTACACCATTATTACTTCATTAAGAAGATACATGATTTACTTTTCTTATAATGTCATAATTCAGACTAACATTAATTGCTACAAAAAGTGAAACGCATTCGGCACACTGGAGTCCATCACCTCAGGTTCAGACTCCGGCGGAATAGCTAGAGCGCTTGTCCTCGGAACAGAGTCCTCGAGTTCGAATACTGAGGGCATGGAAGCCTGAGAATCGGAAACGGCTTTACATAGTCCCGGTCAGTTTAGCCCTTCGTAGATGAGCGTATAGTGTTCCTAACCAACCAACCAAGTATCACCTTCGGCTGCTTTATGTTTAAAAATGCCTGTTCGCATCGAGTCCGTCAACGTCAGCGTTAAAGATTCCGTTGGCGTTGATTGGTTAAATAGGTCAATGATTGGTATATGATTGGTTAAATTTTTTTCACGGTGACGCTGACGGATTCTATGTGAACAAGAACTTAGAGCGCTGATACCTGCGAAACAAATGGACTCAAATTCTTCTGTGGGCTTAGTAGATCGGAATTGGCTTCAAATTATAGTCCCTGATCTGTTTATCCCTTGAGTAGCAAAAAGATGACAACAGCATTCTAAAAAATAATCAGCCATTCTTCACACCAGACAAACAGAACGGCAGTAGTTCAACAACAAGAAGGTGTCTGCAGCACCTCAGGAGAGGTTCTCTAACAGTAAGCTGCAGAAATTTTACTGCGATAACAGTTGAATTATTACTCTCTTTGTGACATCATAAATTATTCCTTCCGTTAAACAGATTTCAGCATTCGACATTTTTTTTAACGAATGTAAAATGCGTACACAATAAATCCAGGAATAGTTTTTCAAAATAAAAAGTAAAACTGTTACTTATGAATGATTCATTCTCGCAAAAGTCCTCTGCTCATTTTGTTAAGAACGATTATTCTAACAATATTAACTACGCATTTTTGTAGGCGTTATTTATCTCTGTGGTTTTTGAAACCCAATTGTGTAGAAACAAACATCATTCAATGCGAAATGTATTAATTTCATATTCAACAAACATTGAGGATTAGCCAAGAATACTTGCCCGGTTCACACGCAACAGCATTTTGTATAAAGAATTAAAAAGATTTTGTTTTCATCACGGCGATACCTACAATAAGGGCATTTAGAATTCAGATGCATGCAGTAATTCTTAATGTCATTTTCACATCTCAAAGAAATTTATCTTGGTAACGTATGAGTCTCCATTTAAATGTGTCTAATTGACTTATGTGAATACTACTGAACATATATGAATTCAAAAATTTCATCTCTACTTTGTGTTTGTGACTTATCAAAAAGTAAGCTTTAATATTAACTTCTAAGCGCAAGTTAATATTTCCACACACACGCACACAAATATATACAGTGTGGTTTTTATTAAACTGACACTAGTCAGAACCACCTGTAGCGCGATCTATCAGAGAGAATTCCACCAAAATTGATAGAGGGACTAAGGACGACATGGGAAAGAGTTTCCATGAAAAAAAAGTTCAAAAAGTCGCCAATAGGGGGAGATATGGCGCTGTTGTCGGTGTACAAGAGAATTTGCATAAAACGCAAGTAAAACATCAAATCAAATTCATGACTACATAGTCGACAGCAGCGCCGGTATTTTGGGCTATAAAGAATCTATTGCACCATCGTTTTACAGAAGATAGGGCCACCAGTCGCTTTTTTTCACTTGCATGGCCACCTCGCTCTCCGGACCTAACCCATGTGACTTCTTTCTGTGGGGTTATTTAAAGTCTAAGGTGTATCTTGGTGGAGTCTCTAACTTGGTGGCCCTAAAGGTCAACATATCCTGGACTGTGATGAACATTCCTGGTGACATGTTACGCTCGGCCGTTGAGAGCGTAGTGTTCAGGGTGCAATGTGTCGTCCACCAGGATGGTGGTCACATTGAAGGAGGGAGAAGTGGATTTACTGCATAAAGCGGTGTTCGAGTGAAATTTTCTTGTTATTCATTTGCCTGCTTATTACAACTTTTTCGGTATTCACCCCTTATCTTTATAGCTCGAAATACTGGCGCTGCTGTCGACTAGGTAGTCGTGAATTTGCATTTTGATGTTTTACTTGCATTTTGTGCAAATTCTCGGGTGCGCCGACAACAACGCCATATCTTCCCCTATCGGCGAGTTTTGGAACTTCCTCTTTTTTCGTGGAAACTCTTTTCATCTCGTCCTCAGTCCCTCTATCAGTTTTGGTGAAATTCAGATTCATAGATCATGCTACAGATGACTCTTGAGTAGTGTCAGTTTAAAATAAAAAACACTATATATATATATATATATATATATATATATATATATATATATATATATATATATATATATATATATATATATATATATATATATATACAGTGGAATATCGATCGATCGTTATCGGATCCATCGTTTTTCCGTATGTGTCGTTCATTTTATACAGTCCCAACGAAAATATTGCTTTGTTATGTTTCCGCATCTATCGTTTTCCCGCATTTATCGTTCATTTCAATCGGTCCCTTGAAAAACGATAGATCGAGATTCCACTGAATATATATATATATATATATATATATATATATATATATATATATATATACAGGCTGTTCGCACATTTTTTAGACGATTTTGGTAAGCGGTAATAAAAAATTGTTTGCTGCAAAAGAAATAATTGCAATTGTACTATGTTTTTAAAAGTCAAAATTATCGTCTGCGACTTGAAAGTTTTGTTTTTATTCAAAATGGCGTATTTAACAAAGCAGTGGTTCGAAGGCTACATTTATGCTCTTTCCGAAGAGAAATATGCATACTCCGTTATCCAAAAACGATGTGAGAGTCATGGTTTTGTGATATCTAAAGCGTCGATAGGTAATATCGTCAACAAGAAAGGAAAAAAACGTCAAATTGGAGCCTCAAGGGTGAAAAAAATTCCAAACAAGTATCCAAGGAAAAAACGGACATCTTCGACTATTGCAAACGTACGTTGTTCAATGTTAAAAGAAAATCCCCCTAGTCAAAGGACAGTTGCAAAATCATTAAAATTCTCGGTGTCCACTGTAAACAAAATGATAAGCGTTGATTTAAATTTTAAGAAAGCGAAAAAACGCAATGTGCATCGTCTTCTTCCAAATCATATCGCTGAACGCAGGACACGCTGCAGAATTATATATGAGAAACACTTATCCAAAGAAAAATGGAAAACAATTGTCACAATAGATGAATCATGGGTGTATTTAAATGATTGCAACAAAAAAAAGAGCCATTTATTATCATAAAAGGGGAGAAAAAAATTTAAGTACATGGTTCAAAGAATCGAAAGAAAGAATTTCTAAGGGATTCATGATTGTTGCTGGTTTTTCTTATGAAGGCAAGTTAAAAATAAAGAGAGTGGAAAAAATGTCAAGATTAACTCCAAATACTATCAGGAACATATTTTATCGCCAATTTTTCTGAATGAAATACCATCGCTTTACCCACAGTGCCATCAATCTGTGAGACTCCATCAGGACAAAGCTAGCAGTCACACATCAAAATCCACTGTAAATTTCCTAAAAGAAATGGAACAAAAAACTGGTATAAGGCCATACCCTTCACTGATATCCCTACTAAATCTCCCGATGTATAACCTATGGATTTTTGTGCTTTCGGACTTTTACAATCTGCATTATCCAAACGTCGTCCCAAAACCCTTACAGGACTCTGGAAAGCTGTTCAGGAGGAATGGGATAGATTAACTCTTCTGACACTTCAAAAGGCATTATTATCCTGGAAATCGCGGTGTCGAAAGATAGTTCAGAATAAGGGATGTCAAATAGAACATTTAAAACACAAGCATTTTAAGTAATTTAGTTTTGTGAATACAATATACATCGTCTAAAAAATGTGTGAACAGCCTCTGTATATATATATATATATATATATATATATATATACACACAAGAGGGCATGATCTCCCGTCGGTGGATTCTCTGTTATGTATGAAAGAAATAATTAAAAGGATATACAGAAAATGAAACATTATATTAAGACGTAAAGGAAAAACGCTAAACAAAAGCGTTACAGATTTCAGATAATTATTTAAATTTATATATGCACGTTACTCGTGAGGAACGAGAGTTTATATAACTGATATGAAAAAAAACTATCCGTTACAGTTAGTATTAATGTCACTGAAACGTTGTTATGTATTAAACAAAAAATACTAACGGGGAAGTTGTTAAGATAGGTGAAAGAAAGACATGTAAAAACATAAGGATTATGTTTTTCGAGACGATTGAAATATCAACATAACCAGCCATTGTTTATGCGGATAAATAGAACAAATCAACGTGTTTGGGAAAATACACCAAATAGGACAAAACCGGGGCAGAAACATAATTTCCAAAATGTTTAATCAAAATAGCTTTTCATTTCGCATCTCGGCACGTAACTATTTCCTTGTGGGTAAAAAACTAAATCTTATTATAAGATAAACACAGAATTTAAAAAATAAAAATTTAATGAATTCAATACGCATCAGTAAACACTCGAACATTGGAACAGTTTTGTTAAAAACATAGAGATAATTTAACAATAACCTCCAAGACGTAAGCGATATCTCAATACAGACACACATTGAAACTTTAATCATATAATGATGCATTTTACAAAAAATAAAATAAAATAGAAAATGTTTATTTAGTATAATGTTTATTTAGTTACGTAAGTTTTCAATTAGATTTAGATAATGAAACTTGTTGAAACTTTACATCTACACATAAAATACCTGCGTAAGTTTTGAAAATGATTTCACGTATTTATTTTATTTGTGCTAAAAAAAGTGTATTAAATTACACCACTGATTATGCTCATGAATAAAGCTGAACAGGTTTCATTACGTATGATTGTCATTCACAACGAGAAGTTATAATAAAACGGTCATCAAATCACATTTTCTGAATTCAAGAAATTATTTAAGACAACTTTGGAATGCTTTTGGCATTTTTTCCCATCCTATGATTAAATTTTGTGTGATTATGTTCGTATGCTCTTTAAAGTGGACTGAAAACTGTTTCTAATTTTTTAGGTTGTTTTTCGGTATGTTTGAACAGTGACTACAGTTAAAAATGAATAGAATTTGTCTCAATTGCATTATGCAAATATTAGTTCCTTAAAAAAAGGTCCGCTGATTTTGATCTGGAACATTTAAACAGTTTTTATTTAACTGAGGTATGAAAAATTCGTTAAAAGTTCTCATTAAAGATACACGTTTCAGATATTTTTTCCATAAATTTAAAATACCGAAACTGCAGATAAACATTATTAAATAAAGATATTTTTAAATAGTATATACAAAAAAATTAATTGAAAAATATAAATCTTTTTCACTTCCGCTTCGATTATCTTTGTCTCCAGTTTCTCCTTCTTACGTCTTTTAACAGAGAATCACGTTATTCTAATTTTTTTAGACGTTTATAAAACCTGACTCAAATGCTCTTCAGTTACATGATCTCGTTTATTATTACGTCATAGCTGGAAATATTCTCTCTATGGTAAAAAATGAAAGAACTTAATTAATAATTGATTTAGAATGTTGTTTATTTTCATATTTTTAGTTTTATGTGAGTTGTTTCAAGGTTAATAAGGAAATTCAATTCTTTTGTAGTAAATGTTTAAAACTGGGGGCGGCTACAATTACCACGATATGGTAAATATAAGTATTTGAATAGCAATTAATGCAATAGGCTGCAATATGTGTAACAGTCAAATTAATTTAATACTTTCTTCATGCTACAATACACCATACTTCACATATGATCTTTTCGAAGATCTTTCTTTTCTGGTTGCAGAATACACAAAACTTATTTTCTCAATGACTTTAATTTGTCTCATCTGCAACCATTCCCAACCACATGCAATTTTACATGAAAACACTCAGTCAAAATTTTGAAAAAATCCTTCGGGTCAATTTTATTTTTCTACTTTATTCATACATACATGGATGTATATTCATAAATATACACTAAAGTGCCACTGAATTAGGGATACCTACCTAGTAACGAGTTGGGCCTCCTCTGGCCTTGATAACGGCTGCCACACGACGAGGCATAGATTCAACAAGCTTTCTGGAAACGTTCCACGGGAATGGCTTGCCAAATATTGGCTAAAGCTGTCCATAATTCAGTAAGGTTCTTTGGTGCTGTGTGATGGCCTTTCACGCCTTGTTCCAAAACATCCCAAAGATGCTCAATAGGATTTAAGTCTGGGCTTCTAGGTAGCCAATTCATGACAGAGAAGTCAGAGGAATGCTCATCCAACCAGCCAGTAGCCAACCGAGACTTGTGAGAGGTACAGTCGTCTTGCTGGAAAACTCCATTACCGTGCGGATAACAGAACAACATAAACGGATAGTGGTGATCACCCAGCAACTCTACGTACCAAATTGCATTGAGGGAGGTTGGTACACGCACCAAAGATCCCAAACTGTGCCACGAAAAAACACCCCAGACCATGATTGAGCCACCATGCCCTTGTACAGTTCCAGCCAGGCACGCAGGATCCATGGCTTCATGAGCCTGACGCCATATTCTCAGCCTCCCGTCGGCGTTAAGTAGTCGGAATCGAGACTCATCACTCCATGCTACTCGTTTCCAGTCCTCTACACTCCAGTCTCTGTGCTCTCTTGCCCAGGCAAGACGTGCAGCCCGATGGCAAGTATAGAGCAATGGTACTCTCGTAGGTCGACGGCTCCCGAAACCCATACGGTGAAGCGAGCGTTGCACAGTCCGTTTACTGACTGTACGACTGGCACCGTCATTAAACTGGGTGGTAATTTGAGCTAATATTTGGCTTCGCTGGCTACGTACAATACGCCTGAGCCGTCTCTCACCACGCACTGTCAAGGCTAATTGTCCTTTGCAGTTTGGCCGATCGCTAGTTTTTTTTCCACCATCCATGTATTCTTGGTATACTCTTGACACTGTCGACCTTGAAAATCCTAGCTGTCTGACGATTTCGGAAATTGAATGGCCCATGCGTCGCGCACCTACGATTTGTCCGCGATCGAAGGCGTCTAAATCAGGCAGTTTACCCATACTGGCAATTCCAACAACTAATGCAGAAGAACCACAGTACGCGCTATATATGCAGTTACCACAGCGCCCTCACTTGCGCATACATGATGCGCAGCGCTACACAATTTGCATAGGCTTTGCTATCCCTAATTCAGTGGCACTTTAGTGTATATGTCTATGTGCGTGCATCCGCTCATTATTTATACATTTTAAACAAAAGATCAACTAATGTAACTTTTTTAAAGAAGGTTTACTGAAACATTTGATTTTTATATTATTTTACAACAGAGCTTCCCGTTTACGTTCCTACAAGGAAAATGTTTATAGAAATTCAAGCTGTTATTACAAGTTTTTTGTGTTGTATAAACACATATATTTAATTTATTTGAAAACTCACTTAAGGACCACACTATTCTAAAACTAAAGCGTACATTTCTGATAATGAATTTATTACAGACGCATTAGCATACAGGTCAGTAGCCATCGTGATGTCTGGATTTGTAGCCTGCGTGCTCATCTAATATATCAAATAACGGGCACTTTTATCATAACAGTATGGCACAATTCCAGAGTCAGAAAGATTTATTGGCATCATCACTATGAAGAGCATTTTAGTATCAAAGAATGAGTGTCTTTTCAAGAGTAAAATTCCGCATACATGCTGTAGCGTACTGGAAATATGGTCTTATTTTTTCCCGAGACCCCACAAGAGCTTGAAACACAGCTGCGTGTTTTTCAAGGAATGTGTTGCTCGGTTCCACCAGTTCGGAACACGTGGGGGGATTCTTAACGTTTCTGCAATGTAATAAAGTTCGGCATCTAAGAAGAGCTGTCACCCGATAATCTGCGGCCCCTCCACCACTTCTGAAAATCCAGACATTCGAGCGAGACGCTAGAGAACGCGGCCTGTGCGGATGTGTGTTTCAGGCTCCGTGCGTTGTGAATCTGCACGGGATTTTTAATTGAATATGTTGCACTGTTTACATGTTAATTATTTTTGTTATTAAATCATTGAGTTTTTGTTTTAAAAATTTGGCCTTCGTTTGTTAATTAGAACTCTGTCTTTCTTTGTTATGGATCCCATGGTAGTACTTTTTAGTAACGCCTCAGAGAGAATAGCCTTACCTACTTGTCGTGACGCTACAGTATCATCACCATGAAGAGCATTTTAGTATCAAAGAATGAGTGTCTTTTCAAGAGTAAAATTCAGCATACATGCACATAAACCCATCATGCAATTTTCCCCGACCAATGTTTCACAGTAAACGAAAATTAATCACTGCAATTAGCATCATCGGTGGCAGTCATGATGGATTGCGTCAGGTTTTTCGGGGTTTCCCAGCTTTAGAGGTGAATGCATTGGTTTTAGAAACTATTCCACGACCTTTGGCTTCCTAGCACTACAGAACACATATCCCCCTAGGCACTGACATGATGTATATACTATCCCTGCCTATCAATCCCCAGATCATTCCTCCTTTCCGTTAGGTGGCTCAAATCTCACAGACATGCACTCACTGTAAGTATGACTTTTCAAAATATTTTTCCCTGCATCATGATCGGGAAATCTATATATATAAAACGCGTAGGTATGCGGCACAAAAATCGACGATATTTCTACAATCTGAATGGCAACGGCTGCAACTACCGGATGTAAACATTAGCGGCTGTCCGCGTGTGGCTCGACGATAGCACGTAATTTGGTACAATTTAATTGCTGTATTTTACTCATGAATAATTTTAATTTATACACGAAATAATTTTAATTTATTCATTTAATATGATTAAGTGGATATATCTGAATTGCGGACAATAATACATACAGAGAGAAATGTAATCTATACTATATTTTAGTATTTGCTGAATTTTCACTCCATTTTATAAGTGAAAATTTTCCCCAACAATTTCTTATTTGATGTAATGATAAAGTGTAGATATCTTAGTTTTGAAAAATAGTACATACAGTGAGAGAGATAATTTTTAAAATCATTGGTGTTGGGTTTCTCAGACTTATCTTTAACTCTGTTCTGAAGTAATGGAAATTCACATTTTTTAATCATGATGTTTTAGAATCAGCCTTATCGTGAATTTATCAATGATTATAAATTTTTTGTCTGAGTTTTCACTACCCCTTAACAACGTATATTTATGATGACAGGTAATGGTAACATTCCTTACATATGTTACTTTCAATTGAGTTGTTTTGCAAAAGAAAATATAAATCTAAAAGCGACCATGCTGGTCGCGCAGCGGCTAGTTACATAAGAACTTATGAAATAATTGAAAGATTGGTAAAACGATGGAAAATATTACTAAACCGCTAAATGTACATTTAAAAATTAAAATTTAACCTAACTTCATTAAAAAAAACCCCGTGATATTTCTTTTTTATATCGTATACAATAATCCATATTGTTGATGACAGGTTTTACAGTAGGAACAAAAAGTAGTAAATAATTTGTTCTGCAACTTCCAGCGACCCAACCGAATGACTTTATAGCGTGACTTTTCCTGACCTAAGCAACTGCAATATATTTTTCAATATAGTCACTATCAAACAATTCATGACAGGAATGTAAATAAATTTTCGAAAAAAATTCACTATTCCGTTGTTACTTGCATCATTAATAATAAGGTAAAATGTTTCCATTAATAAAACTAATCCCTAAAACTTAAAATAAATCCTCGTAAATTATCGTAATTATCAAATAAGAATGCTAAATCCTCCCCAAATATCACAGCTACAGCTACTTTGATGACAAAATTACTTCATCCATATCACATTAATTATAAAACATCTAATCGGAAGAGTAACAATAGATCGATAGAATTGAAGAGAAACAATAGATAGAATATTTAATTTTATCACGAATTTTATTATCACGATATTTAATCACGAGTAAAATATGGATAAGCTGAGTAAAATTTAAAATATCGCTCGTTCAAGAAAGAAACGATAATTGCGAATAAAATAACACTTTATAATAAACTGTTGTAAAAAATTTATTGATATATTGAGGTTCATTAAGTTCAACGGCGTGGACTCGAGATATAATGTGATCATTACACATCTATGGCGCACGTACACCTGTCCGGTAAGCAGGAAATCGTGGTTCGATTTCCAAACAAGCTCATTTTCAGTTCAAATGAAAGAAAGAATGTGATTGAGAATGCGTATCAGAGTTTTGGTCGATAGTGTCCTTAAAAAAATGCTTCAAGACAGACAGTTAATCGGAGGAGGAAAGAAAATGACCTTTATGGCCGAGTTTCAGAAATCTCTGTCTCGCTAACACCACTAAACTGCGAACAGGCGGATCAACATATTCAGGAACACTGAAACTAAACTTTGAATTCTGGAATAATGTGCAATTCACTGACGAATCCAAATTCAGTACATAAACTCGTATCTCCCCTTTGCGGAGAAAACGAGTAACCCATCACGAGCCTTTACATCTAGAAAAGAGACTGATTTGGGGGCGTGGAGTCATTCTGTTGGCAAGCTCAGTATTGAATTTATAAAAAGAACGCCAAATCTCTTATTACCAACAACGATCTAATGTACGGTACTGGAATTTCACATTAGATGCTTAATATTAGTCGTTTTATTCGGCGAAAATGTCTTCATAGAACTAAGCTGGAGTTATGATATACGCATTACGGAGTGACCAGAAGGGTACGCGAATTTCAAATGCGTGAGTTGAACAAGGGGGAAAAGTGCATTTCCCAGCTTCCACCGCCCGTAATTTTGAAACTCCCGACTACCTCTTCTGATGAAGAACGACTGGATTCCCACAGAGCACTCGAACAACCGGGTAAAAACAGGAGCAGTCGATACGGTGTTTGAGCGGGCTCAAGGTTACTACCACTCACCTCTTATTGATCGTAATAAAAATAGCCTCTCTCAGCTTTGCGTTCTGAAAACGAAAAGCACATTTTGAGAGTTTTTCCGCGTTTGAATAGTTAAAGAGAAAAGTCTCTTCACTACTAGCATTTTCCTGTTATTGCATTTGCAATATACCACTGGTTGATGATACTAAGTTTCCAGTTGATTGGTTTAAGGATAATTCCCTAGTATTGTGTCTTGATCATGTTTAACTGTTGGAAACGTCTATAAACATATAAGGAAAACAGAAAATGTTAAAAAAATTCTCGAAATTAGTGAACTCCGTATCTTTTCAAACTAAAGAAAATAAAAATTCAACCATTAGAATTAATATTGTTAAATTAATGCCTGAAAACAGACACTGTATTTTGAAATGAAATGAAATATGTTTACACTAGCAAGAGTATGTATAAAGAAGTTGCAAAGATAATTATTTAAATTTCTGTCCTAAATAATTATATATATATATATATATATATATCGGATTTGTCCATAGACATATTACCATTAAAAGCACAAGATGAAATAAGATATATCCAGTAATTCCTATACACTTTAAACGGATTCCTTATATGTTTATAGACGTCCGTATCTTTTCAAACTAAAGAAGATAAAAATTCCACCATTACAATTAATATTGTTAAATTAATGCCGGAAAACACACACTATTTGTATTTTGAAATAAAATGAAATATGTTTATACTAGAATGAGTATGTATAAAGAAGTTGCAAAGATAATTATTTAAATTTCTGTCCTAAATAATTATATATATATATATATATATATATATATATATATATATATATATATATATATATATATATATATATATATATATATATATATATATATATATATATATATATATAGGATTTGTCCATAGACATATTACCATTCAAAGCACAAGATGAAATAAGATATATCCAGTACTTCTTATACACTTTAAACGGACAGCAGCTTTTGAGTTTTAGAATTCTCCAATGGGCACCCTCCGAAATACTCAATATCTTTGATTAATCATTCGCACTAACACAGGTATACCCCTCAACAATAAATCATCTACGCATGAGTAATTCCTCTACCCCCATCAAGTACTTTTCTCACCCGTTCGACGTACGCGGAAATAGATTTATAAATGTCAATTAAATGTGGCTTATGAGTGGTCACTTTTGATCGTAAGCACCTAGGGCTTTCAATAATGGGAAAACATGCTTACTCAGACCATACAAGGGCACCTAAAATAACCTAATAATAAAGACTTCAAATAAATTTTTAAAGGGACATTTAAAAATAACCTATCGTGAATGCCTCATTCGTATTATATTGTTGAGTTTTCGTCGCCCACTTTGTGTAGTAGTTAGCGTCTCGTGCATCCACAAAGTGCGCCGAGTCCGAACCTCATGGACGCTCGTGTGCTGTCCCCTCACGGGGAACAGTGTTGCTCCCATAATGATAGTGGATGGGCCAATGTCCTGAAGTCGAGGTACCTACCGCGTTGGAAGATAATAATTTTCAATTTTCAATATAATAGTAAGAGCAGGCGATTTTTATTTAAAACAAAGATACTTGTAACAGTGGCGTAGCGAGCATAACTGGCGCCCGGGGCACGATACCTTTGTGGCGCCCCCCCTGAAAAACATATAGTAATATAATATATAGACCCTATATTGGCACCCTCGATAAACATATAACATAATATATATACCTTATATTGGCACTCCCCCCGAAAAGCATATAGTAACATAATATATAGACCTTATGTTGATGCCCTCCCCTAAAAACCTATAGTAATATAATATATAGACCTTATATTGGCACCCCCCACAAAATAATATAGTAATATAATATATATACCTTATATTGGCACCCCCCACAAAATAATATAGTAATATAATATATATACCTTATATTGGCGCCCTCCCCGAAAAACATATAGTAATATAATATATAGATCTTATATTGGGGCCCTCCCCTGAAAAACATATAGTAGTATAATATATAGACCTTATATTGGCATCCACCTCGAAAACATATAGTAATATAATATATGGATCTTACATTGGCGCCCCTCTGCGAGTGGCGCCCGGGGCATGATAGACCCCCTTTCCCTCCCTTTGCTACGCCACTGACTTGAAACATAATCCTAAATCTTCCCAGACAAAAATTTACGCAAAGAAAAATACATAAAAATACACATAAATGCAATTTAATAAATCTGAAAGCAAATCATCAGCTCGTGAGCTAACATAAGCAACAATTACTGCATCGGTTATAAATATGCATCCTGGGTTTCAACAGATGACGGCAAAGCTGAAATGCAAGATGCTATTAACAAACCTACTACCACATAACAATAAGGGTATGGAACATTGGCAAGAACTCTATGCAAGTCACTGCGGATTTCATTTCTCAACAGTTAATGATGTCATAAGCAAAAGCAGGAGGAATGCGACTGAATCATCCAAGTTCACTAAACCTTTAAAATTAACATAAATAGACAGAGGGTTTCAGGCCGAACGGCGTGATCAGAGCATCCTTTATTATCGACGCATATCACATTATGAGAGACGGTTCCGAGTCAGCTGCAACCACAAGTTCAGTACGAAAGTTCTCCATGCTTTTGGTTAATCGTGCAGGTGTTGGTTAATCGTCAGTCACAGACCACTGATACTAATTCTGAGTGACGAACGAAATGAAGCAAAGGGTGCTAATCCTGGTCTCTATAGATAATTTGAAATAAGTCCCCGGGATAGATGAGTCAAAGTCCGCACTCTGTCAGTCTGTTAGCTGCGCGTAAATGTAGTGAATGCCACGGGAACAGCTCCTAACAGAAAATATTCTAAAAGATTCACTGGAAGTAGTACGGGGCAGTTTTTAATGGCTTGACTACAACAACTTGCTGATAACTTGTGGTCCTAGCGCTCACAATTTATTAATGGCAAACCATTCGCTGTCAAATGTATCCTGGATACTAATGCACTGCCATCATTGCATATCATTTTAAGAAATACCCCCCTTCGTCTGTTAGGGAGATTATAGGGTTATTGAGCAGTAGTTTAAGGACATGGATGGAGGAAAAGAGGACAGCGCAGAAAACACAGATCTGATTCACACTAGGAAAATCTGTAATGAACAGCTACGTGGGAGTATATGAACGTAAAAATTGTTCGGAAAGCAAAATTTGAACAAAGTGCAAGCATGGAAGGCCGAGTAGGGAAAGATTTCATCTAGAGCTTAGGAACAGTTATAAGGTTGGTAAAGAAGCGAAGGCTTCAACACAAATACAGTGAAACTCCTAGCCGGCCATCCCGCATATCAGGCATGTTTTGGAACGAAGTTCTTTTACGCGGCTTACAGTAGAGTGAACTGGCAGGAATCGCCACGTAACGAAAAAGCGTTATGCCCGCTTTTTTTTTTCGGAACCATGACTGGCCACTTTAGAGAAGTTTCACTACATTAGAAAAGCTGTGAAACATGCTTTTTTATGTATGATCAGCCGTTCCAATATTAAAGGTAAAACCGTGCAATGCGCTAAAAGAGCTGCACAGATTTTTTTTAGTAGTTTTATTGCCATTATTTGCAAGTGTGTGCTATAGAACTTCTGAGTTATACTCTTTGTCTAACTTTCTGAAATATGATTGATGATATTTAACAATATATTTAAAAATTTAATTTGTGTCCCAAAATACTTGCTTTAATTACCTTGGCGGAGAATATAATTTTTAAAATTGACAGTCCATGAAAAATATCGTCAAAAAATCTCAAGTTTTCTGAGAGGTTAGAACTTGTATACATAGAAGAACTTTTGTTTTATTACGACAGAACCGGATTTAGTAACTAAACACGAAATAAACTTGAAGTATCCACTCAAAAAAAAAAATATTTTGAATAATGTTTTCACAATTAAGCTGTAAGAATGGAACTTAAAAGATTCGCTGATCTAAATGGTTAAGTATACTGCATAATCCTCAGGAGCTGAGAAGCTGCAACAAGACCATTTAAAATTCTGAGAATGAGTTGCACTTTTAGAGCTCACTTCTTTTATAACACTCCTCTTGTATAACGTTTCTTTTCTCCTAATAAGAGTATTACGTAGTCAGAATCAAAACATGACTCGACCACAAACATCTGAAATTTTAATTTCATCCTAAAAAATAAACTTGGCTGGTCCGGAATCGGAACCCGGTGCTTTCTGTTTTCGTAAACATATGCAGACCATAATACCAGCAAGCTACGTAATGACCTTCGCTAATAAACCCCACTTTGTATCCCACGCAAGAGATACCGAACGCCCTTAAGGCTGCTATGTACTAACCCCATTGGATTCGCTCATCTCAATGTTAACCTATGGAGAACATTTGTCCACGGATTGCCAACTTGGATTCAAAGATTTAAAAAAAAAAATTGCACTCATAGAGAAAGAAATTTTACATTTATGTACATTTTTCATTTTTTTAAAAAATCTGCAATTAATATTTTAAAATTTAAATTATTCGGGGAAAAATCTGGTATAGTGTGTTTTAAACGCTCATAAATTCCTTCGGTGGACGAAATTTATAAAATGAATCCTGTAGCGATTTGCAGAAATGTTCAGGCTATCTGACAATACCAATTTTATTTGATTATCAGCATTTATGTACCTGTAAATAGTTGACAAAAATATATTTTAAATAAAAAATTTGGGGGCAGCGCTTAACCCCCCTATAGAGAAAGAGCCATTACAATCCCTCAAAATGTCAATCCTAAGGGGGGTGGAATTCTCGAACTGTTAACTGGACTCCTCCCACCACAAGAGTCTGCAAGAAGAGGAAAAGGGAAATACTTTTTTTTTTCTAGTACATAGCAGCCTTAAACTTCAGCCAAAATATCCAAATTTGTTTCGGTGTCATTTTAGTGACATTGACTACATATATACAAATCAAATATTTTTATTTCACACTTCAAAAATTACGAGACTGTCCTGGTAACAAAACTCCGTACCTCCTGCTATCCGGACAAATGAGCTGATCATTAATTACACAACAAAGCAATGCGTGGATCTTCTTCAATAAATTCTTACGCCTCAGATTCCTTCTAATAATCTCTCGGGTTTTGCGCCATTTTAACGGTTTTGGACATTTAATTTTTTTTATTTATTTATTTATTTTTTGTAGAAAGACTAAAACATGGTCAACACACCTTAAAATTTCTCTACTGAAGATGGTGTGGTTTTGAGCTACGGTCAAATTTTTGCTACACGAGGGCTAATTACACCGGGACCTACATTTTAAAGACGATTCCGAACGACTACAAACATCCATGCCAACAGTGGGACTCGAACCCACAGAATCTGATCCAAATGCCAGCGCCCTAGCCCTTTCGGCCATCGCCTGGCCTTTATACTGAAGAACTCTTTCTAAATTTAGAATGCCCACAATGTAATATTTTTGTATAAGACCTTTATGCTGAAGAACTCTTTCTAAATTTAGAATGCCCACAATGTAATATTTTTGTATAAGACCTTTATACTGAAGAACTGCTTCTAAATTTAGAATGCCCACAATGTAATATTTTCAACGAAAATAACCTGGCTTCATTCTCAGTATTTTGTCCATATATCGCTCACTCCTTTCAACGTCATATCTCAAAAAACGTGATTTTTCAGGAGAGTGATTTTAAAGTTTAGAATTAGAATAAAGTGTATTAAAAGTAAATATTAATTCTGCTCTGTAGTGGCTAAATATTGAGTGGTGAGATATGTGGATCTTGTAGGGATATACTACTCTTTAAGGGTATTCTGAAAACAAGCATAACTAAAAATCCCCGATTTTTGAGATATGACGTTGTTGAAAGGAGTGAGCGATATGAGAAAAAAAGAAAAGTAATATTTAATGGGACATAGATATCTCGAACGCCATTTTAATACATCGAATCAACTACGCCACCAGAATTCCAGGACGAGGTTAGGTGACGTGTATTGAATACTCGGAGACTGTATGGTTTTGATATTAGTCTGCCGTATTCAGTAACAAAATAAAAAAACAATTTCATTTCGGTAATAATTTTGGTTAACGAGTTTTCTAAGCATCAAAAAGAAAATTTCTTATGAATGGGATTTATTTATAGAACCACAAACATTCCTTCCACACTACACTGACAGCTTTCAAATCAATTGCTCTTCCGTCCCTTAGCAACAATGGCTGGTTCTAGCGAATTTCCTACTTGACACCAAGGCAACAATACTCAATTTCATTCACACACAACGGCTGCACAATTTTAAAATACAATCCCATCTACACCAATGAATTCTGAATTATATATTTTGGGCACACATTTCGAATCAATTTACGAGTGTTTACGCCGGACAGGAAATTAAATTCAAAATAACGATTTAAATGAAGGCTAGTCCACACCCCCCATCCCGTAATAAGACATTCGAAGGGACGTCCATCAAGCCAGAGAGCAGATAGAATTCGCAGGACTCAGATGACAGATTGTAAACGCTCTTACGGTTACCCACCGATTAATCTCACAGTTTCAACTTGCGGAGACCCAGACCAATCATTCATTCGTCACCACAGTAACGGTTACATTTGATTAAGTGAAAGGCGATGCACACACGGGAGCTCTGGACGTGCTTATAATGGCTAAAAATTTCGGAGGTTGCATTTCAAGTAATTTCCAAGTTGCTTATTATTCTGCCATTGAAACTTAGACATAATATCACACTGGAATGGAATTATCAGAAACTACTATGTGCAAAATACACAGTTTTACTTTTACGCCTGATATAATGTTTTAAAAATAAAACATTATTTTTTCAAAATAAAAGGTGAATATTATTATCTTCATAACGTAAAATAAATGTTCTAGTATTTTTTGGGGGGTTGTGTTTCACTGTTAAATTTCAGTCTGAAAGATTCACACCTTGAATAAAACCGAATACACACTCCGTTCCGAATTTCCGAATACACACTCCGTTCACACACACACACACACACACATATATATATAATATATATATATATATATATATATATATATATATATACAGAGGCTGTTCGCACATTTTTTAGACGATTTTGGTAGGCGGTAATAAAAAATCATTTTCTGCAAAAGAAATAATTGCAATTGTACTATGTTTTAAAAAGTCAAAATTATCGTCTGCGGCTTGAAAGTTTTGTTTTTATTCAAAATGGCGTTTTTAACAAAGCAGTGGTTCGAAGGCTACATTTATGCTCTTTCCGAAGAGAAATATGCATACTCCGTTATCCAAAAACGATGTGAGAGTCATGGTTTTGTGATATCTAAAGCTTCGATAGGTAATATCGTCAACAAGAAAGTAAAAAAACGTCGAATTGGAGCCTCAAGTGGGCAAAAATTCCAAACAAGTATCCAAGGAAAAAACGGACATCTTCGACTATTGCAAAGGTACGTTGTTTAATGTTAAAAGAAAATCCCCCTAGTCAAAGGACAGTTGCAAAATCATTAAAATGCTCGGTATCCACTGTAAACTAAATGATAAACGTTGATTTAAACCTTAAGAAAGCGAAAAAACGCAATGTGCATCGTCTTATTTTGAAGAGTAAATGTGACTGATCTCGAAACTGATAGCTGTTTTTCAATATATAAAAGTTTGCAAGGTATTACATAACTATGTGTTCTTTCTAACTAGTTTTCATTCATCTCGCATTATAATCACCAATTCTCTCGGCATGAGGGGCTCGCACAGAAGTGAACCAGAGACGCGAGAAAAAGTAATCACAGGCATGCTAATTCGGAATATATTGCATAACGTAGCTAAATGACCGAACTGCTTACTGAAATGTCCACTGTAAGTAGAGACAGAATTAGGGGATCCTTCGTACGAGGGGCATTGATATTCCATTCAGAGGAACTGATCTTAAGCCGATAGGAATTAATTATCGCCCAGATCTATGAAGTCAAGTTTCGCGCCACGAGTAGAGCGTATCTATGGGAAGATAATACGTCTAAGGAGAAACTGAGTTAATGGTAACTGTTAAGTAAGTATTTCGGTCAGCATAGGCTTCTTAAGCTGGAGTTTTGCTTACCTGTACGTCTAAATTTCCAGTTAATAATTTCTGAACTGTTATCCGCAAGAAAAACAGAAATGATTTCATATAAGGAACTTCATAGGATGTCTTCATATAAGGAACTACAATTTCATTTTTTTAATTATGTGGCAAACACTTATTCTGAGGACATGAAGCCATATATTTCGAGAGTTTTGTTATTGATGGTGTACGAAATAGGGGAACTAACATTGTATCCTACGTACGGACAGCACAGAAACATCTCTTCCTAAGCCCAAATTCCTATCCTGGCCAACGCAGTAGCATCTTCTGAAGCTAATCACATCACAATGTGAGCTGTAAATGGGCTATTTGGAATTGGGCTTAAACTGAATTTACTACCATGAAAGACTCATTAGAACAGTCTGATATATGTACTTCTCAGTTTTATATTTATCTGCCTTTACAGATTGAAATATATATATATATACTAGCTGAAAACCCGCACTTCGCTACGGAGTACATTCAAATTAAATACAACGGTTAATGTATGCAATTAATGGCAAAATATATATATATATATATATATATATATATATATGTTTGTAATATATGCGACGATCAATGTGTACAATTGATGTAAGAAAAAACAAAAAATATATTTATAAGAAAATCGTAAGGGATATTTTTATAGACAAAATAATGTAGAAGAAAATATTCAAATTAAATCTAATAGGACATGCTAAAGAATATAGTACAGTTAATATAGTACAGTTTGAGGAACATAATATCTTTTACTGTATTTTAATTTTTGTTTTGGATAATGTCCAATCGTCTGCGGCATTAGCAAGAAAAAAAAATATTTCTTTTGTCTATTTAGTTGTTATGCACGTGACGATAAATTTATTTAAAGCACCAGAAAAAGAAATCACGTGATCAGCATTTAATAAATTAAATTCTAAAAATTAATCTTTAAAAATTCACCAAAAAACAGAAAATGGTGGCAAAGATTCGAAAAAGATCTCATTTTAATGGAATTTTTATGATCTTTCTTGTGATATAAAATTTATAACCCTCAAATTATTATTTTAAATGCGAACTTAAAAAAAGTTACTAAAATAGCTTAAAAATTTAATTTTAAAAATTCTAAGAAGAATTTTTCAAAAATCTCTCTTAGTGCATCCCTACACTATAAGAAGAAACGTCATGCAAAATTTCAGCCCATTAGGTCCAGCGGTTTGGTCTGTGCGTTGTATGTCAGTGAGTCAGTTACGGAACTGTTTTATATATATAGACTAGCGGCCCGTCCCGACTTTGTCCGGGTTGAACAAAATATTATACCAATAAATTTCCAGTTGATAGCCGATAAATTGTAAATCTTTTTTCACCTTAATAATAACCTAAATAATACCTTAAATTAATTTTACGTTAATTAATAATTAAAATAAATTTTTTAAAAGAAAAAGGCGTGCCGGAGAACGGCTAGGTTCGAACCGCTAGCGTCAGAAAAGAAGCCCACCGCGATAGCCCCACGCTAAGGATCGTTGAAATCTTCGGAACAAAAAGCGGTAGAAGACAGTGGCAGAAACAATGGAGATTGTTATTATTAAGCCCCTAACTTTATTTCTACTGATCAGATATACATAATATATAGCCTATGTCCATCGGGAATAATGTACCTTTCAAACAGTGAAAGAATTTTTCAAATAGGTACAGTGGTTCTGAAGATATACCCTCCACGTACAAAATCGCTCTCTCTTTATATATAAGTATAGATAGCACCACGCTAAGGATCGTTGAAGACTTCGGCACAAAAAGCGGTAGAGGACAGCAGCGGTAACAATGGAGATTGTTAGGATTAAGCCCCTAACTTTATTTCTACTGATCAGATATACATAATATATAGCCTATGTCCATCTGGAATAATGTACCTTTCAAACAGTGAAAGAATTTTTCAAATAGGTGCAGTGGTTCTGAAGATTACCCTACACGTACGAAATCGCTCTCTCTTTATATATAAGTATAGATAGATTATAGAAGTATAGACACACATTGGTATCTCAAAATTAGAGTAAGAGATGAAATAAAAATACAAAAATAAAAAAAGGATTTTAAGTAAAGAATGTTTTTATAATTATTTTAAGCACCTAAAATAATATTCAAATTAATATTACGTTACTTAATATAATTGTGTGCACGGCCGCCATCTTGGATTTTTTTACGCCAACTTGGCGATTTTACCGTGTTTTGAGGAGTGGAAAAATTCTCGCCAATGTGTTTTAAGCGGTGTTTTCAAAACGCTGGACTTTGAATTTTTTTAGCTTTTTTAATAAAAACCACCTGTTTAAATTATGAAACTTAGAAAAATTTTGGAAAAATCATTTAAACGTTGGACTTAGATTTATTTTTGGGTTTTTGATAAAAACCACATTTTTGAAAAAATCATTCTCAAATATTGGAAATTTTGGGTTTTTCTTTTAGCTTTTTTAATAAAAACGACCTTTTTAAATTGTGAAACTTAGAAATATTTTTGAAAAATCATTTAATCGTTGGACTGAGATTTTTTTCTTGTCATTTTTAATTAAAAACTACCTTTTCAAATTATGATCCATATGAAAAATTTGGTCAAATGAATTTTACTTACAGATAAAATTTCAATGCCATCTATTCAGTTTGCCCTAACTCTTTGACTAAGCAATGAATCACCAAAATATTATGCCAATATATTGTTAATTAGAAAAAAAATACAGCATTTTCGTACCACCTAAATAACTTGCAATTTAAAAATTATCTAAAATTCAGCTTTGAAAAATGTAAAATAATTATGAACCCATAAATTTATGGTGAGTAACCATTGACCTTAACCAAATATTTGGTGCATACAATAAAATCGGGACAAAGATTATTTGACCATTTATCCTGCTGTGTTGGAAATAAGAAAAAAAACCCTTTTCCTAAACCAATAACTTAACCTTAACTAACTTTTTAACTTAGGTTCCTGGGGAGAGAGAAGTTGAACTTCAGTTATTTAAATTTATTTGTAATCCACTACAACTTGGAATTATAAAATATTTTAAAATATATTGTATTTAAAATGTATACTGTATTTTACATTTTACGAAAAAATGATGGCAGATAATTTTTACTTCAAATAAATGAAATGGTGTATCATTATAGTATACTAATTGACAATCTATAAACAAAATTAAAAGCAACTTAAATTTAATAAGTTAACGAAAAACTGATAATGGATTCAAAAATTTTCAACAAAAAGACTCTTAGTTTTAAAAATAATTTACTCTTTTGAGTATAGTCAATTTGACTCAGATTTCCAGGTCAAGGCCAAGATCTGACCTAACATTATTATACTGTAATTAAATGATCACATCAGAAATAACTGTTTGATTTTAAAATTAGAGAATTTGACATTGGGTTATTTTTACCAGAACGCAATAATTATCGCCATGCGAAATGCGCCAAACCCTGGCGGAAAAATCCAAGATGGCGGCCGTGCACACAGATCTAGAGTATCCCCCCTAACTTTATTTCTACTGATCAGATATGCATAATATATAGCCTATGTCCATCTGGAATAATGTACCTTTCAAACAGTGAAAGAATTTTCCAAATAGGTGCCAGTGGTTCCGGAGATTACCTTCCACGTACAAAATCCGCTCTCTCTTTATATATTAGTATAGATAAACCACTATTGCTGAGAAACACGACGTGAAAATTTTGAGAGATAAGAGTAAACTTACCCCTTGTTTTCGGAGACGAGGGGCATAGTCATCCTGAAAGATTTCATTTTGTATAATTCGTTTTAAACGTCCTTGAAGTATCAAGTAATTCAAAACCTCCAGAATTCTTCTTTTCATGAATAAATGTCCATATCTTTATGAAAAGTGATGTACTAATAGACGGGCAGTAATTTTTACTAAACTTGACGGAGAACATGCAGCGTCCATCCAGTACGAGGAACATTAAAACTTTAATTCGTTTGAAAAATAGGTTCTCAGTCATATTTTTCCTATGAAACATATTCCTTCATCCATTTTTGACGATATGAAACGCCTTTGTACCGGCAAAACTATCTAGATGGCCGTTGAGAACCGTTACGTACAGTTTCAGAGGTTTCAGCCTTATCTGTACGGCTTTCCTCTTTTAGCTTAAGTTAAGCGCATACAACAGCGAGTGATTCACAAAGGTGTTTCTTGTTACTCACAAAATCCTTGAAAATTGACACTATCCGACATATTTCTTCTTACATACTTCATACGATTTCATGATGTAGTTTACTCACTGTTTGACACAGTATCCACCCTTTGTTATGAGCGACATCAACACAATAATCGTTTTTCTTCAACATCCAAGGGTGATACAATAATTTTTTCCACTATTGTATTTTTATTATTTTATTGCGACAAGAGAAAAATATGCTGTAAATGACACGAACATTTTAAATAAATTAATAGCTATATTAAAGTAAAAATAATTCATATTTATCCCACAATTAAATCTCAATTTTGTATGCTGCAATATCTAACTCGATAATATTAATTAAGTGCTTATTACCTCAAACCCTTTTTTTTTGTGCATAATTTGTAAATGCATTATATCATCTCAAACTTCTGAACAGTTCTAACTCAACTTCCCGGGGATTCTTAAACATTCCCAAACAATCTCGTTTAACGCCAAATCACATTCCTACATGCGTCGAACTCTCAGGTTTGCAAAAGCTACACAAGACTCGCCAGTTTTAAACAATGCAAAACAAATCTTTAAACTATCTTACTATACCTGTATCGTTGCAGACTTTGAAATGTTGATCTCGCGCGAAACGAACCGTGTTACTTTCCAGACACAACTGATTTGGAATTCCCATTCCCCGAAATCCCTCTTTAAATAAACAGAATGATTCCCATGAAGAACTCTAATGATCCATTTTTTGACGACTGAGTTACGTGGAGGAATTTACACTTAATGATTCTAAAGAATGTAGGGAATTTCGTATGATATAAACCAGACTGTTATTCCTAAAGATTTCACAGGTAATAAAATCTCAGACATTCTTCATTTTTTTGCATGCTTCGTTTTTTTTTTCCTTTTGCATATGACACACACTGAATAGTGATACGCATTTTTAAATTCGATAGTTCCACTTACTTACGTAATCCTAAAGTTCGGAATCATTTTTCTTTTGATAAACTATTACTTATTTGAAAAACAAATTGATACGGTAATGCATAGATGCCAGCATTCTAATACCAAATACCACTATGCTAAATAATTTTCATCAGTCCAATTACAAATACTACTTACTAAATTGAATAAATTTTAATTAAGCAACAGACATTTCCTTCTTTCATGTAATTACTGCGAAAAAGAAAAAGAAATGTCACATAATCCCTTAAGAGAGAGCGGATTCTAATAATTAGAGGCAAGTATATGTTATAATTAGGATTCCTTATAATAGACACAACTCAGATCCTGAATATTTAAATGATGAAAGGCATCTAACGAGCATGAAATATGAAAACTTTTCAAAGGAAAGCAAAATTCGTATTGTGTGCCCTTGTTTTTCTTCAGAAGTTGCCAATCATCTAGAAACTTAACAAAAGAAAGATATTAAGCAGCTCTAATATTTAAAAGCTTTGAAACAAAGGCAAAACAGCGGCATCACTCTTTTTACAGAAATACCTCAGGACCTGAATATATAACAAAGGAAAAATTTAAAAATTATTGTACATAATCCCGTTTTCACGTACACGAAAAAACAAATTATCAATGAAAGTCTTTTATCAGGGGAGAACGACAGAAAAAGACAAATAGCAAAGAATGATGACTCTATAAAACCCGCCGGAAAACGATTAAAGAAACTTATAATTTCGAACGATTGAAACGTGGATAAGTTTGTTAAATAATGAAATGAATAAAAAAATGTTTATTGCTGGAATTCGAGAATTCTTAGCCCATTTAGGAGGTACGAGATCATACATAATAACAATAGGTATGAACGTTTACAAATCCGAATAAACGTCTTAGAAATGTCAAGCATATTTTTTAATGAAACCAGAATAAATATACACTCTTTAATTTTACGTTAACGATGTTTTATACTAAAATTCCGTTATTCTGGCATTCAGTGGCTCGGCACGCCTTATAGTCCGGAATGCCTGTCCAACGGCAATCGGGTGCAATCGGCCGTGCTCGAAATAAGCAACCGCGGATAGGTTCTTCTGACTCTCCCACTACACCAGTCAGTCAGTAGTACAAGGACAACAAACCACATCGCGCTTAATCGTATTTTGAACCTGATTTACATTTTTTTTTTGTTTGTAGGGTGATTTATAGTAGAATGACTTCTAAACTTTGAGAAAGGTCTCCTAACTGCACAAAGGGACAAAATGGTTATAAATAGAAAGAAATTACACATAAAATTTGGTATCACGCTGTGACTTGAGCATGATATCAAAAAGAATATTTTCAAGAATAAGATTGGATGTGGACTCGTGAGAACATTATAACTCTTGCCGCCGATGAGAACATAATGCATATGTAGATATCTGACCATTAATGTTTACTATAAATATATAAATTTAAACGATTTTTTCTGTATTGCAAGGAGTAATCTGGTCTGTGTAACATTTTAGGCAAATAAACATCGCCTTTATTGACTTTTAGGCAAATAAACATCTTAGTTACTGACTATTATTTTGTTTTAGGTTAATTTTTGTAACTTTTTATTCCATTTTAATTTCACATTTTATAAATAGGCAAATTAGGTAATCGCTTGTTCAAGTCCCGAACACGCCATATCAGAAGTTCACTGATTTAATAATTAAGGAATATGTGCTAGGTAAAAATGGCAGATTTCTTAGTGATATGTATGGTTTAATAGAATACGCAGAATAATGTGAAATACAATTCACAAATATTAGGTTGAAGAAGAGATTATTCTGCAACCTAATATGCTGTAATTTACTTAAACTTACAATGAAAATTAAGGTATTTGAAGACTTACTTTAATGAAAAACAAAAAAAGATTACTTTTAAAAATTTTTGTTTTAAAGAGAATTTTGCTGTTGTTTCTACTGTTTTTAGACTTCATTTTTTGTAAATGAAAGAAAGTAAAATTGTCTCTAACAGTAGACTGACACAATAATTTGCTGCTAGACAAACTTTAACAATAAATTTAAAAAATAAACATTAGCTTCCTTATTCCAGTCGAACGCTTTTTCTCATTCTTAAATTATCTGATACTTCACTTCACAAAACAAATAACAAAAACTTTAAAGCAAGTAAGAAATTTTCAATGAAGTGAACAGTTCTCAACATTACAAAAGTAAAAAAGATATTTCTAGGTTTTCAAAACAGTTTTCATAATTTTTCGTTGTGATACTTTGTTTTAACGTTTTTATTTCACAGAACTACCTTTTTATGAGAAAGTGATTATTCTGCAACCTAATATGCTGTAACTTATATAAAAAGGTATTTGAAGACTTACTTTCGGAATGAGCAGTGATCTTTTCCGAACCTTAAAAATTAAAACATTATAAATTTTGAGTTCTTGTTTTATTATCACAATTAGTATAAAAAACGTGGCTAGTTTTTAAGGCAGCCTTTCAAATTGTAGTTGATCCTTCGTGTTTCACACTGTGAAAAACTTGGACGCAGTAATGATTACGAACATAAAATCAAAAAGAGGATTGGATAACAAATTATGGAATAATAAAGACAAAGTATTTCATGAATCAAAAATTCAGAAATTTTTTTAAAAAGAATTATTAATGAAAATGGAAAAAAACAAAAATCTCTCTCTCTCATATAATATATATATATATATATATATATATATATATATATATATATATATATATATATATATATATATATATATATATATATATATATATATATATATAAATACATATACAGTGGCTCCCAAAAGTGTTCGTACACTTACGATTTTCAATGAGATATAGGGGTCTATCCATTAATTAAAAAGAATATTTCACAATGGGTATTTAATAATAAGATCTATAATCTATTCTTAACAAATCTACATGAAATATTTTAAAAACATAGTTAAACTTTATTTTTAAGAAATAACTAATCAAAAAGTAACAAAAACTTTATCTCACAAAAGTCATCGTACACTTTAATTTTTCGAAAAGAAAAATTTTTTTCGTTAAATTAATATTTAGTAGGATATCTTTTAGCATCCACAACAGCTTTTAAACGTCTGGGAATAGATTGCACTAGTTCTTTTGTAATTTCTGCATGAATGTTCATCCATTCTTCCATCATAATTGTTTTTAGTTCGCTTTTAATGTGAATGTCGTGTTTTCGTACTCGAACCTCCAGTTCTCTCCAAATATGTCTTATTGGATTTAAATCTGGCGATTGAGGTGGTGTTTTCAAAATTTATGGACAATTATAGAGACACCATGGGCGAACGTTGAGAGCCGTGTGCTTAGGATCGTTATCTTGATAAAAAAAACAAAGTTGTTTCCAATACCCAAATTTTGGGCTGATAATTTCAATTTGTCTCTTAAAATATTTATATAAACAGCATGATTCATTATGCCATTAATAAATACCAAATTACCTAGTCCCGATGCTGACATGAACCCCCACACAAGGACACCTTCACCGCCATGCTTAACTGTTCCTACTAAGTTATTGGGATTAAGTTCCTCATCTTTTCTTCTCCATACAATTATACGCCCATTGGAACCCAAAATATTAAACTTGCTTTCATCGGCAAATAAGACATTATTCAAATACGTTTGGGGCTTATTTATCATTGGTAGTGCGAAGGAAAGCATAAGCTTTCTGTTTTTCTCACTCACAAAAAAATGTCTACGGGCATAACGCCCATGTAAATCCAGTTGCTCTGAGAACTCGTCGAGCAGTTTCAGGTGAAATTGAAGTAGAAAATGTTTCATTAAATTCTGCAGAAACTTTTACAGCACCCAAACGTGGATTTTTCACAAATTTTCGAATTATAAATCTCTGATCATGCTTTGTTAACTTTGCCGGACGACCTTTTCTTACCTTGTTTTCTAACCTATTTTCTTCTTTAAAGCTTTTTATCCCATACTGCCTCAGTAGAATAGGATAAATTAAGTAATTTAGCAATATGCCGAACTGATTTACCACTACTATGATGAAAAATAACACAGGCCTGCAACCAAAAAAGTGTTTAGAAACCAATAGCTGATACTGATAGATATTTGGACGCTGATTGCAGGAAAAATAGTAAAAAAATTCCATGACGTACCATTTTTTCAAAAAACTGAAAATTGAAAAATTGAAAATTTCACAAATTGAAAATTTTGATTTTCGTAGCCACCAATCGATTGTGTTAATAAAGGGAGGGGGGTGAGCATATTGTGTCATAAGTCGTCATTACTAGAGAAAACTGGAGATTTTTCTGTCTCTGCGATAAAAAAAAACGGAAAAAAGAAACAATCTAAAGAATCTGCCGAACTCTTAGGCTCTAGCTGAAGCAAAAGAATTTATTGGCTCCTGGTACCTTGTAAGGTATACATAAGATTCGATTCACAAGAATCGAACTTTTGAGTGAATGACTCAAAGAAGCTGCTTGAGATATGCTAATTTCGGCACACTCGCTTGGTATAAATACCAAGCAGCTTGATTAATACAGAGGTTGAAAGAAGGTTGTTGTTAAGGTTGATAGATAAGCGAGTTAGGGGAGCTACGAGGAAAGCAGCTCCAGGTGCTATCCCAGCTAGTGCTTAGGGGGCCCAAAGTTTACGTGGCAGAACTGCTGGTTTGACTCTGCTGGTTTGTGAGTATTTGCAATGTGTATTTCTATTGAATGTTAATATATATTCCGTACAAGTAGTACGTATGCTTATTGGTGTAAAAGCAAATTCTATATGTGCAACGAATTCAATAAACATTGTTTCATGTATAAACTGTGTTTGTATCAAATTCATTTAGAGTGCCACTTCAAATTATATACACCCAAGTCTGGGTAGAAGTGAGCTATTCTCTACAACCTCTGTCTCATGGTTCAGAAAGAGAGAAACAGATTTCGTTCCATACTTTTCTCAAGATAGTGGCTTGGTTTACTGTAGCAATGTCTCTGGATTGATGGAGAATTTTAATGTACAGTATGACGTGAACGAGTGGAGGCTCTTTATTGACTCCTCAAAAAGAAGCCTCAAAGCAGTGCTTCTGCCTAATGACAACAAGTATGCTTCAGTGCCATTAGGACATTCTGTGTACCCGAAAGAATCTTACGAGAATTTAACTTTAATTCTCCCCCATTTGAAATATAAAGAACATGGATGGATGATATGCGGTGATCTAAAAGTGCTTTCCGTGCTTCTTGGACAACAAGCAGGAAACACAAAGTACCCTTGCTTCGTGCGTGAATGGGACAATCGGGATAAAAAAGAAGCATTGGATCAAAAAGGAGTGGCCGTAAAAGAAAGCATTAGCACCTGGAAACAAAAATGTAGTAAAGGAAAGTTTGGTTGATCCCAGGAAAGTTTGGTTGATCCCAGGAAAGTCCTGTTGCCTCCACTTCACATCAAGCTTGGCTTGATGAAACAATTTGTTAAAGCTCTATCAAAAGAAGGAGAGTGCTTTAAATACCTAGGCAACAATTTTCCAGGACTGTCGGAAGCAAAAATAAAGGAAGGTGTTTTCGTAGGTCCAGATATTCGGAAAATTTTTAAAGACGAAGTGTTTGAAAGTAAAATGCTTTCGAGGGAAAAAGAGGTCTGGAGAGCTTTCAAGGAAGTCGTCACAAAATTCCTCGGGAACGTTAAGGACCCCAACTATAAATCTAAAGTGGAAAACATGTTAATGAAATTCAAAGACTTGGGTTGTCCAATGAGTTTGAAAGTGCATTTTTAAAATTCGCATTTGGACTACTTTCTCCTCTTGGTGCAGTTAGTGAAGAACAGGGTTAAAGATTTCACGATGATATCAAGGAGATGAAGAGTAGATACCAAGGTTGATGGAACGTCAATATGATGGGGACTACTGTTGGATGCTACACAGAGAAGTCCCGCATACTGACTACAACAGACTAAGTGCCAAAACGAGCTTTCAGGGAAAAAGGAAAAGAAAGCATTAAGGATATATAAATTCAGGAGGTATTAAACAATGGTAATCTTTTAATGTTCGAATTAATATAATTTCTAATTAATATATTTAGCAAATCATTTCCAGTTGTTTGATATATTAATTCATTCGTAAATAAAACACTTAAAAATATTTTGAAAAGACCTTCTCCCCAGAATATGTACAGTAGGCTTTCTTGTCCATATATTCAAGCCCATTTTGTGAAAAATCTTTACGTTATTGAGAAAAATGGATGTCATATTTGAAATCAGCACACCAAATAATATAAAATTCAGTCATTACATTGAAAACACTTTTCTATGACTCAAATTTTGCGGGCCTGTGAATCAATTTTCGAATGCTGTTTGTTGTTTCTTTACGACTACGAGCCATTTTTAAATAATAAATAGAATATTACGGAGTAGGCAAGCAAAAATTAAAGCCAAACGATATTTTAAATACCACCACAATTCAAAAATAAAAATAAAGCGCCAGACGATAATTTTAATTGTGAATTTATCCGAAAATATTTCAGTGTACGATGAGTTTTGTGAGATAAAGTTTTTGTTACTTTTTGATTACTGGTTTCTTAAAAATAAAGTTTTACTATATTTTAAAAATATTTCATGCAGTTTTGTTAAAAATAGATTATAGATCTTATTATTAAATACCCATTCTGAAATATTCATTTTAATCAATGGATAGATCCCTATTTCATTGAAAATCGTAAGTGTACGAACACTTTTGGGAGTCACTATATATATACTTTGAATTTAATTGAAAATGTATTTAGGTTATTATAAGGGCAAATATTACTATCTGATGATATTGGAAGTAAAAGGAATTGGGAAAGAGAGTTTAAGTGGCGATCTTTGTGTTTATCCACAAGTGTTACGCAAGAGAGGGTTAACAGATCAGAGATTTCTATAAGGGAAGTGGTCTAAATATAAACAAGCCTTTGAAAGGCTGAAAGCTTTTTACAGTTACAGAGCAGTTTATAAGGAAATGGAAAAAAATAGAAAATGGATAATCTCTAAATCTAATGAATGACACATCACATCAAAATTTAGTTTTAATAAACAACAAATCAGATAATGATATAAAGAAGAAATACAAAAGCCTCTGAAATTAATAAATTATTGATAAACTAGTTGGTACCCGTCAAAACATAACGGCTAGATAGTAAATAAATGTACTAATACACAAATTGTACTCAACACATTATTGCCAAGTACTGAAAATCACAATAATGCGCAGAAACAAATTAATGCGTTGAAGATGCCTTGTGCTTAGTGAGTATCTTAACCCAGATTTAAAAATGTCACTGAGCATGCACAGAAAGCAATTTTTTTTAAAACTGTATATTATCGCTCATTAAACAGCGCGAAATAAACAATTTCCATCAGGTGTAATCTTATATTTCACAAACATAATTATCATATAAATGAAAATGGCAAAGAGAGATCTAGAAAGACTGCTCGGATTAAACGTGTTTAATCATTAAAATATGTCACTGAGCATGCGCAGAAACAGTGAGTTTCTAAAGCCAGATTTATACATGTCACTGAGCATGCACAAAAAGAAATTTTTTAATTGTAAATTATCACTAATTAATAGAAATTGCGGTTACAGAAACCAAATTTGACAAATCTACAGATTATAATCTTTCGTTTAAGACCAACACTAAGTAAATTGATGCAGTAGTTTTCTCTCACGGACTGCCCAAAAAGTCAGCTTAGCAACTTAAATATATAGATTGCGGTTACAGAAACCAAATTTGACAAATCTACAGATTATAATCTTTCGTTTAAGACCATCACTAAGTAAATTGATGCAGTAGTTTTCTCTCACGGACTGCCCAAAAAGTCAGCTTAGCAACTTAAATATATAGATAGGTAAGGTGTGAAAAAAAATAAAGAATTTTCCCCCACATCTGAAGTAGGAAATATAAAAATGAGCTCGAACAAGTCTCAAAAATTTAAAGACTAACTAAACTGATAATAAATTCCTTATCAGTAGCCAAAAGACAAGTGGAAAAATAATGTACAATGAACTAACTTTTAAAGGGATTTGAAATTAATCCGAAATGTTACAAACTTTTTTTCCGGCTGCAAGGACTGAATTTTTCTGTCATATCTACTCGATCTACATAAACTGCCATGAAATGCGTGTAACAACTAGATATGACAAGCTAATTTATAACCAAGAATGAAATATAATTAACTCAAAAGGAGTACGTAATTGTTATGCATACATGTACATATAAAGAAATTATACATCTAATGGAGTCATTTTGTGATGAATCCTTTAATTTCACGTTGAAAATTATAATCAACCAAATGTACCGCAAGGATAATTGATTACATTGCGACGAGTAATAAACTGAGGGTTAAAAAGCTGTTATTCCTCCCTTTCATAAAATATTCTACCACTTTCAACAACTGTCATCTATAAGAAAAGATATTCCCCAAATTCTACTAGTCAACGAAGTTTTAACATTCCGCTTTAATATAGATCTTAAAGAAATTTCAACATTTATACTGAGAAACAATTATATTGAGAAATTAATACATAAAAATTGGATTTTACCGTTATTCGAAAAGTTATTTTTGAAATTTTATGCTTGAATATTTATCGCTCGATTCTGGAAATATCTTTATCACTTAATAACAACGTTAGTCGTGACTTTGATCTAAGGCTCCATATTTTGCATTATATTTACGAAATAATCTTTAAGACGGATATTCTTCCTGTCTGTTGTGACATCCACTGTCACACATCAGTTGCTTATATCTACAAGATATACATATATATTTTCTTTTGTCGTACGCAGCATCGAATAAAGAGTTAATCACAGATAAAGATAGGAAGTAATTATAGCTTTCATCCAAACGTGCAACGCATCTCTTGTTGAAGGGAAATTAACCAAATTAAAGTGTTTACCACAAACAGCAAAGCTCCAAACATATTTATTTCTGAAATTAAAGTAAATGAAGAACTTTCATTATCAGTATATATCTTATTTAATCATTTATTCGACGATTATATTTGTTTTGAAACTGGTAAATTGTTTAAATATCGTAAAAATCATATCTCTCTTTAACTAATTTTCTCACAGTAAAATTACTGCAGTTGTTTTAATTTAGGTTATTAATGGATAATTTCACTTATTTAACGGAATTTAACGCTTGACGAAGCAAAAGATTGTAGAATCAGTAAATATGATCATATATTTATAAAAATGTTGGATTCATTTAATGGAGGGGATGATATATATACACTTGGAATCGCATCTATCAGTTTTAAGCAGTAAACACGTTTGTTGCAAACTATAAAAATCTGCTTAAATGTGTTACTCAAGAAAATGTTTTGATTATCAGACATAAATTATAGGTAGTATATCTAATTCAGGTAAAGGAATAATAATACTAAAAAAATATTTTTATGCAAATATAATATATTTCTATGATTATCGTAATCAGATGAAATAGGTATAAAAACAAATAAGCTAATTAAAAATTTAAAGAAAGAATAAAAATGGAGAAAACCGGAGAATCTGTATACCTCTAATTTTGATGTACAAAAAATTTTGCCAAATATCTGAATTAAATTACGAGAGATAATGCCTGTTTTAAACGAAAACTAAACTAAAAGACTGGTAGTTTCGACCACAAATCGCATTTGATCATATTTCTATCACTAAAATATTCATTCTTGTCGTACATTTACATCCTCTGTTAAAAATTTAAATTTAAATTTGCAAAACCTTGATCATATTTTAAAACTTTTATAAATTATGCGATACAAATTCTTTCTAATATTATCTCTCCTTTCTCGGCTATTCATTAACCGTTATAACAATACAAACATGCCACTCCTGTGAAACGTTGTATGAATGATACGAATCATAGAAGCAAAGCACAACGCACGCACAAAGCCACAGCTGGCAACCGAGTTCCCAAAACCACAATGCAACCGACTTTCAAAAATAACATTTACAAATTTCGGATTAAATTAAGAGCCGGCATGAAATAACTTCCTTAAACGCAATATATAATCATAGGGAAATGAACTGCTGGCTAATATCGATTAATAAAATATCTTCCTCCTCCTGTTTAATTCATTACAGAAAGTGCTATCAAAATAAATTGAACGTCTAAAAATTTATAAAATTTAGGTTGATGCATTTTATTGCATACATTCACACCTTTTCCCAAAGAGGAAAAATAATGTTATTCTTTGATTAAAATTATAATCAAGTTTTAACTGAATTGTATAAAATTACAATACAATTTTAATACACTACTTTATTAACTACTAGGTGGCCCGTGCGAAACTTTCGCATGCGAATAAAATACGATAAATTTTATAGCGGGGTTAGGGGTTTGAGGTAGGATCAGTAAGAACCGGTTAATTGGTTGCCATTCTTTTTTTGTTAAGGGGAAAAGGAACATTCAACCTGGTTTTTTAAAATTTTCAATATTTTACTCTGTATACAAAATGAGAATAATTAATACTGTTTTTTTACTGTTTTGAAGGCATTTAGAATGCACAAATAAGTGTTTTGTGAAAGGAAAATACCTGTTTTTCAAAACTTTCTTCAAAATTGTTAGAAATTTTCAAATTCTTCCATGCGCCTTAATTTTCTTCCGATTTCTTCCAAGTTTCTCACTATTGTTAATTATTGTGTTTGTCACAAAACAGTGCATCATTCTTTGGAACCACAATATTTTTCAAATTTATAGATCACAAAATAAATTAGAAACATGCAAAAACATAAGAAAATAACAGACAGAGTAAAAAAAAATTGACTTTTAATTTACACACAAAAAAATTAATGCACAATTATGTTTATATGTATATGGTAAATCTATATTAAAAAATTGACGGCTTTTAAATCATATTGGATGCGCATGGAGCATTTTGAAAAATTCCAGCATTTTTGAAAAAAATTTTGAAAAACAGGCATTATTCTGCCAAAAAATTCTTATTTTGAATTCTAAGACTCTTCATTTTAGTAAAAAATAATATTTATTATCATCATTCTGTATATAGAGTTAAAATTGAAAATTTAAAAAATTCGAGGTTGAGGGTCGCTTGTTCCCTTAAATAACGATTTTGCGTAAGGATAACACAAAACCGAATACAAAACACCTTCGGACACAAAATTGGATATGAAGCATAACACAAAACAGAGGATACATGAGATTTAGGTACGTCAAAATATCTTTTTTTTTTCAATGCGGAGGCACTTGTCGCGAAGACATTCGCCTATAGTTTACCGCAGTTTTGCCGGCCATTTTATTATGGGGGCACCATATAGGCGGACCAGCATTGCTCCCTCACGACACAAACGGTGACATTTTAGTGGCGCTTCGCCAGGATTCGACCCGAGCACCCTCAGCACCGAAAACCAGCGCGCTGTACCACAAGGCCACCACGGCCCACGTCAAAATATCTTTGTAGACAATATTAAAAGTATGACACAAATTCGTGGAAAATATGATATTTACATTTCGAAACCTCTTTATACACACTATTTGACCGTGCCGTATCGACGCATCTAGAGACAGAACTCTAGGGCAAAAAAATCGATTATTAAACAAACAATACAATGTGTCATTCTGAATTAACAATTTGCCAGAAACGGACAACTTAATCTTTAAAATGATTTTGGTAAAGTGTGAAGGGGGAAAAAGAGATCGTCACCAAAAATCACCTTCTAGAAATAATATATGATGATGATGATGATGGTATATAATGGTATTTTTTTAATTTAAAGGCTAGCGTTCGACAGCCGTTAAGCCGGGTTATGGCCGAATGGCTAGAGCGCTGGCATTCAGTACCAAAGTTTGTGGTTTTGAGTCCCACTCTTGGCATGGATGTTTGTAGCCGGTCGGAATCGGCTTTAAGCAGTAAGTTCCGGTCTAATTATCTCTCGTGTAGCAAAATCTAACAATCGTTCTAAACCTAGCATTCAAGAGATAAAAGTAAATAAATAAAAGATTGCGTGCTTATCATCTGCAATACAGCATATCTTTACATGTCTCGCGCACATTTTTCCATAGAGTTTATATAAGAAATTTGCCGATCTGCCCCGCACTAACTGTTGCCCCAATCTCATTTTTTTTCTTCGACTTTCACATCTACATGGTGAGACCTTTATATTGACCTATACCCTTGATCACTTGGTAGAATTTTCTCAGATGAAATTCAATTGTGAACATAGAATTGAATAAATAAAATTAAACTCTAAAAAAGCATATCAAAGGAAAATATCACTCATAAAATGTTCTTCAGGGGGAAAGAAAAAAGATTTTAGTCCGAACAAATTATTTTTCCATGCAAAAAGAATAATGTATACCTACGCGGGTGTAGCCAATAAATAGAATTATTAATTAATTCACAGAATGATAACAAAAGCAGACGATTTAAAAATTTAAAAGTTCAGTGAGCGAATGGGAGAAAAAATCAAGCGCTTGCATACCATATAGAGGAGGAAAAAGTGTTTATAATATTTATACTTCGATTTTTAAACAAACAATAAAATGTGTCATTCTAATTTAACAATTCGTCAGAAGCGGAGATAATAATCTTTAAAATGGTACCTCATTTATCGATTTTGGTTAAGTATGAAGGGAGAAAAAAGGATCGTCAGAAAAACACCTTTTAGAAATAATATATACTAGATGACCCGTGCGGCCCTTTCGCATACGATTAAAATACGATAAATTTTATAGAAAGGTTGGTGGTTTGTAGTAGAATGAAAGAAGAACCGGTTCATTTGAAGCAATACTTTATTTGTCAAATAACAATGGTGCGTAGCGATAATACAGAACCAATTACAAAACGCCTTTGGCCACATGTGGCCAATATTGCAATATTGGAGGTGATGCATAAGACAAAACAGGGGAACATGAGATACGTACACGTCAAAACACCTCTGTATACAATATTAAAAGTTAAATATGACACAAACTCGTGGAAAATGTGATATTTACATTACAAAACCTCTTTGTGCACACAATTTGACAGTGCCGTTTCGAGGCATCCAGGAAAAGAACTTTAGGGCCAAAAGTCAATTTTTCACTTCGATTTTAAAACAAACAATACAATATGTCTTTCTGAATTAACAGTTCGTCAGAAGCGGAGAACTTAATATTTACAATGGTACCTCATTCATGGATGTTGGTTAAGTGTGAAAGGAGAGAAGGGATCGTCACAAAAAATCAACTTCTAGAAATAATATATACGGTTTTTCCATACAAAAAGAATAATGTACACCTACGCGGATGTTGCCAATAAAGAAACCCATTAATGAAATCACAGAATGATAATAAAAGCAAACGATTTTTAAGTAAGTTCAGTGCGATTGATAATGGCAAAATAAAAAAAGCTAGCGCGCGCGCCATCTAGGGGAAGAAAAATTATTTATAATGTTTACACTTCGATTTTTAAACAAACAATAAGATGTGTAATTCTAAATTAACAATTTGCACGAAGCGGAGATCTTAATCTTTAAAATGATACCTCATTTATCGATTTTGGTTAAGTATGAAGGGAGAAAAAGGGATAGAAGAAAACAAAAAAAAAAACACCCTTTAGAAATAATTTATATAGATAGATATTACAACGAGTGAAAATATTTATATTCTTAAGCAAAACATGAAATTTAAATAAAATTTTTAAACGATCTCTGCAATCTAAACGTAAGGTTTCTTTCCCTCATTAAAAATTTCTGGAATATTTGGCGTTAAGTCTTTTTGACCCGATACTAAGGAAAGATTAGAAAGTTATAATTAAGAAACGGTAAAGCCTGTTTATTATTATCGTATTTAATTCTTCGGGACTCTTTTTCGAGACTTATTTAAATTTTGGACTGTTTTAGACAAAAGAAATTAATTGCATCAGTATATGAAATCCCATCAAAGTATAAAACTAATCGATTCGATAGCTGATCTTCAATAGCAGATCAGCTTTTGTGTGCGGTAAGTAATTGAAGGCGTCAAATTGCAGTTGCATGCATCGTGGTTACAGTAGCTAAGAGTGAGGCTTCGCTCTCATTGCTTCCAGAGCGGAGGGTACCGTCAGCGATAAAAAAATTAACCAATCACATAGATCAGGGGTCTCCAAACTTTTTAGCCAAAGGGCTGCATTGATTTTTCCACTAAGTTCCAAGGGCTAAGACCTAGCTAGGTAGCCAGCTCATCATACCAACTTACTGTAGTTTTTAATTATGCGCAAAATTTTCGTTTCGGGACTAGCAACCATTTCCACTAGTAAATTTGATCCACAACTGCAAATAATTGTCAGTGGAGAATTACAGCTACATAAATCTATCTATATAAATAAAAGAAGAACTTTGTCGGTCGGGGAACAATTCCGGGTAGACCGTTTCCGGTATGGCATCTGTTATGAAATTCGGCCATTTTTGAAAATGTCGAAATCAATGTATTTTTTTTTCATGAAAATACATAAATGTTACATATTTAGAAAGAGCTTTAAAACTGATAGTATTTTCTGCGTACACTTATTCTGTTACTTTAATAGTTTTAGAGATATTCCAATTCTAAATGCACCGAACAAAACGTAACCGCCATGTTTTACGATGTAAAAACAGCGTGATTCTCACTAATTAATGAATCACTGAAAAGAAATGTTTCATCGTGTGTCTCATTTTTAATTACTTTTCTATTTTTCATACTTTTAATTCAAACTTTTTAATCATAAATAGATAATTTGAAGATATAGTGATTTTTGAGGGATTTTTTGGCAATTAAAAGTGAAAAATTTTTTTAATTCGAGTGAACTGTGATTCGAGTGTCAAGGGATTCGATAGCTGGGTGAAGCCCGGCTAGTTAACCATAATTAGAATGTTTAATTTCATTATGTAAATTACCTATGTATGTCACTTATTGTACGTTTTGGGGATAAATCTGTTATCATTAATTACAGTTAAAATGTTCAATTTCATTATGTATGTCAGTTATTGTGTTTCTTAACTGGTCGTTAAATAAAACATCTGATTTCTATTTTGTATGATTATTTTGTATTTACTTACATTGTAAATTTTACAGTGTAATCAAAATAAACTATGGCGGGCCGGTGTTGCCCCGCGGGCGGTAGTTTGGAGACCCCTGACGTAGATCAACTCGGTGACCACATGATACGTCAACCCAATCGCAGGTCGTGTCGACCAGCGGAGGAACGCAACGCTCCGGATGTAATGTGACCAAGGCCTAATACGGGAAGCATAATTAGCACAGCCTATATATTCATATCTAATCACAAATCTTGATAAACGGTTACAATCTGTAACTCAAAAGTTCACTAATCACGTGATGATTTCAATAGTGAAAATAGAAAGATTCCAAAAATATTTACTTACAATTTGAATATATCAACAAACAAGGCAATACCTACTGTTGAATGAAGTACTGAAACACAGCGAAGTTGCAGTAACCTGTCAGTTCACAAAGGTCTAATGATTAAGCTCGTATCTCACAAACCTTTTAGCCATACTGCACAGCACAAACACATGAAGACATCTCAGAGTACTACTGAGACAATACATGTCTTACTACAATCAAATAAAAGAAAAACAATCAAAAAGTTTTTGTGTAAATGAATTTTCTCCTTTCCTAGTAACATTTTCGTATATCTATTATAATGCATTAATTTCCAGCTGCTTAATATTGATGATTCATATTTTATTGCCGAACAATAAAAGTCATTTAGAGCCAATCTATGCTCTGAAGAATCATTATGCTTCCATTGGTAATGGTTGTTTTTATTAAACGAGGTTCACTTGAATTTTTTTTACCACCTGTACAATAATTAACTAATTTCACTACGGAGCCAAGAAAAGCTCAATATGAAGAAGATACATATTTTCCCATCTAATAAATAATATAATAGATTGACATTTCTCTTGTTTTTCGCCCAATATTTTCACCGTCGTCCATGCCAACGTAAGGGGGAAAATTTACTTGTTTTATTGATAGTTCGAAGGCTTGACATGATGAAATATTGCACTATTAGCATCATGCACAGAACAGGATTATCATAATTATTATCAAAATTATAGGTCATTGTAAACGAGGAAGAATATTCAATATATTGTTTAATTAAAGCACGACAAGGAGAAAACGTCGATGCTATCGCCTGATATGGATTAAAAACAACGTTTTCAACCGATTATATTACAGTGTCTCACATAAGTGATCACTCAATTAAGGCTGCTGCGTACCAACCCTACTGAATTCGCTCACCTCAATGTTAACCTATGGAGAAAATTAGTCTACTATTTTCAGCCTCATAAATGCTGATTATCCAATAAAACTGGCATTTTCAGATTATTGGCCTGCACCTTGCAACAGAATTAATTTTAAAAATTGAGTCCACCAAAGGAACTGATGAGCGTTTAAAACACACTATACCAGTTTAAATCTAAAAATATTATTTGCATTATTTAAAAAAAGAATTGAAAATACCCTAAGGTGTAAAATTTCTTTCTCTATTACGGAATACAATTTAAAATAAAAAATCTTTAAATCCAAGTCAGCAATTCTTAGACACGTTTTCTCCATAGGTTAACAATGAGGTGAGCGAATCCAATAGGGTTAGTACACAGCAGCCTTAAGCTATCATAAACAAGGTCCGATTTATGCTCATATCGCAAAAGAAAGAAAGAAAAAAAAACTCAAGCGCTTTTGCATCTTACATGTTTGCTCATAATACACGTTCTATGCCCATTTCCTAAAAGTAACGTAATATAAACTGAATGTAAAGAAACTATTACACATTAGGGTAAAGGGAATTGTCAAGTAATCGGACACTAATTGTTCAGTGAAGAAGAAAAATAAATCTATTCTCTAATTTGAATTTTAGTTGTAACTTCCTGGATTATCGTCAGCTTTTAACACTGTCGAATCTTTTCGACATGGTTTCAACTAACATTATTGTAATTTCTGACTTAATTTTGTTCCACCCATTTAGAACCGATGACTTTGTCCCTATAAAATAGCTTCATTTAAATTTTCAAACGCTAGTTTTAGTCAAATAAATCCCGTGGTGGTATTCATCTAGAAACTGAGGATTACTTCCATTAAAGACATTCTCCGTACTATGGTTTAGCGCTTGTTTATGCTTGATAGCGAAAAATATGGAAACGATTTTGCTGATTAAGTTTTTGAACTGAAGATTTAGAATTAAGTTTCAAAAATGTAAAGCGTTTGGGGTGATTCGTTACATTCCCAGTTAGCTGAAGTTTCTAGCTGGAGCGGATGTCTCACAGACTCGTAACCATTACTCATTCACCCCTATGATTCACTGTTAAAACAAAAGTTTGGTTTCCGTACTTCTTTTTTGGGTCATTTAAAAATATTATTCGACCACCTGATGTAAAGATGTTGAATTTGCCTTCGCTAGTTTATTACAGGATTCAAAATATTTATTTTTCATAAACTTTGCGACAGGAAGTGTAAATTTTACGTTATTATCTCTAAGGTAGATTTTTTCAATGCCACTCTGTTATGATACCCAGCGTATATGATTATTCTCCTTACAGCATCCCAACTAGCATATACAGTGGAATCTCGATTTATCGTTTTTCAAGGGACCGATTGAAATAAACGATAAATGTGGAAAAACGATAGATGCGGAAACATAACAAAGCAATATGTTCGTTGGGACTGGATAAAATGAACGACACATACGGAAAAACGATGGATCCGAAAAAGATCGATCGAGATCCCACTGTACTTAAAAAGGTCTTTGTATGTCTTCTGCATGTTTTGGAGTACTTCACCTTAATTTTTTTAAAGTACACTTAATTCTGTTTTTACAAAGTAAATAGGCTTCAACACCCCGCATACAAAAGGACATCGTGTACATGGAATGGTAGGTTATTGGTACCAGATATTTATAATATGAAGAAAAAAAACTGTATTAAAAATCCTTTAAAACGTCATATTTTATTTGTATGTGCCTTTATGGACATTTTATTGCAGAAAACAGTATCTAGGGTGTATGATGACGACTTAGCAGATAGTTTTGTTCCAGAAACTACTGACTGTCTAACAGTAGCTCATTTCTTTTAATAGTTCTTACTTTTGCTTCGTTCAGACCATAAATCTTGCCTATTTACTTCTCTATTTTTAAGGCGTTAAAAATTTTTAATTTCAGTTTTTAAAGATATACATTCCTTTTCAGTGTTGAAGTTGTAGTATTCGACATTTTTCCTACGAAGTGAATTTTTTTAAAATAATTCAATAAAGATGTGAATAAATCAGAGGATATTTGGAAAAAAATACGGCTTAAATATTTTATTATCGTCTTTATATTTTCTTTTCTTTAATATTCTACTAAAATTATAATTTTACGAAAACCACTGTTGCCCTGTGTTATCAGTATAAAAATCGTACAATATAAAAACACTTCCGATTTGATCGAAACTAAACATGACTGAATTTTATGAACAAACGAGAGGAATTCCCAAAATATTTCGTAGAAAATTGCGGTTAATGGAAATATATACTTGCTTAAAATTTAAATTAATTAGGAATTTTTAAAAGGCAGTTTTTTAAACGTGTTTAGTCAAAAGAAATCGTGTAAAAACGGATTTGAATTTATTTTTTTAGACCGTGTTAAATGAAAATCGTGCAAAAAATTACCTTATAACAACAGAAGAATTTGAGAATTTTTGTTATATAATGTGTTTTATTGCTTTAATGATCTCCTAGGTCTCAAATAAGAAACATTTGAATGGCTTGGCTTAACTATATCAGAAACGTTTGAATGACTCCTGTGAACTACATTAGAAAATTTTTCTTACAGATTTTTTTCTTTTACAAAGGTAAATTAAGCAGTAACCCTTAACTACTAACAATTTTTTCCTTTTTTGCATCACCAATGAGAGCAAAATATTAAAGCAGCAAAATTTTTAAGAAAATTTAAGTATTTCAAACAGACATTATGAGCTGACCACTGTTTTGGATCCAAAATAGTAGTATAATAAGCTTAGTCTCTATAGAATGAGAATCTATTTGTAGCCTCAATAATGACCAAAGACTTTATTGAGATCATTTTCAGTCTTTAAACTGAAGAAATTAACTTAAAAATTTGTTTTTTTATGAAAAATAAGCAGCATGCAAATAAGACCAAGTAAATAATATTGAAAAATATATTACTTACAGTTTTGATTTTAATTTTTGATTTTTTACATCAGTCTTTGAAATTTAAAATGTTTTATCTCTTTCTAAATACACTTTTTAAGATTTCCCAGTTGTAATAACCTCTTGAGATCAGATCCGTACGTTTATAAATGACTTAAAATTGATAAGTAAGTCAATTTTGTTTAATCTATTCCCTTTAGAACGGCATAAAGATCAAACCCATTTTTTATATTACACGAACCACTGAAGAAAGGCAACCTTTCCGATTTCTTTTTTCATCTTATGCTTATTTTACAAGAGGGATTTTGTAGTTTACTTTTTTTTTCTTAATTTACTATCTTCTACGGGATAGTGAAGATTATTTTTAACTCCTTGATTTTATTTTATGTTTGTAAAACGTTTCTCTTATAATAGCCTTCATGAAGTGAATTTGACTGTACCGCTTATTAGCGTATCACATAAAGAACCTCTCTTAAGAGACGTAGTTAACCCTTAGCTTACGGGGCCTATTTCTCTTATTGCCTTTTTAGAGCTGGAAATTTCATACCCCCTTTGTAAGGACGGCCATTAAGGGGGTTATATATATATATATATATATACATATACATATACATATACATATATATATATATATATATATATATATATATATATATATATATATATATATATATACATATATATATATATATATACATATACATATATATATATATATATATATACATATATATATATATATATATGTATATATGTATATGTATATATATATATATATATATATATATATATATATATATATATATATACATGTATATATATACATGTATATATATATATATATATATATATACATGTATATATATATATACATGTATATATATGTGTGTATATATATATACACTCATTCATTCTTCGGTTGTATTCTTGGGATACATGCTATCCTACCCCGTAAGGAAAAGGTTAAAGACAGCTCAGGTTTCAGAAAGTGTGATGAGTTTTATAAATCCTTTTAAGAACTAGTAATTTTATTATTTCAACTTCGCTTAACGTTTTGTTGTATTTCCTGAACTCTGAAGACCTATTTCCTCCTATGCAAATAAAATAATCAGTCGTCAACCATAAGCATTAGTCTCAATTCATGATGCAAAATAAAAGCAAATTAATAAAACCAAAAAATTTTCAGTGTCTAATTTTTTTATTTTTTATTTTCCAGTGGCGGGCAAGATGTCACAATGAAAGATATAAAACCATAACTTTTAATTGGGATCAAAATGAACAATAAACAATATGAGCCCATTAAACCTCTAACCTCCTAGTATCTGTTCGATTCTGACAAGAAACAACATAATGAAATACATACACCACATATGCACACAAGTTTCGTTTATGGGTAATACATCCAATAAGCTAAATTTGTCTTTATATGTAACCAAAGTGATGCAAGACATTAAAACACTAGCTTGAACCATGTTTCTTTCACGCTCAATAATAACGATGGTGCCATTTTAGTTATTCAGCAACGCTTAAAACGCTTCAGTGACACTTCCGACCTCGTTTAAAATGTGTTATACACCACCAAGGGAAACATCAACTTATCTAAAACGGTCGGCAAGTATAGACGTAATTTGCATTTTCTTTGAAAGATAAAATACCGCAGAATTTTATTTTATGTGATTTTATTTATTCTTAGAATAACTACAAATTAGTTTTTATAACCACGGAACACAGAGGGTTGAAGAGATTAGTTAGAGGAAAACTTCCCCTTTTGAAAACTGTGGTGGACCATATTTGTTAGATATCTGGGGGTTTCGCAGAAAGAGAGGGAAATGCCATAACCCTTTGTAAAGTCTTTCTTGGAATGTACCCTTTCAAGAAACGGCTCTTGTGGTGCATATTTGATATCCCCTTACTTTTCATCGCTTATTGCAGATCTTGTGACTAATCTTGGGACGAGAAAGATTCTAATCTAAAGGACATTGGTTTACAAAGGAAGGTGTAGGGGAATGCGAAGTTAATGAAAGTAAAAATGGATACTATTATCCTAAACAACATTACTAAATATAAATTCACCCCTCCTCCGATAGAAAAAAAGTTGCAATCTACAGAAGAAAAGAGAAAATATATACAGCTTATCCCCGCTTTTCGAAAGTTCGCTTTACACTCCCTCGCTTTCGCAAAAGATTTGTATTATTACTTGTTTGCGTGAACCGAATGAAATCCGAAGACGTTGGAGTGGAGAGCTATGGTCAGCTTTTGCAACCCGAGGGGTAAACTGACCGGGAACTTCTGCTCACAGCCGATTCCGGCCACCTGCGAACATGAATGACGCCTACTGCAGGATTCTGGTTTTGGAAATCACCTGCTCTATTTGGTCATCGGCCGGATAAATCCAACAAGGGATTCTGCTTTTATGAAAAAGGGAAAAAGCGATGATAGAAGTTTTGGTTGGTTTTCAAGGGTAAACGTCAGAGACCATTCTGCACTTATATCTTTAGACTGTAATGATATAAAAGAGTTTTCCTGGACCAGCCAACTTGTTTTCCAAGAACCAGATTAACTCGAACATAAAGCTTGTCAAAATTTCAGCATATACGGATCCAGATTCGAATTATGTTCAGGAAATAGTCGACAGTGTTTTTATCGTATCAGTATGGCAAATTTTGATACGCTAATATGATACTAGGTTCATTTAGAATCGGTCTTTCGGCGAAACGTAAGCAATACTAGAAGTACTGTAGTGTGAACGATATCTGTAGCATGGCGGCGAAAGACATTGTGGCACTTTTGAAGACTGGATATGGTGAAAAACGAAATGATTGGGACGAAATAATAAGCAAATGACATACGAAGGAAAACAAGGACTCGTACCATCGATCGTGCAACACAATACGATGGACGACAGGGATACTACTTACAAACACAAAATACAGATACACACTAACACACACTGCATACGAAAAAAGCGAGTTGAAAATCAGTAACAGCATTCAAATATAATTGACAGCCGTAAAATCTTTAGTTTCGTAACTAAAATTTCGATAAATACAATCATCAAATGTAAAGTACATTCTAGAACCGTAGGAAGGATGGAACTCGATTGAGAATATAAAACTTTTACGTGATATATAAGAACTGTCATAAATGACAATAGCTAGAAACAATCAATTTTCAAATTACCTTTCTTTCAAAAGTGTTTTGTCGGTCCATAAGTATTGATCAGTGAATGATGCCCGATATTGATTCCTTTCCGCTTCTCCAATTATATTTCACGACAATAAAAACCACAGTCTGAAAACACCACCTTCGTGAATCTTTCTTCGGCGCCCTAGAATAAAAAACAAAACGAATAAATTTCAGATATCAAAATCTGAGCAGTTTTACTCGTGAATTCTCCTATGATTTTATTCACTTGTACCTCATACGTGATGAGTGAATAGTTACTAAATTTTACTCATTCATGTTTCTCCCAAAGAGCGACTTTAACATGACTTTTAAAGTAGTTATTTATTTATTTATTCATTTCAAATGCCTGGAAGATTGGTTATGACGCCATTAGTTCACAGTAACGGCCTAGACTGCTGGCCATTCTTTTAAGGGGGGCACCGTATAGGTGGCCAGCATTGCCCCCTACAAGCCGGTCCCGTAATTCAGAACCAAGTCAAATGACGGGACCGGAACACGTGAGCCCGCACCTCCAGAGGTAAATTTGAGAACTTTGAGGACATTGCAGCCACGACAGATTTAATGTGCACCGGCCACCATTACTGAACACGGCGGTGGATTTTGTCAGTGACCGGCATCGAACCCGCAACCCTCAGATCACTGTTTCGACGCTTTGGTCTACCAGGCCACCGCGCCCCATTAAAGTAGTTATTTATTTTTCCTCTATTACATATATGCATGTACACACACACACACACACACACACACATATATATATATATATATATATATATATATATATATATATATATATATATATATATATATATATATATATATATATATATATATATATAAAGCAAAACACACTCAGTGAACCTGAACTGTCCAAAGAACTTTGATCAAAAATATGTCGACTTTAATTCAGCTGACCGATGTAGCGCGCGAAAAGGAGAAACGACAGAAATAATCTTTTAAATGCTAGAGAATTAAATATTTACATATGAAATTGATTAATTCATTGCGTATTAAAAAAACACAAGGCTCAAAATAAAACGGAATTTTTAATTAGCAAACTTCATTCCTTAACTGAAAAATAAGTTATACAGTGTAACATGTCGTCAGCTTAAGTTACGAGTATGCTATTATCCTTAGCTTAGAAATAATGAATACGAAAACACGGTGATTTTTTGATCAACAGAGAGGAAACTTCGTTTTAAAAAAATGCATTAAAAGTATGAATTTTTGTTCTTAATAAAACAAATCTCTAAAACTGAATAACTTTAATTGGGTAGTATATTTATCACATCTGCTAATTCTTCCCCTCTTTTTAAACCAGCTGATGGTTGAACAGCCAGGACTAAGGCCCTCTGTATCAGAGCCTAAGGGTTCAGTTCTCACGATTGACAGTCGATTGGAAATATCTGTAAATTGAAAAATCTGTATTTAAAAAAACCATTACTATAGCGTTCAAAAACCCTTCAACTACAATTTCTTCTTACTCGTAGAGCCATATTCAAAGTATTTAATAACGAATAGTTTTTTATTTTATAAATAAGTTTCATTTATCTGACTAAAATAAAAAATGGTGATGTTTTGTTTAACAAAATAGAAGGAAACCTCAGTAAAAGGGCACCTTAAAATTTAGCCGAATCAGTAACCACGATGAAATAATCCTTATTGGTTTAAAATTTCATCGTGAAATTCCATCTTTTCTTTTCCTCGTAACTAATGTTGGGTTTTCAAACACACATTTTAGTTTGCACTTCGTCCTAAAAGGGAAATTACAATATCAAATAGATGTTTTAAGAGATTTAAGGGAGGGATTTAAGAAATAAAATTTAATTTCTTACAGAGAGAGTTTCATTTATATACTCTAATGTTTGTGCTGGTGTACTTTATATTTATCCCAAGAGAATTTTCATTTCTCTCTCGCTACTTTGGTCAAATTTAAGACAGCTTGGCTGATATTCATAGTAGCAGTTTATTTAATTTTAACGCAGGTAAATCAGTCAGCCACATATTACGTTCCTTATCAACATTTTTTTTTCATACAAATATATTTGATATTAAAAATATAAAAAAAAGAAAAGCATTATGACTCAGCTATAATTTCCTTTAAAAAAAAACACCCTATTTTATAATTCGTATTCACTTTGGAGCATCTACTGAAGAATTAAATACATGAACAATTAACAGAGTACCAAAATTCAAGGCAAATGTGTCTTGTTCTTGAATGTCGAGGGGGGGGGGGAGGGAATTACTCTCTTTAATCTTTGTGAATATTTTGAGCTGACAAAAGTTTTCTGCATTAACTACACGAAAGGGTAAGGTAGGACAATGCATTCATGGTTTGCAAGCACAGGTAGCAACACACGACTATCACGTTTGTTAGCATTCATTAAGGTTACAAAATTTTATGGTACAGAGGATATATTTTCCAGCCCACATTAGCTTTTTTTATTTTTGAATAAAAACAATACGTCGTATATTTATGTTTAAATTCTCTTATATTCCTTTACATGAGTGCTCTGTCATTCTATAAAAATGACAAAATACTCATCTGATGGAAGGCGATTCATGTCCCCAAATTATTCGTTATACGAAACTCCCCGGCAAATAGCAACTGTAAGAGATTATTTCTTTACATCTAGAAATTATTTAAGAAGTTAAATGCATGATAAAAATGGAAAAATTTTATGTCGCTGTTTGATATAAATTGGAAAGATATGCGAGTATATTATATCATTTGAATACAGAGCATAGATATTCAACCCTTTATGAAGTATTTAATCAACAAGAATAATTTATGTATAGAGTATAATATTTAATCACCATGATCCGCGGTTCTGTATAATAGTGAATTATTTCACACAAAAGATATCACAAATTCTGAAATTCGAAGGTACTTTCTCGAAAACACCGAGTTTTTAACGAACTGGGTTCTCTTTCTTACAAGGTGGAAACAGTTTTAGAATATAATAATTTTCAGATACCTGTCTTACGACTATAAAAGCATCGTTAGAAGTTAGGTAGATCATCTGGAAATCGTAGCATTTGTTGCGTGCATTAAAAAGTTGTTTACTTAGTTCCGCTGCGTCGATAAAAAGGATGTGAAAGGATCACAAAATTATCATTAGCGCCATCTAGTGAACCGCTTCTAATAATATCTTGTTTTCATGACAGTGAGAGTCGTTAAACCACATTTTACGTACTTCTAAGCACCTAGCTTTTTTCCTCCTGTGTCAGGACGTCAGGAGAGAGAGTGAAACACAATCTCTTCTTCCGTTTTAAAAGTAATTCTTTTCTGTCAAATCTCTCTTGTTACACATTGAAGCGTTAATATCATTTTCTATCACAACACCTATACAGACACATTTCATTTTTGCAGGATTTTACATAAAAAAAGTTTCAAACTTTAATATTATAGGGTTTTCAAGACTTTTATGATGACTCTCTTGTTACACACAAAGCGTTAATACCATTTTTTTTTATTAAAGCACCTATATAGATACATTTAATTTTTGAAAGATTTTACATGAAAAAATTTTTTTAATTTTAATATTATAGGGTTTTCAAGATCATTATGTTGACAGTCATCTGACTGGGAAGTGCAGCACCTAGTGTTACTTTATATTTTATTAAGTATTCGTTTATTTACTTTCGTTTGTTAACTACTAGATAATCTTGATTTAATAATTTCAGATTTCAGGTTGAACTGAAAATTAATTTATATTCTAAAAAAAATCATTGTTAACAGACACCTTTTCTGTGGCATTTATTTTGTGAAGCTTGTGAAAATCGCAGGACAGGAACACACAAAATTCAAAATAAGAGCGGCAACGAGTTTCGAAGTAATTAATATACAAGGTGCGCCCATAAAGTAACCGGACATTTTTTTTATAAATAAGAAAAATATTACTCACCTTTCAATAAATTTATCTCCTTCAAAATAATCACAAAGGAGTCTATACAATTTTTCCAACGTTTCTTCAAGTCATCGAAACACTTTTTATAGGCGTTGGAACTAACCGTTCGCAAAATATGCGTAACATTTGATTTAATATCCAAGACGTTTTAAAATCTCTGTCCTTTCATGGCCATCATAAGCTTCGGAAAAAGGGAAAAATCAATAGATAAGTCGGGAGAATATGGTGGGTGATTTATCACTGTAATTGAATGCTTAGCAAGATATTGTTGTACAGAAATTGCTGTATGGGGCCTAGCATTATCGTGTAAAAGAAACCATTGCCCAGAATCACACAGTTCCTTCCTAACTCGCCTTATTCTGTTTCTAAATCGAAAAAGCACCTCCTTGTAAAAATACTCATTAATTGTTTGATTTTCAGGAACAAATTCTTGGTGAATAAGCTCTTCGTAGTGAAAAAATACAATCAGAATCACCTTAGTCTTTGATTTTGACATCCGTCCTTTTTCTAGTATGGGAGAAGACGGTCCTTTCCACTGTGACTGGATCCTATTGTATACACCAGGTCTCATCTCCTGCTATAATACACATTATAGCGAGAAGTTGTTGTCCTGTTGCGCAGTAGTCGGCAAATCTTCACAGCAAGCTTTTCTGTCTTCTTTTTGCTGTTCTGTCAAAATCCGAGGCACAAATCGAGCACAAACTTTTTTCAATTTTAGATTTTCAATTCAAATTAATCTACAGCTTTCTTTGCTTATCCCAAACATGTCTGAAAGTTGCTGAGTTGTTAACACGTCTACCAGCTTTTACCACAGAACGAATTTTCTCCACATTTTCCTCATTCTTTGAAGTTGAAGGGCGCCCTGTCTTTGGTTCATCTTCAATGCTTTCTCGCCCACATTTAAAGCGGTTGTACCACTCATATACTCGTGTTCTTGATAACGATGCATTACTATATAGTATTCGAATCATCTCTAAAGTTTCGGTAGCAGATTTACCTAATTTGTAACAAAATTTAATGTTACAACGTCGTTCCATTCCGAAGCAAATTTTTTTGTACAATGCCTTCTCAGTAAATGAAAATTACTACGGCGTTTTGATATGCAAACGACTAAATAACCAGTTTAAACTGGCTTTAACAAGAGTTGAGATGTCACTCTTTCTAGCCAGGCGATTATTCTTTCACTTTTTTATTTTATCGTTTGATCTTTTAATTTGTCCGCTTACTTTATGGGAGCCCTTTGAAGTTCTTCATACAGAAAAGAAGTATTAGGTGGAATGGTCGCTATGGACAATTCACAATCTCGTATATCTATATATATAAAACAGTTCCGTAACTGACTCACTCATTCATTCATTCATTCATTCACTGACTGACTGACATACAACGCACAGACCAAACCGCTGGACCTAAAGGGCTGAAATTTTGCATGGCGATTCTTCTAATAGTGTAGGGGTGCACTAAGAAAGATTTTTCAAAAATTCTTCTTAGATTTTTTAAAATTAAATTTTTAAGCTGTTTTTTAAACTTTTTTTACGTTTGCATTTAAAATAATACATTGAGGGTTATAAAATTTATATCACGAGAAAGATCATAAAAATTCCTTCAAAATGAAATTTTTTTCGAATTTTTAACTCCATTTCCTGATTTTTGGTGAATTTTTAAAGATTCATTTTTAGAATTTAATTTATTAAATGCTGATCACGTGATTTCTTTTTCTGGTACTTTAAATAAATTTATCGTCACGTGCCAAAAAAAAATATTTTTTTCTTGCTAATGCGGCAGACGATTGGACTTTATTTTGTTTATAAAAATATCCCTTACGATTTTTTTATAAATATGTTTTTTTACATCAATTGTATACATTGATCGTCGTATTTATTATAAATATATATATATATATATTTTTTTTTGGAATTAATTGCATACATTGACCGTTGTATTTAATTTCAATGTACTCCGTAGCGAAGCGCGGGTTTTCAGCTAGTATATATATATATATATTCACTTTACAAAAAATTTTTTGTATCTGTACTCATATATGTGGGTGTTTGTGTGTAAAGATTTAGGAATTACCAATTATATTAACATGACAGTAAAATTTAAACAAATTTATATCAGTGTTTCGTTCATAACATTACTTCTATATTCTACACTCTGTTTTGTTTCATGATAGCACTCTGAGTATAATGCGTGTTTATTTTGAATCTCAAGCAGTTTTCAGAATAATCTACCTGACGTATCTAAAGTACGTCTGCGCTTGAGTTTACCTTGCATTTATGGATAAATTCTCTTGACTTCTAATATGAACTCGCAAAAGCCACTCGGCTAAGGCAATAAATAACCCACCACAACTGAATAACCGCCACCTTGCTAATTTTTTTATTCAAGGAACCGGGCGCTGGATTTGGCCACAAGAGTTAGTCTTGTCGTGGTATGAGTGTTTGTAACCGATTGGAATTGGCTTCAAAACTGTAGATCCCAGTCTATAATTAGCGAAAATACAACAAAAAACATGACCGTAGCGCATCAGCCAACCAACCATTCGAGTCATCGGGCCTGGTGAAATTAAAACACCACATAGATCGGAAGAGACATGATCAGTGAATTAACGATCTGCATTAGTTTTCTTCTGTGGTCTAAATGGATATGACAAATGTCTACGAAGAATTAACGTACCTGAGAATTGATATTGAACATTTTTCAAAAATCGTTGCAAATCAAAATGGCTGAAAGCAAAAGGAAACATGTATATGTTTTTTATTCTGCTTCTTGCATACAAAGGTAGAATTTTAAATAGAGTGCGCAGTTTTTAAATTCTGAATTAAAAATATATATATATTTAATTTTTTTAGCGCATCAAATTTCTCATGCCAATTACTACAATTTTTCAAAAAATTAAATTGGAATAACAAGAATTTTAAATAGCACGCGCATTGCATTTATATATCAATTTTCAATGACAGAAAACAGATTAAATAATATGCATTTGCTAACCTGTGATCGGAAATATACTGGGAATAAAAATTCCCTGATACTTAATAGTTGATTGAAACTGTAAAAATAAGGAATAAAATAAGTAAAAAAAATAATTTTTAAATAAAATCACACATTAATGAGACAGTATACGTTAGAAACCACTACCATATTAAATATAAGAATAAAACCATGGAGGTTTGATCACAAGCGTCTTAAAATACATTGGTCGATGTGTTCAACCTTTACACGAGTAACTGAGTGGAAAGTGTTTTCCGTGAGTTAGCTAAAAAAATAAACTCGATGGATACAAAATGCCAAAGAGTAAAAACAACTAGTAACAATAAAAATTATTAGTTGATTGCATATGTGAGTTTTAAAGAAATGCTAATGCAAAAATCCAATATCAATCAAATCTGTTGCAACAGAAAGTTACTATAATCACCAGATACAAACAAAAGTTAACAATTAATAATCTATATATATAAAACAGTTCCGTAACTGACTCACTGACTGACATACAACGCACAGACCAAACCGCTGGACCTAAAGGGCTGAAATTTTGCATGGCGATTCTTCTTATAGTGTAGGGGTGCACTAAGAAAGATTTTTGAAAAATTCTTCTTAGATTTTTTAAAATTAAATTAAGCTGTTTTAGTAACTTTTTTAAGTTTGCATTTAAAATAATAATTTGACGGTTAAGAAATTTATATCACGAGAAAGATCATAAAAATTCCTTTAAAATGAAATCTTTTTCGAATCTTTACCTCCTTTTTCTGATTTTTGGTGAATTTTTAAAGATTAATTTTTAGAATTTAATTTATTAAATGCTGATCACGTGATTTCTTTATCTGGTACTTTAAATAAATTTATCGTCACGTGCATAATAACGAAATAGACAAAAAAAATATTTTTTTTCTTTCTAATGCGGCAGACGATTGCACATTATCAAAAAAAAATATTAAAATACAGTAAAAGATATGTTCCTCAAACTGTACTATATTAACTGTACTACATTCTTTAGTATGTCCTATTAGATTTAATTTGAAAATTTTCTTCTAGATTATTTTGTCTATAAAAATATCCCTTAAGATTTTTTTTATAAATATACAATTTTGATTTTTTTACATCAATTGTATACATTGATCGTCGTATTTATTATATATATATATATATATATATATTTTTTTTTTATTGGCATTAATTGCATACATTGACCGTTGTATTTAATTTGAATGTACTCCGTTGCGAAGTGCGGGTTTTCAGCTAGTAATTTATAAAACGAAAGCGTTCAATTATTAACAAAGAACGTATAAAGATTATTCCTACAACACTTTTTTTTAATGCACAAAAGGTTGATAGGTAACAACTGTGGTTTGAAATTTTTGCTTTTAATATCATATTCGTCCGTTTCCACCCTAGAGAGAAAAGATAATCTGCGATAATGAATATAATAAAATTATTCGCCCCACAACCGCATAATGGTATGATAATAATATGTGGGGGCATAACGGACTTGCGGTGCCTGTCTACCGAATCGAGGGGTGAATAATCGCAAAAATGTCATTAATATATTACTAAATTAGAATTTGTAATCGAGCTTTGAAGTTTTTCTCTTATTTGTACAACATTCCAGTAGATATTTAGTAGATGTTACGGTTTTGAGAATCTCGAATATACATTGCATTTTTGTATTTCAGTGAATAGAAAATTAATCATTATTTCTTGAAATTTAAATATAATTCTCTTAAGGGAACGGTGGACATTAAAATTTACTTATTTTACTTTTCATCATAGATATACGAAATTTTGTACATATATACATTTCTCTATAAATAAATAGAATACCTTAAAAGGAGTTTCCAATCTCATTATAATTTTAATATTTTTAAAAAAAATTTGAAATTTATAAACAAAATTTTAAAATGCTCCTTGCTACTTAATTTTTGAGATATTTCCTCGATTTTGCATTTTAATATCTTTAAACTGTATAAAAAACAAATCTGGGTATCGATTATTTAATCCCTTGAATAGTTAATTTTTGAGAGATTTTTATCTGAATTCCATCCCGATTTTCCTCAAAATTTTGCCTTTTAAAAAGTTATAAATCAAATTTAATTACCTTAATGAAGTCTAATTGTAAAATGCATACCCAGTTTTTTTGTAAACGGCATCAGGATTCTTCCTTATCCATTTCATGAATTTTGAACGAAAATTAAGTAGCATGGAGCATTTAAAAAATCTAAAAACCTTGAAAAATATGTTTTGAGAAAAACAGATTTAAAATTTATTACTAAACTTACCCATTATAAATTACTTTGTAGAAGCTTCATAAATGATTTTTTACTTGAAAAAAATTATATTGGTACTAATAATCTACAGAAATATATATATATATATTTTACAATAACACAAATAGTATTACAATAACGAGATTTGCTCAAATATAGGTCCACCATTCCCTTAAGTAAAACTCTTTCTAAAGTTATCTACTCTTTTCACCGTATAAGACTCTTTGAGACCGTATAAGACTCTTTTTTTTTTAAATTCCATTTTCAGACATGTACTTAAAATAAGTATGTCAATGGAAAATCACAGTAAATATACAGATGAAGGTAACGAAACTTATATGGATTCATAAATACAATTTTTTTTATTTAATACAGCTTTTCGAGTTTCTTTCATATTTCTAAAAATAAATTTAATAACTCGCTGTCGTCGACATTTTGTAGCTGTAAGTTATCAAAAATATATGCTTATAATCTGGTACGAAAAGGGAAATCTTAATATAAGTTGTATATTTCTAACGTTTTTCTGAATTCTTAAATATGCTGGATTATTTCTAAAAGTGAACTCTAATAAATTTATGGTATGTTAATATAAGTTTACAATCAATACTCACACACACTTTCATCAATTTACTTACGACGAGTGTGTGGCGCATTCATCTTAAGTAAATTGATGAATGTGTATGTAAATGCGCCTGTGTCACAGCTAAAAAATATGAATTTCCCAAGTAAATTTGTTACAGTTTATACGTGAAACTGCAAAATGGATATAACTTTTTCAATAAAAAAAATTAGAAATAGAGATTAAACAAAGAATCATCCTCCATTAAATGCAATATGAAATCTTTAAAGCATAGACTTTCGTTTCACTACGGAATTTAAAAAAAAAATAAAATCCAGTGTATAAATTCAAATATTTAGAAAAATATTTGATATAAATACTGCAGAATCTTGATTTCATTGATCTTTTATATGTATTAACTAGCTGAAAACCCGCACTTCGCTACGGAGTACACTCAAATTAAATACAATGGTCAATGTATGCAATTAATGCCAATATATATATATATATATATATATATTTATAATAAATACGACGATCAATGTATAGAATTATACATATCTTTTATTGTATTTTAATATTTTTTTGGACAATGTCCAATCGTCTGCCGCATGAGCAAGAAAAAAAAGTTTTTTTTTGTCTATTTAGTTGTTATGCACGTGACGATAAATTTATTGAAAGTACCAGAAAAAGAAATCACGTGATCGGCATTTAATAAATTAAATTCTAAAAATTAACCTTTAAAAATTCACCAAAAATCAAAAAATGGAGGTAAAGATTCGAAAAAGATCTCATTTTAAAGGAATTTTTAGGATCTTTCTCGCGATATAAATTTTATAACCCTCACATTATTATTTTAAATGCAAACTTTAAAGAATGTTACAAAAACAGCTTAAAAATTTAATTTTAAAAAATCTCTCTTAGTGCACCCCTACACTATAAGAAGAATCGCCATGCAAAATTTCAGCCCTTTAGGTCCAGCGGTTTGGTCTGTGCGTTGTATGTCAGTCAGTGAGTCAGTTACGGAACTGTTTTATATATATAGATTATTAATTGTTAACTTTTGTTTGTATCTGGTGATAATAGTAACTTTCTGTTGCAACAGATTTGATTGATATTGGATTTTTGCATTTGCATTTCTTTAAAACTCATGTATGCAATCAACTAATAATTTTTATTGTTACTAGTTGTCTTTACTGTTTGGCATTTAGTATCCATCGAGTTTATTTTTTTCGCTGCGATTATGTTCTAATGACCTCTAAAATCACTGATCACCCAAAACCATCATAAACTGCAATTTAGCGTTTCTCTCACAACGCTGCTCACAGACACACCGCCGCCTAGTAATAGAAATGTTTTTATCGTCCTCGTGTGCTTTCTATCATTAAATACGTGTACGTTAACAATTGGCCCGTCCAGACGTTTTCGGAGGCGACTGCCGCCCCCCTTGAATGTCTGCAGACGGCCGCCTCTCCGCCTCCTGACAAACCCCGATCCTCCCAAATTACGCCCCTGGAAAATTACAGATCAATGAAAACTGAAGATCAATTTCAGACAGACTCAACATTCTTTCACAGGGGAGAATAAAATTAATTTAAGAAAAATATACTTTCAAGCCGATGTTTATCAAATGAGGTATATGAGCGTCTCATAAAACTTCACGCAAAGATTTCTAACTTATTGCGAAAGGCATTTCAATAGGGATAGAAATTTCCTAAGATGCTGAATTACATTTTTATTTAAAACAAAACCTTCCGTTTATATTGCAATTTAAAAATAAAAAACCGGAAAATAACCATTATATAATTGCGCAATATCAATAAAAGGTAAAGGATAGCAATAAAGTCAGCCGTGCACTATCGATTTTCACTTGAACAACTAAATATTGTATATATGCGCGCTTGAAGATAAAAAGTAAAAAAAAAATATTTCAGGTAGTCTCTTCTAACGAAACTACCGCGGGTTATTAACGTAGGATTACTTATCGTTTGCTTACTTTTTTTTAACGCATTTTGGTACACCCATACCTCGCTTTAAGGCAGGGATGGCCAACCCGCGGCACGCGACCACAGTGTGGCACGGCGGCGTTTTAACAGTGACACGCGGAGACTTATTGAAAAATTAAGATTTGAACTTATTGAACTTATATTTGAACTTATTTGACTTATTGAAAAATTAAGAAAACTGTCATGTATTGTTGTAAGTTTGGATCAACATATGTTTGTGAACAAATGTTTTCTATTATGAACATAATAAAATCGAAATATCGATCAAGATTAACTGATAATCACCTAAAACACCTAATTTTGTTAGCATCTTCACGAACTGATCCTAATATTGATGACTTGGTAAAAAAACTACAAATTCAAAAGCCACATTAATTAAGTACTGACTGTTTTAATAATTATTTAGAATTAAATGTTTCAGGTTATTCATTTTATTTTATACATAACCTAACTGACTGAACCTTTAAAAATGTTTATTAACAATAAAACCTAAGTTCGTACTTTTGTTTTATTTATTATATTATTTTTTAAATCTCCACTACTCAGATAAAAAAAATGTGCTATTTGTGTAAAAATCCCATAATCAGCCTATAAATAACATTTTTTCACCTTTTTATATTTTTTGTATGTTGAAAAAGTTGGAAGTGGCACGCATAATATTTTTTTTTCAGTTAGTGGCACTCTTCCTAAAACGGTTGGCCACCCCTGCTTTAAGGCCTAGATACGTTCCCGAAAAGTTGACCGTAAAGCGAAAAGCCGTATAGCGAATCAATTATTTTGATACAAACCCATACGAATTTAATTGGATCTGTTCCAATTTTTTTGTAAAATAATATAGTTTGTAGTTCGTAAAGCATTTTATTCATTTTATTTCCTATAAAAAGGCTTATATAAAAATAAAACTATAAAACAATGCAATAATAAACAGAAATTAAATATATATATATATAAATTAAAATACAAAAGAATCATATGCACATATCGCATCCTAGCAAGAAAAGTGACACAACTCAAAAATGCAGCATTTCAGAAAAATCAACTTAAATAATACTATAGAGCTTGAACTAGCCTACAATGAAACTCAACTGCCCTCAGGTGGACAAAGTGCGAGATAGAGATGTGTCGCTTTTCGTGCACTTCATACACATTTTTCAATGACATAACCTCAAAATTGCCATTTTTTGACTTGTGTCACTTTTCCTGCACGGGTTCGATATGTGTACATAAAATAAAATCATTAAAAACTGTTTTAATATGATGCCGAACATTAACATGAAGAATCACTAAGCTATAATATGCTGCCATCATCACTCTCCGCTGTTGTGGATTGACCCAGTATGAATATTGGTCCAACGTTGTCTGCATCGCCTTGCTTTCTGCTTCTTTTTACAGTGTTTTGTAACAGGTAATGGCTGAGTTTACTCCTCGAGACACTTCAGTGCTACGTTCTTCGTAGTGTAGCGTACTGGAAATATGGTCTTATTTTCTTCCCGAGTATTTTTCAAGGAATGTGTTGCTCGGTTCCACCAGTTCGGAACACGTGGGGGGATTAAAAAACGTTTTTCCCACAGATGCAGCCAGTAAAGCTGTCATCCTAACGTTTCTGCAAGGTAATAAAGTTCGGCGTCTACGAAGAGACTGACACCGACGCTTGCCGACCCCCTCGCTGGGAGAGAGAGACGCTAGAAAACGCGGCCTGTGCGGATGTGTGTTTTAGGCTCCGTACGTTGTGAATCTGCACGGGATTTTAATTGAATATGTTGCAGTGTTTAAATGTTAATTTTTTTGTTAATAAATTGTTGAGTTTTTGTTTTAAAAATTTGGCCTTCGTTTGTTAATTAGAACTCTGTCTTTCTTTGTTATGGATCCCATGGTAGTAATTTTTAGCAACGCCTCAGAGAGAATCGCCTTACCTACTTGTCGTGACGCTACAGTAGGGATCATTTTGAAGAAGGATGTTCATTCTCTGCTCGAAATAAGAAATCGCATGCGACAAGTTTTTTTTTTCTGCTGTTAGTTTTTTCATATAGCAGGCTCTGGCTCTGACTCCTCATCAAGTGCTCGTTCAGTTTCTAACTGGATCAGTTCCTCGCTTAAAAGTGGTTCTCTGTTCAGCATCAGGAAAATCAATCAAATCACGTTCTTCCAAATCCTCAAAACCAAGATTGTTTGCTAAATTTAATATGTTTTGTCGAATTTTGGAGAGAGAATTAACTTTAGGCTCATTAATTTTTATGCATTCTGGCCATATTTTTTTCCAAACATGGTGCATTGTGGTTGATTCTAATTCCTTCCACGATTCGCTAACGTTGTCTATGGCATCTCCGATACTGTACCTTTTCCAAAACTTTTTTTATCGGAGATTCACCATCGGTTTCGTGAATAAGTTTACGAAAAGTTCTGCGCAAATAATAAGCCTTAAAAGGGGTTATTACACTCTGTTCCATTGGCTGGCTCAGAGCTGTTGTATTTTCACTCAAGATATTCAATCTCCACATCTTCAGATAATTTTGAAAAATTAACCGGGTGTCCTGGAGCATTATCCAAAATGAGCAATGTCTTGTTGCTCAAGTTCTTGGCCTTCAAATATTTTTTTTTTTTTACTTCTGGGCAAAAGGAATTTTTAAACCAGTCTTCAAAGAGAATCTTAGTCAACCAACCTTTCTTGATGGATCTCCAAATGACGGGCGATTGTTTCTTGTTCAGCCCTTTAAAACACCTTGGATTTTCGGAAACATATACTAAAAGTGGTTTTAGCTTAAAATCCCGAGCAGCATTAGCACCAAGACGCAAAGTTAATCGTTCTTTTGAACCTTATATCCAGATGCAGACTTTTCATATTTTGAAATGTAAGTTCTTTCAGGTATTCGCTTCCAATAGAGTCCTGTCTCGTGTACATTTAAAACTTGTTCAGATCGGTATCCACCTCTTTCAATAATTCTTTTCAAAATGCTGGAATATTCTTTATCTGCGCCATCATCGGCACTTGCCTATTCACCTCTCATTTTTAAGTTTTGTAAATTATGACGATTTTTGAATTTTTCAAACCAACCTCGTCTTCCTTGGGAATGTTACACCTTCCACAGATTCAGCAGTGTCCCCCCTCTTTAAATTTTCGAAAATACTTTTAGCCTTTTCATGGCTAGTCATTTTGCTCAATGGCATTCTTCATTGACTATTGTCTTCAATCGACATATCTAGTAATTTTTTCCATTTTTTTTCCATAATGCTTCTTCTTTGGCGAGTTACATTTGAGACACTTAAAGGTGCAGCAGATAGCGAATGTGCCTTAATTTCTTCTTTTCTATCGCGAATAGTTTGAACGTTAGACTTCGTATTGTCGAATTGCATATAAATTTGAACAATTTTCTCACCAGCTTCAATACGACGTTATACTTCTAGTTTAGTGTCTATCGGACAAAGTGCCTCCGCATTAAGAAAAGAAAAACAACTTTTCGTTTGATCTCTAGCGTGACAGATTAAGGGCCTGTTCACATAGGAGTCCGTTGCGTTGCGTTAACGAAAAGATGACGTTGAGACGAAAATAAACCAATCATATGCCTCCAAACGATTAGCAATGAAATTTTTAACGCCTATGATTGGTTTATTTTCGTCTCAACGTCATCTTTTCCTTAACGCAACGCAACGGACTCCTATGTGAACAGGCCCTAAGGCTTCCCTTTTTATTTTTATCAGTATCAATCTCCAAACTCAATGAACGTTTCGAAGGCATTTTTTCCTAAAAAAGGCACGATTATATTTAAAAGAATTAATGAATTAATTATATATGTAACACAAATACAGTTTTTCTAATACATACGTACCGAATATGTTTAAAATTCACCAATTAATACAAACAGAAACAAAACCCAACCATAAAACAAACAAGAATAAACGTCAAACTACACTAAAGCGACAACGCAGTAAAATGATGACAAAGGCGAAATGTAGCAGGGCCACCAAAAGGGAGAAGCTAAAATTAAACAGAAGGTCGCTATTGGCCGTATAACTAAACATTGTAGGCCGTAAATCGAAAAAGTGCCATAATTAAAAAAGGCCGTTATAGCGAAATGCCGTATAAAGAGCGGCCGTATAGCGAGGTATAAGTATACTTTTCTATTTAACTGTTTACTACTACTGAGTTTCGCGAGCTGCCAAAATTATAACTCGCGACGCAGGACAATTTTTTTCTCTCTGAAGGACCGTTATTGAGGAACGTAATCCTGCGTTAAAAATTGCACAACTGTGATACAGGCATGATTTAGTTGGGATGTCGCGAGTGTTATGCGCAGGTGCAACTGCTCTACAACTAAAAATTGAATCAGTTGGGCAATTAACAATGAGCGCGTCCACATACGATTCTATTGGCCTCACTTGTCCAACTTTTAGTTGTACAACTAAAAATCGTAGTACACTGCTGGCTTAATCTATTACAACAAATGCTGTTGATTATAAACAATTTCTAATAAAAAATATTTTGTCTAGAGTATTTTTTATTTTTTATATTAAGCCTAATTTATTATTAATAATTTCCAATTATAAATATTTAGCCTAATCGAATAGATAAAATATGTTTGAATGGGATCTAAAGTAATTAATTTACTTGTATCTCCACAACAATTCAAACCTCAATTCAGTGCCAAGCGTTAAGAATTCATTCGATATTACCTAATAGATCGACTTTTATCGTGGACTAAATATCGATTTTAATTCACAGCTAGATTTCAACTTAATTGCTGTTAATCAGAAATTAAATATAAGCTCATATCTAAGAAAAATATCGGCTTCATTTTCGCGAATTTAACCCAGTTCTGGTGCAATATTACTAAGCAACGCATAAAAAATTTCTGTGACACAACCAAACTTCTCGAACCGTAACAAAATAGTTCAAAAAATATTAAATAGCTTTATTTGACTTGCTGCATTTCTAAAGGTTTTGTTTGATGTAAATGACCGAAAGTCATTGAACTTTATTACAACATAAGCAGATAATATCTGTCTCAGTTCCTTATCTTGCAGCCTCGCGTCAACTCTTGATTTCACTCAGATGTCCTTGAAGCACAGAGCAAATGTTGCATCAACTGTTATCTAACCACGTTTTTTTTTACGGTTTTGGTTTCGAGAGGTATTCGTAATCACATCTGGGGTTAAGAGTGTAATCGTTCACCGAAATCACGTTGCTGATCCATGTTTTGTTATGCGTAAGGAGAAACATAGGTTTGAACAAGCACAGTAAAATTAATTTTCATATCATTGGCATTCAAAAAACATACTTTATTATATGTAAAACCCTTCTGGCAATTCCAGTCTGAAAAACTCCATTCATTGACAAACCAGGTCACATATTACGGTCAGACATACGGAGAGTCGGATGCAAAATATATAATGTTAAAATGATATGTTTCAAAATATGTATTAAACGTAAATACAGCTGAATACAAAATTTGGTAAAAATTTGCAAGAACTACAATATAAATCGCTAAAAGGTCGAAATGATTTATTGATTTTTAGTCTTTATTTATTAAATTTTAATTTACGCTCATGAAAAAAAGTAAATTATCGATGCTTAGCATTTTCAGTGATGACAAAACATTACGTTATCTATACTTATATATAAAGAGAGAGCGATTTTGTACGTGGAGGGTAATCTTCAGAACCACTGTACCTATTTGAAAAATTCTTTCACTGTTTGAAAGGTACATTATTCCAGATGGACATAGGCTATATATTATGTATATCTGATCAGTAGAAATAAAGTTAGGGGCTTAATCCTAACAATCTCCATTGTTTCCCCTACTGTCTTCTACCGCTTTTTGTTCCGAAGATTTCAACGATCCTTATCGTGGTGCTATCGCGGTGGGCTTCTGTTCTGACGCTGGCGGTTCGAACCTAGCCGTTCTCCGGCACGCCTTTCTCTTTTAAAAAATTTATTTTAATTATTAACTAACATAAAATTAATTTAAGGTATTATTTAGGTTATTATTAAGGTAAAAAAAGATTTACAATTTATTGGCTATCAACTGGAAATTTATTGGTATAATATTTTGTTCAACCCGGACAAAGTCGGGACGGGCCGCTAGTAACGTTAATAAAGAACATTGGGGAATAAAACCCACGATCTAATTGCAGTCTCCGAAATCTCTTTCGAAAGAAAATTTTACTTCAGGTGACCACTGCTCTACGTTACTGTAAAACTTCAGTAAATTATCTACATCATGCAAATCCTCAGAACTACATGTTATAAACTTTGAAGCATTTTTTCCATCAGAAAACAACATCTGAATATTTATAAGTGGTAATTTTATATTAATAAACAGATTTGACCATATACAAATGATTCACATTTCAGCCGGGATGAGGCAGCAGTGAAATTCCACACAAAACTCCGGATGCATAAAACTTCCTTACTTCTGCGCAGTTACTGAGCAATGAGACACTTACATCATTCTCAGTAACTAGAAAGTAACCCGTCATTTTGACGTCATAATACTAATAATGACGTCATAATGGAAAAAGTATATGAAAGTTAAAAATATCCGGAATTATCTAACAATATTGCATTTAATCCACACCTTGTAAAAGCAAACCCTTTCATTATTTTTTATTTAGTTAGTTTTTCATGCGATTGGAGTAGTAGACTGCCATCCAGTTTTTTACAGATCACTACGCGATATGACTACTTGAGCTACTTGATTCATTCACATTCAAGTTTGTTTACTTTCAGAATTCATCGCAAAAGTAAACAGATTTTTAAAAACTGTTAAATATACAGCTAAAAGCATCCACTTTTTTTTAGTTCTGAATGTTTTATAGAAAAATAGGCTGAACAAACGTGATTTGATGGAGAAGATAGAAGTTTTTAGGTAAGAAAAAATTCTGATCGACATCTGAAATTGAAATTAAGCCTAACCGGCTGTTTGTTTACTGAGGGCTTCAATTGAAAGATGAGTACAGCCCGGAAGTGTTATACAGAGACAACGGCTATTATATATATAATATGCTTTATTGCTTATTTAGACGAAATGTGAAGCGATTTTGAAAATAAAATTATTATCCTAAGAACTTCATATTACGGTTTCAAATGTCAAAATATTTAAACTAAATTAACACATTTAAGATTTCAAATCAACAATTTATAAATTCTAAACTGTCTACTGTAGCGGAAATCTTACACCCCTATACTATAACTATTCCTTTACTATATGTTTTGCTGTTAAACTATGTTAAATTTTCGACATTCTTTGAGACTCCATCAAATGATACTCGACAATCTGAAGCAAAGACATTTAACTGACAGAACTGGAAATGATTTTATCGATGATGTTTTTGAGCTGAAAATTTCAATTACGTTTTAAGACGGTGAGACATTGTACTAATTCGTTACATCATCAATAAATTTAAGATTTACCGTTCAAAAGACGACTTAAATACCACAAATATAACTCTTCCACCACCATGTTTTTACTTCTAGTACCGGGTTCGTCTTTCGAAATTTTGTTTTAGTTTCTTGACGCCATTATTCTACCATGCAAATCAGAGATGTTAAATTTGGTCTCATCTACTTATTCCATCATTAAAAACTGTTATATTTCATTAAGTATGCGACAGAAAATCTAAAATTTCGGTTCTTGTCTCTAACGTCGAACTAACGTTTTAGAGAAAATTAAATTAAATATATATTCATTCTGATGAGTTATTTATAAATCAGGATCCGAAATTAGTTATCCTTCAGTTTTTTCAGATGTGATTTCTCGATTATCAGCAAGGATTTTTTTTAAAACAAGCTTTATTTGACATCTTTAAATATTATTTGAATATTTTCTCTCTTCTCTCTTTCCATTTATCACTTTCACCGAGAACCACATTACCAAGTTAGCTTCAATTTTTCTGTTAGTAAAAAGATATTTATTCTGAACCTTTCAACAGATACAAAACAACAATGAAATTTGATGGGCTTTGGAAGATTTGGGTACTTAAAATATTTTCAAACCCTAATATTAAGCTCAATATGCTCTTATTTTAAGAAAATCGAATATTCACATGACTAAAACTTCTAAAAAAGAGATTATAAATAGACATAAACAGAGAGCCAAGAGAAATGCCAGAGAGTTATAACCTAGACGCTTATAAATATTGTTTTCACTGTTTGATTAACAAGAAGATGAATGTTACGATATGACGTTACTTTAACCTATTAAGATCTTATTAAGGACCCGTACACCTCAACCCATGTATCTTAATCAGCTCTGGAGTTGTTGCCAGACAAATTAAAATCTTTGCAGGAAACAAAAATTCAAAAATACAAAATAAATATTTGTTTACTGATGCATACAACAAAACTTAACTTTACAAGGGCGTGAAATAATAAAAGTTGCTATAATTCAAACAATTTGATAACGTATAGTGAATGTACATGCACGGACAAAGGTACATCAGTATACTTTTAAATTTACCACATAAACAGTAAAATAAACAAAGTTTAGGCAAATTCTTAACTTATTCAAAAATAAAGGGAAGCAAGCAAAAAAGAAGAAAAAAAGTAGAAGTTCGGAATTTTTTTAGTTATAAAGGAAAAATGTATAGGTTCAAATTATAAGTTCAAAATATGACAAAATTTTTACGCTTATATGGCAAAAGGTTTACGCTGTCTTCTTCATTTTTACATTTACATTTACTAGATGTTTTCAACCATTATTCACTAATTTACCGAATAAAAAATTATATAACTAAATAAATACACTATCTCAAGAAGCTTTAAACCATTTTATTCCTCTCTTTATCCATTACACCATCATAAAAATAAATTTTTTAACATTATATAAATTTTAATAACGTGTGATGCAGCACAGGAGTAATGGAGGAAGTTTTCTGTTTTTCAATTAATTTTAAGCCATCACAGATAAAAAAAAAAGAAATTCTGAAACTAAATGAGCAGATGGATATGACTTTGATAAGCGTTAATTAAAAAAAAAGTTTGATCGTTTTAAAGATAATTTGTTTTATTACTCAGAAATAGAAATATATATTAATTATTAATCTGATGTGCTTCCACTATATTTAACTATATATCAGTTCTTGTCTGAAGGAGAATAGTAATTATTTTAAGAGAATGTGTTGGTAAATGACATAGCACCTTTTTTTTTGAAAATATTAAAAATTGTGCCAACGGCAAATTAAAAGTTAAAATTTCCGATTTATAAAAAGTTAAGGTCACAAGAATAACAACAAACATAATTTTTCTTCCATAATTAGTTACCATTTTCTGAATTTAAAATTAAAGGCAAAAAAAAATGCATTAACCCTTCAGTGGTAACCTGAAAATTATCAGATCAGGCCCAGGAAATTAAATTTTTTTTCAAAACTACATAAATGCTAATTAATCATTGAAAATAGTTTTAGTACTTCAAATAAAGCATACTAAGTCTGAAATTAAAGAAATCAATTTTATTTTATTTTTTACATACCAAAAACTGATTACATAATAAAATTTATAGAAAACCAACACAAAAAATAAATTTGATTAGAATCTAAAAAAATCTAAACATTGCAACTGCAATTTTGACATGTCATTGTTGCATGTTTTAAGCAGATACAGAATGAACATCCTCTTGACACTGTAAATTGAAAACCTTTTTAGAGGTAGACGGGCCCATGGTGAAAAAAAAAAAAACGAGTGATAACCTTGGGTCTATGAGGCCCAGACTGCTTTTTGAGACTTGTTTGTCACTTCAATTTTGGAACTAAACTAAGGTAGGATCAAGGAATGCCATCTAGAGGATATGATAGGAAGGTACTCTAGTGGTGAACTGGTTAACTAGTTCCTATATATCAGATAATACAAAAACTGTTGTCCTCTGCGTCTCACAAACCCAGGGATACCACTGAAGGAGGTATCCCTGGTGTTATAGAGGTTAATTAGATCGCAACGACCTCTTCTCTCGCGCAGCATTCATTGATATTTTCTTGCTGATTAAAAACGAACTATGGCCGGGAAAGGACTCGAATCCGTTCTCATCAGCATTTCAGGCCAAAATTCAAACCACTGTGCTACTATCGTACGTTAAACGATGATGATGCATTCACTCTTGCAGAAAAAAAGAGATCGTGGGCCCCTAGGCCTCTGGACGAAGGAAACACAATTATTGTTTCCTCAGTGAAAAGATATCTCAACTAGTGATATACGGAGTGACATCTCTTTGACGTTCTGGCATTGTAGAGCTGGCAGAAAACTGGAAAAACACAACTAGTTGGATTCAACAATGGAATTAAAAGGGGTGGTGACATGTTTCGTACTAATTAATAGTTCATCGTGAGGACGAGGAGCATTGCCACTATGAACACTTTCCAAATGCATTTGTGAATTGTTCATAGTGACAACCATACCTAATGTTCCTCGGCCTGACGATGGTTTGTTAATTAGTTCGAAACATGTCGCCACCCCATTGATTACATTGTGGAATATAAGAAGTTGTGTGTTCAAGTTTGCATCTTCCATAAGTTTCCTGTAAGTCATGATGTAGAGCCGTTTGTGACATTTGCATAACTAAACGATCATTTTCCCCTTTCGGATAACACCTGTTGAAATGTAATAAGATATTCACATTTTGCTACTCGATACAGAAGCCGCAATCCTTTTAACTAGAAATGTGATAAACTGAGGTGTTATTGTCATATTTATCTGTAGTATTAGACATTAATTTGAACAAGGACATTTAATTTTTTTTATTAGTGTACAAATGCTTAAGTAGTGTATTATAGTGTAATCTCATATAGCGCGAATTTTGAAAGATAAAATTGAGAAAAATAAAAGCAAAAGATTGCTTATTTTTCTTTGTAAAGAACAAGTTTGACTGTTGAATAATCTATAAATCATCTTCAAAGCATTTCCTGTCGTTAACAAACAACAACAAAAAAAGGCAGACATTATCAGGAATGATTTGCATCATCTAGGCGTCTAGACGAAATTTTTACTCTTGTCCTAATTTCAAGAATGGTTGACTTAAAACAAACTGTGACAAGCCGATTCTTAGTAGTTTTACTTTATGTAGTATCCCCATTTATCGCCTGCCTTCCGTGGCGTAGGAAAAAAAAATTAGCCTTATTTTAAAGAAACCCCCAAAATATATTAAAGAGTCTTCTTACTAAATGTTTTATAGGACGACAGAAGTTTGGAAAAGAAAAATATTTTTAAATTAAAGATATCCAACACATGTTTATCCGGGCACTCTAATATCGAGGTTTTTTTTAAATTTACTTTAAGAACTGTTGATAAGTCTGGGCATTTCGGAAGTTAATAATCCTTAAAAAGTAAAAATATAAAACTAGTTAACAAAAACATTATCTTAAATTCTAAAAGAAACGTGTTCAAACTAAATATCTATTTCAGCATCATACTAAAATTCTAATAGATTGAAAACAATTCACTACCTAAAAAAAATTAAATGTTTTTTTATTTTTATTTTTATTTATTTTATTTATTTTTATTTATTTTTATTTATTTTTTATTTATTTTTTAAAATTTTATTTATTTATTTTTTTCAAATGGCAAGTTACAAGACACCTGAGATCACAATAACACACACAAAAAAAGAACATAACAAGAATAAACGTGACATCAGTAAATCTATAAACTTAGGGCGGCTCTAGCCACCCAATAACGCTCCCAAATTGCAATATGGGGAAGAGCAGGGCAAATGCGAAGATGACAAAAGTCTATTTCCTCTTTAAGATCACGAAGAGTACATAGAGGGTCCGATGTGACATTGATGGAATGAAGATGTTTACGGAGGCAATCATGCCCAGTAACAAGACGAAAAATTGCAACAGATTTCTTTCTGGGCCACTCGGGAATTTTACGATTCTGTTCTATCCATGGTTTACCACTATTTTTATGAGTAAGGTCCTGGAAAAAGGAGGTCCTGAAAACCTTCCTAACAATAGCCCTGATGGAGTGATAAGGGAGACCAGAAATTGTCGTTTGCTCGACAGAAGCTCCCTTCCTAGCCAAGAAATCAGCAGCCTCATTTCCCTGAACACCACAATGGGCAGGGATCCGTTGAAGCACAACCTCTTTGCCGTTACTGGAAAGCCAATTAAAAATTAAATGTTTAAATATATATTAATAGTCATAAATAGATACAAATTTATTCCCATGAATACTGATATATATCCCATTTTAACACTCTAACATCTAATTCCCTAATTAAAGCACCCATTTCCTTAGTATCACAGTTTTCCAAGGGTTCAACGAAACACAGCATGGTTCAGATGATGATAGATTAATCGAATCCACATTTGATCAACTAAGCTTTTATTCAAATTTCCAAGTTTTCTCAAAATGCAAATTGGTTTCCTGAAATTTCATGTTAAAGAGATTTCTACTCATGAATAGGTAGTTTTTTTCTTATTCAGGCCTAAAAACAAAAATTATTGACCTCCTCTTGCATAAATACTCCATGCGCATTTTGGGAAGGGAAGCATACAATGTACTAACCTTAATCTATATATATAAAACAGTTCCGTAACTGACTCATTCATTCACTGACTGACTGACTGACTGACATACAACGCACAGACCAAACCGCTGGACCTAAAGGGCTGAAATTTTGCATGGCGATTCTTCTAATAGTGTAGGGGTGCACTAAGAAAGATTTTTCAAAAATTCTTCTTAGATTTTTTGAAATTAAATTTTTAAGCTGTTTTTAAACTTTTTTTACGTTTGCATTTAAAATAATACATTCAGGGTTATAAAATTTATATCACGAGAAAGATCATAAAAATTCCTTCAAAATGAAATTTTTTTCGAATTTTTACCTCCATTTCCTGATTTTTGGTGAATTTTTAAAGATTAGTTTTTAGAATTTAATTTATTAAATGCTGATCACGTGATTTATTTTCTGGTACTTTCAATAAATTTATCGTCACGTGCGTAACAACTAAATAGACAAAAAAAATATTTTTTTCTCTTTCTAATGCAGCAGACGATTGGATATTATCCAAAAAAAAAATGCATATCCCTTACGATTTTTTTATAAATATATATATATAGATAGATATATATTTTACATCAATTGTATACATTGATCATCGCATTTATTATAAATATATATATTTATTTTTTGGCATAAATTGCATACGTTGACCGTTGTATTTAATTTGAATGTACTCCGTAGCGAAGCGCGGGTTTTCAGCTAGTTTATTATACAGTAAAAAAGTAGAAACATATTTGTCAACTGCCAAGATAATTTTAATAAATGATAAATTACATTTAATACAAATAATTTACTGCACTTTATGATATAGATAATTTACTGCAGTTTTAAAGTAACGTTGTGTAATGGTCACCTAAAGAAAAATTTGCTTCTAAGGGGGTATTCCGGAGATAGTAAAATGACGGTGGCTTTTGCTTCCACAATGTTCTTTACAGTGTTATGTTATAACCTTTTGTCGCGGGATAATGAAAGTTCACTTTCAATAATTTTGAATGTTCATGTACGTTACATTCAAAGGGGAAAACGATTCGTGCGTTTTTAGATATTTTAACTAAAAATATATTTTAAGATGCATTATTATGAAAATTAAAAGGGAAATACGATGAAATTTCTCCATGACGGCCAGTCATGATTCTGAAGAAAAATGGCCGTTTTGAGGGGTGGCCGTAGAAAAAAGTTTTTTTTTCATAGCACTGGCTCTATGGAGTCTTGAATCGGTTCTGAACAAAATATGACCATTAAGAGGTTGGTCAGCTAGAGAAGTTTCACTGTAGCTAGAATTGACGAATCTCAAAAGCTGATCCGTCGTTTATCAGTTTTAATGTCAAACAAAAAGTGAATGGATTTCAATTAAAAAAGTAAGTGGGAAAAGCAATTAGAAAACGGTTTGAAAAAAAAACACAGAAAGGAAACCGTTTGAATTGAGGAAGATTTCTACTAAATAAAATTCCCAAAAATGATGTAACCAAATCGCGTTCTCGAATGATAACATAGATTATAATAAATCTATAAAATTACACACACCCACTCTTGTATAATACATATACCAACACAAAGATATTAACTAATCTTATTTCTTTCACTATTAAGCGTTACAAACCTTTTACTTAAACGGTTGCCATTTTTTAAAGGTGAAACTTTAACTACTAACATTTCTTTTTCCTCATCAGAATATAAACATACATGCAAATTTATAGGAAGCATCACAACATTTTCCTAACATTGCAAGTGAATCAATGGAAGGGAGAATTAAACCACTAAGTAAATGCAAAATGCACCTTAAGGGAGCCTCGTAAAACAGCATTGTATTCCCAGGAAATTTTTATGAAATAGAAAGTACATAAAGGCACACACGTTTAAGAATACAAACTCAATTTTAAGCGTAAACAAGCGAGTGATGGCAATAATCACTTTCATACGAAAGGAAAAAAATCAAAAACATTGGCAGAAAAAAAAACCTTTCTGATTTGACTAAGAAACGATAAAATACGATGCAAATGTTTAAAAATTGGAAAAGCTTAGACTGTCATTCAATTATTTTTTTAACTAGAACATTAATATTTTTAAAAAATTACTTTCAATTTACCCTTAAAGTAAACAATTAGTAAAATTTTTAGTAGTAACTTAAGACAAATATGTTCCGCCTGATGAACTTCAAGATACCATAGCCGTCATGTCTGACGTTTTAAAATTAAAGGAAATTCAAAGGTTTCATTGCGAATTTAAAAGCTTCTATTTATACGGGAAAATATTCTGTTAACAGTGGTCAGTTCTAAATATATTTCGATTTCTTTAGTATTATCCTTATTATATTTTCTTTTCGGATCTTAAGCTTCTAAACCTGAACGGAATAACAAAACTACGCAGATGTTTAAAGTTGGATTCCGAAAGAAAAAAATGGCCGAGACACGAGTTCTTATTTAGTACCCAAAGAATGCCTTTTAAAGTAAGTGCGCTTCTACCCGCAAACGATAATAATCCCAATGAAAATCAAAAAGCGTTAGCAGAAACCCCTGGTATGTCTCCCACCGATTCAAAATTAGGACAAACGCACAGACGGGTTGCGGACTCACCTGTCTACGGCTATCTCGAACCGATCTCAGCCTCCCCGCTTTCTTAATCTCGTGTGACAATGTCTGGCGATCCTTAATTGCTCCAGACGCAGTTCTTAGAAAAGAGCAAAAGAAAATGGTTTTCTTCACTAACGGACAAGGTTTTTATCTCGCAACGTAATGCACGATTGAACGTCTCACAATAAACAAGCGCAAATGATATATCTTTAGATATTTCAACAGAACATATCATTTCGACGACTGCGCTAAAACGACTTTTGACCCAGATGAAAAATACGGGCTCCTGTAGACGGAAAAGAGGTAGAAAGAACGAATTTACAATACTGGGGACTGGGAATAAAAGAAGGTTTTTACTCCTTAAAAAAGGGAAATGCTTTTCAAAAAAAGAAATACCTCCTCACACACTAGAGCAACGCAGTTATTACGCCCATGGCTTCTCTGTTTTTTTGTTTAAAACTCTAAATTTGCTTTCGTTTACTTCAACAGATTTGAGAGATAGGGTAAATTAATGTGTGCTGGCGTAATTTTTGTAACACAATGCCTCATCTGCTGATACTCTCTTTTTGTGATTAAAATTTGAAAACTTATCTGCAGTCTGTCATTTACCCCTAGTTTTTATGAATACGTTGCATCAACTTACATATCAACAACAGACGGTCTTTGAATTACACTGGTAACTAGAACATTAAACAATTAAACATACAGACTTCAAATAACTAAAATTTTAAAGGAAAAAACTCTTTTGTGGACAATTTTATTCCAAAAGTGAGCGGTATCGCAGTTAGAGAGTTTATTTAAAAGTAAAAATAAAAACAAATTTTTATGCTTAAGTCATTACGATATGTATTTTTTAAGACTTCAAAGATTTGTAGTATTGCTGAATTTTTTCTTGTCATTTGATAAATTTTCAAAAGAGTTTCCTTTATTCATTTTCTGAAACTAATCACACACATACACATATATATATATATATATATATATATATATATATATATATATATATATTATATAAAGTGAAACTTCTCTATGGCGGCCAGTATTGGTTTCGAAAAAAATGGCCGTTTTGAGGGGTGGCCGTCGAAAAGGTTTTCCTTCTATGACTTTGGCTCTATGGAGCATTGAATGGGTTCTAATAAGAATATGGCGGTTTAGAGGGGTGGTCGTTAAATAAACGTGGCCTGCTAGAGAAGTTTCTCTAGCAGGCCATCTTAGCCTGTATTATTGTGATACACTGACCATGCGCTGTGTGACGGTTACTCATGATTTACGTCCTATGGATATATGAGAATACAGGCGTTCATTTGCATCCGATCAACTTCGAATAACTGCTGGCTGAAAAGGCTTTTTCATACAGAGTCAGTAGAAGTAAGTTTCTGACTGCTTTATATCAGTACTTAACTTTCACAAAAAATCATTATTGTACACATTAGTTAATGAATAATTAGTAAACTATAAAATAAAATAAAGTGGTAACTGGGAAGAAAATATTGTTCTTTTATAATCAAAACAAATTTAGTTTCAACAGACGAAGGCATTTATCAATTCAGATACAATAAAGTCCTAATTAGGCGTATGCAACAACAACAGTAAGAGAGGCACTACAGTGGCAGTTTGTGGCAGACTTTTGACCCAAATACAAGAATAACTGAATCCCCAGACAAAAAATAATTTTGAAAAGGACTGCTCTTTCGAGGTGAGTATTGAAAAGAAATTCTTTCAGCGATAAAGAACTTTTATTTTTAGTGTATAACTTGAGGGTAACACATTTTAGTTCAATCATGCGATATTACGATACAGGTTTTGAAAAATTCAATTACATAAAGTTTTAATAGAGAAATGATAGAGAAAAATTCATTTACCGTTTTGTTGCGAAAAAGGGAATCATTTTTTTCTGTGAAATGTCACCGCGTTGAAAATACATGCAAAAGCTCGAAAGCAAATTATAAAAGGTTGAAAGCTACACGTAAAAAATTAAACAGCAACAAGAAAAAAAAATTAAAAAAAAAAAAAATTAGAAATTAGCAAAATAGTCTAAACTGCAAACTCTTTCATTTTGAGACTATACAAAAAAAAACTGTTTCTTGAAGCACACGCTATTTTACGGAAACCTATAATTTCAATACAATACAATTTAGAGAAAAGTTTGGAAAATGACGTATATTACATGCTTCATGACTTATAGGTGAGTGGAAAGCGGTGGGTTTAAAATATGATATACAGTGTACTCCCGATTACCCGCGTGCATATTATCGGGTTTGCGGATTATCCGTGCAGAAAAAAAAATCTGAAATCTAATACCTACATAATTAATTAAAAACTGCATACAAACTTCTTCCGATATGCACATATATAAAAGAATATTTTGAAAATAACAGTGTTAGTTTTCTATTTAAAGAGAAGATTTCTATTTCTAGAAGAAAATCTTCTAGAGTGGTTAGAAAGTGATTTACAGGATCCTGAGTATGAGCTTATGACACTAGTATCATAAATGCTGCTACGATTCAACCTCGGGAAGAAGTTGACAGGAGTGAAGAAGAGCCAAGTGATCCGATCGAACACGGCACAGCGCTACCATGTGTCGGCACTTCGCAAGATTCGAAGATGAGTCAATGGAATTACTTATACAGTGATATCATAGTTGTTAGAAAAATCCGTAGTGAGATCCCAAAACATGTCGTAGATTCGGTAAAACAAAAAAAATTAACATGAATTAAATAAATAAAATAGAAAAGCAAGTGTAGTATTATATTTTGAAAGTACAATAAATTTTAATACAAATCGGACTATCCGCGTTTTTCGATTATTCGTGCTACATTAACATGGAAAATCGGGAGCACAATCTATGTATTAGGAAGCAAAGCTAGTGATCATAGAACGCCACGAATTCAATTAGCTGTAATAATACTATCAGATAGGAACTCCAGGTATAATACGATTTCAATATTGTACAATTTTATTAATTAAATTTTCTCATCTTAAATGTGAAAAAAGCTAATCTATATAGTCTATATATATAAAACAGTTCCGTAACTGACTCACTGACATACAACGCACAGACCAAACCGCTGGACATAAAGGGCTGAAATTTTGCATGGCGATTCTTCTTATAGTGTAGGGGTGCACTAAGACAGATTTTTTAAAAATTCTTCTTAGATTTTTTTATATTAAATTTTTAAGCTGTTTTAGTAACTTTTTTTAAGTTTGCATTTAAAATAAATATTTGAGGTTTATAAAATTTCCCTCACGAGAACGATCATAAAAATTCCTTTAAAATGAAATATTTTTCGAATCTTTACCTCCATTTTTTGATTTTTGGTGAATTTTTGAAGATTAATTTTTAGAATTTAATTTATTAAATGCTGATCACGTGATTTCTTTTTCTGGTACTTTAAATAAATTTATCGTCACGTGCATAATAACTAAATAGACAAAAAAAATTTCTTTTATTGCTAATGCGGCAGACGATTGGACATTATCCAAAAAAATATTAAAATACAGTAAAAGATATGTTCCTCAAACTGTACTCTAATAACTCTGCTATATTCCTTAATTTGTCCTATGAGATTTAATTTGAATATTTTCTTCTACATTATTTTGTCTATAAAAATATCCCTTACGAATTTTTTATAAATATATTTTTTCGTTTTTTTTCCCATACGTTTTTTTTTCCCATACATTGATCGTTGTATTTATTATAAATATATTTATACATATTTTTGGCATTAATTGCATACATTGACCGTTGCAATTAATTTGAATGTACTCCGTAGCGAAGTACGGGTTTTCAGCTAGTATAGCTATGTATATAACAGTTCCGTAACTGACTGACTGACAGATAACGCACGGACCAATCCGCTGGACCTAAAGGGCTGAAATTTTGCATGGCGATTCTTCTTATAGTGTAGGGGTGCACTAAGAAATATTTTTTAAAAATTCATAGATTTTTTTTAAACTAAATTTTTAAGCTGGTTTTGTAACTTTTTTTAAGTTTGCATTTAAAATAATAATCTGAGGCTTATAAAATTTATCTCACGAGAAATATCATAAAAATTCCTTTAAAATGAAATCTTTTTCAAATCTTTATCTCCATTTTCTGATTTTTGATGAATTTTTAGAATTTAATTTATTAAATGCTGATCACGAGATTTCTTTTCTTTTTGTGATACTTTATATTAGTTTTGCGTCATTTTCATAACAACGAAAAAAATTGACAAAGAAAATATTAAAATACAGTAAAAGATAAAATTTAACCACTTTACTAATTGAGATGGAAGTTTTTTAAGAATTTAATTCAAATTAGTATGTTTTATGGATATTACATTAAACCTATATATAAAACTGCAATTTCCCCTCAAAGTATGATTTGCAATGACGGTAAATAAGTCTCAAGGCCAAACTTTAAAATACATTGGAGTAGATTTAAGAGAAAATTGTTTCTCCCACGGTCAGTTTTACGTAGCTTGCTCACGCATAAGTTCACAGACGAGCCTGGTAATATTAGTTCCGACCAATGAAGAAACAAAAAATATTGTTTATAAGGAAATCCTCTAAAAAGCAATTTCATTATTTTTTCATTGTAATTATCCTAAAATGTACTCCGTAGCGAAGCAAGGGGAATTCAGTATTGAGTAAATCCTTAATATTTTGGAGTTGTTTAAACCCTTTTCATAAACGGAAAATGCTGTTGCAAATGAAATCCTCGATTGGACAAGAGGTAATTCCTTACCTCAACAAATAAAAGTTTGATACACATGAATTAACTCTAATCATAAATTTACTCAGAATATTAAGAATAAAAGTAATTTCAACTAAATCGGTTATGCATATTATCATCTCTGGAGGAAAAGAAAATGTTTTCATGCAATAAGCGTTAACTACATAAATTTTACATGAACGTTTATATATTTACCAACTCCAGTACTCAAAAAATTCAAATTTGACATTTCTTGGATCAGAATCCTTCATATTCTCCCATGAATATCATGAGAGAATATAAAGAATTTTTTTACTAAAGGTTTAGGCAATGTAAAATTTAAAAGCCGTTTTCATCCGTTTGGAAAATAAATTGTTTGCCTGTAGCAACCGTCATTCTAATAATTTACATAAATATTTCAAATTTCAGGGTAATAAACTCAAATTAATAGTCAAATAGTTTAAATTTACATTTGTCCGAACCTAAAGGTGTGATTATAAAAATTTTAAGAGCATTTTAAATACAAAATTAAGCTAAGTAAAATGTTTTAAGCAACTTTAACATATACAGTGATTTCCGCTTATAAGAATCACGTTTGTTATTACCTTTTTTGATTCTTATAAGCGGTTGATTCTTATAGCCGAAATTTAGGTTTTTGGACAGGCACACACACACCTATATATACATATATTAGATAATTTGCCATAAAATACTCTTTAATTTACGTTAATTATCTTTTATTAAAATTATTTTTTATAATTTTAAAAATACAACTTAATTTTTAGACCTATAAGTAGTGAGTCTCTTATGACCTTAAGTAGTGAGTCTCACATGATTATAGTAAGAGAAGAAAAAATCCAATATTTGTTACAACATACCTGCTTAACTGTTTTAACATTTCAACAAAAGGAAGGGAGCAAGAAAAAGGTTTCTATGGTAGTTAGACGGAATGAAGTTTTCAGGAGGCTATTTATATCTCTTTCAATACCAATAGTCTCTGACGAAGATTTACCTTCTAGCTTACGTTTCACTGTTTGATAACGTGCTGAATCTACTAATGTCACGTTTGCCTAAGTGATAGTGGACACTTCTCCCAAGATTTATGTGTTTCAGGGTCCAGGAAGCCGCAACCAGGATGTGGGAGGTGGGAAAAAAGAGTCCCTATTTTTGTTTGTCAGTGGAGAAAAGTGAAATCGGACCCGGACGGGTAAAGATGCCCCCGGGTCAAGCTAATAGGACAGTCTTGTGCTAAAGCGTTTAAGGGAAAACTATTATGTTATGTCTAACAAAGAAAGGGATGAATGTTATGACTATATTCCATCCCATCTTATCAATCTTTCTTTTAAAACAAGAGAGAAAGAACTTCGTGTCTTTTGAGGGTTTAAGTGGCTTTTTTGGAAAAATGAAAGGAAAGCGAAGAGTGTAAACTGATTCTTAAAACCGGTGGATTGATTCTTTAAAGCGAAAATTTTAACATGGAAATAATACATTTGTTTTTGTTTTCGCGATATTGATTCTTATAAACGGTTGATTCTTATAACCACTGATCACTATAAGCGGTGGTTACTGTACTTGAAATTCATCAGAAAATAATTACACTAGTCAACAGCCATTTTACATATGATTTGTAATAAACATTTTTTTATGAATTTTTGCATGTAGAATCCGAACTTGCTATCAGAAATTTTCTATCACGTAAGGGTTTTACAAAATTTTAGAATGTAATTTTTACATACATGGTAAAACACGTGGGGAAATGTGAATTATAATTTACATTTCGTGGTCAAATAATGGTTAAATGAATGACTATGTAGGGTAAAACCTTTATTTGGATGCATTCTGCTGTAAAAGTAACCATCAAAACATTCACTTGAGGGCAGTGTGGTGGTTGGAGAAAGTTGCGAACCTTCTCCCACCACTACCACGCACCAAGTTACGAAAGCTAGCCTGAAAGCAGTGCTTTTGAATAATGGCAACAAACTACCATCAGTACCTTTGGCTCATGGAGTGACCGTGTAGGAAATTTACGAAAATATGGCTCTGCTGCTGGCGGCAGTCAAATATAAAGATCATGGGTGGCAGATTTGCTGCGATTTAAGGGGACTAACGACTATAATTTTAATGTGTTAAAAGTATAGTATATAACAAAAGTTGAAAATCTATGGTATCAATTTACCTTATGGCTCATAATTTTGAAATCATGCGCTTTTATTATTCAAGTTTTAAAATTTTTTACCTAATTGAAATACGCATTAACATTCAAAAGCGAAGTTTTAGTCACATTTGATTTGCCAAAAATAATGCAGGGAGTAAACGAACCATTTACTGTTGCTATTATGCAAAGTAAATGTATACCTAAATTCTATTGTTCATTGATTTTTAAAATGGTTTGGCAAAATTTGCTTATTTCTCTTTCTTATTTTTGTTAACATTTTTATTATTAAAACCCTTCGAGGAGCGCTGTTTTCACAGTGCAAAACGTCTAAATCTATTCTTTTTTTTTTCACTTGCATTCAATGTATTCCAGTTAAGTGAGCAGAATAGTGGCTAGTATTGCCATCTGTTATCAGTTTAAAGAAGTAAAAACATTTTGAAACCTTTAATTGGAATAAAAAATTCAAGATTATTTAGGTTAAAAAAATTCGGGAAAAATATCTGCACCTTGCAAACGGGGGAGGTTTTTTCCCCTGAAAGGGTTAAAAATAATTGCTAGTACCAAAAGTTTTCGTTGTGGTTGGAGTGATTTATTTATTTAAAGAATGTGGGTCACCGTCAAAAGAAGTTTGCGCACCACTGTACAACAGGATTAAGAATATACAGCAATAACTAAAATTACAAAATAATTCAGCTTCTAGAATGATTCTCTGTGTAACACTGACTATGTAATGTTGCAATGTGCATTAAATGAGTGAAATCAATTTAAGAATTTTCTCTTAAGGGGACTCACGACCCTTAAGTCGAGGAAATAAGGCATATTTTCATACTTTTTGACTCTTTGTAACTATTTCAATTTACTCCCATTTTTTCCAAATTTTATGTATATGATAAATTGATATATTTATTTTAATAAACAAATTTCCAACTCTCCAAATAATTTTAAATAATTTTTTTTTTAAAAATGCTTTAGATATACCTTGTTTTTTAAGCATTTTTATTGTATACTGGCTTGCGCGCAGAACTATGAAATTAATTGTACACTTAAATGTATAATTCCTGTTTTATATTTAAAATAAATAATTCAAAATGCAATTAAACATAAAACATTCAACATTAAAATATTTTTTCAATTTTTTTTAAAACTGCTCAAAATATACTTAAAATTTCCTTAATTTCTTGCATTAATTTACCCCTGAAAAAATAACAAAATGTGCAGTGATTGCAATAATTAGACGCAATAAAATAACTTGATTATGCAGTGATAAAAATTTCATGGAATTATGTTTCATAGTTTTTGAGATATCAGTTGCGGAATGATGCAAAATTACATTTTGAGAAAAATGAGTTTAAAATTTTTCTTACCATAAACTTGATCAGTAATTGAATATTTAGAATATCAATATCTCCGGAACTAAGCGGAATATTTTCATGCGGTTTGCTTTATTTTGTTCAGAAATGATCAGGCTTTAACATATATTTTTTTCAAAAAATCGAATGTTTTAAAGATTTAAGGGTAGTGACTCCCCTTAAAAGTAGTGACAGTGCTGTTAGGTTTATATAGTGGGTTTATAAAATTCTGCTGTTATTTTGTGCCTATATGACAGCCGAGATACAAAGAACCACTACAATGCCAAATGAGGGTCTATGAGGGAATCATACGTTCCTGGAGTGAAAAATGTTAGAAATACACCTCTGGTTAAGCCGAGAAAAATCATTTTGCCTCCCTTCATTAAACCTTCGTCAAAGCTCTTGATAAAAATGGACAGAGCTTATAGCATTTGCGATAACTGTTTCCCAAATTTAGTGAAGCGAAGGTGAAGGAGGGTATATTTATTGGACAACAAATCAGAAAATTGTTGAAAGACCCAACATTCGATACTAGATCTCACGAATCGGGGGTTAGCTGCTTGGACGTCTTTCAGAGCCAGTGTTCACGGATTTTGGGGGTAACGAAAAAGACGATGGATATGCTTCTATAGTGACTGGTCTACTATAGACCTGCAAGAATATGGGTTGTAAAATGTCACTAAAAATTCATTTTTTGCACTCCCGCCTAGACTTTTTTCCAGAAAACTTGAGTGATGAACAGAGTGAACGTTTTCACCAAGACATCCTTACTATGGAACATCGTTATCAAAGGCTCTGAGACCCTGCCATGATGGACGATTACTGTTGATTTCTGTTTAGGGAGAATCATCAGACATCTTACAAAAGGAAAGCATTATCATCAAGAAAGACATCGTCCTATTTTGAAAAATTGTTAATATAAACATTATGGGTTATTGTGCAACAGCTTCATGCTCGTATTATTTCATAGTTTTTTGTTAAGTAATAAAGAAAACATTTTTACTGATGAATATTATTTTTTGTTTATATTCCAAACGGTCAATTTTTGTCAAATATTTCACTGTGTAACTGCTGTGTACCATATAAATGTGACGTGATAGACAGAATCTGATTATTCCACCGAATTCAGCACCCGAAAATTAGTTAAAATCGCCCATTTACAAGACAGACGCAGAGAAAAGTTATTTAAACAAAAAATTGTTGAGTTGTGCTATTTAAACAAAATGAAAAATAAAATAATTTTCGAACTCTAAACATATTTCCACGGCAATTCAATATATTTCCACGGCATAAGAATATCGAAACACGTTCCACGTGCATTTTCATTTAATATGGTAAAACTGAAACAAATCAAAAACTGTTTTTTACACAAATTACCAAACTAATTTCTCCCGAATATAAAATTTTTGAACAAACTAAATCTCGTAAACCGATACGGAAATGCATTTTCAAATCATTAAATGAACAAAAATAGTTAATTTCCTCTATGTCGCAGAATTTAACTTTAATTTATTTAGGACCTAGTCTGCTTTTAAAAGAAAAAAATACGAAATAAAGAATCTTAGATGTTAGATTCATGTCACATTTATTTATTGTTACTCAACCGAGTGCACACCAGAGCGTACTTTCCAAACCCAGGTAAAACATTGTCAGTAATTACAAAAATATTCAGGAAGTTAAAACCACTGCTTAAAAGTGGTGCTAAGTCGTAATGTTTAAATGGGTGCCCTACTTTACGTTTATGAGGAAACAGCGTATTTTGCAAAATCATTACATTTTATAGCGAAAAAACACAGAAAAAGGTTATTTTTTTTATATTTTTATACTTAATATAGTTTCAAACAATGCGCTTGGAAGTTCATCAAGAAGTAATTTGACCCGAATAACATGTTTCTGATAAACTTTGTCATCAAAAATAGGCTTTCTTGAAAGAGTTTACCTAAAAAAAAATATTCCAAACAACTTGTTTCAGATAAAGTGGAACAGAAAATGTAAATTTCGCTTTATCTTGGAGAATAGTAAATTGGAGAAATTAAATCAAAATAATAACATCCCAGCCTCATTCTCAAACAAAAGTTATTTAGATAATATGATGTCTATTTCGCAAAGTAATTTAACTTTTTTTAAATGAATTGGTTTGAAAATATTTATTTTCCTAAGGAAGAAAAAGGGAAATACAGTTTTTCTTACTGGAATGTACTCACAATTTTTTCAGAGAACCATTATTAATTATGAATCTTCAAAAATTTTATAAACTTCTATAATAATCTAAAGAATTTAATTTATCATTTTTAGTGAAAGATAGAATTCCCAATACCTTCTACAGTTATAAAATTTCGACTTGAGAGTATATTAGGAAACTTCTAAATTCGATATCAACATATGTCCTCCATACAACTTACTACTCACTTTAAGCCAATGACATCAAAAAATTTTTGGTATAGGAAATGTCTCCCCAGCTCTACAGAGAGACGAAAGCATTATACGAGTAAGATGTAGTCATTACGTATGTCATTAACTATGCATCAGAATTTTCGCAGCTTGCAGACCAACTTTTGTTTATTTATTTGCATTTAAAAATGGATACTTTATCATCTCAACACGCATTTATAATGAAGAACTCGTCATTTATTTATTCAAATATATCTTTCAACTAGTTTTAAGAACCCGGCGTTGCCCAAGCATTTTGCATATCTCGATCAGAGCTGTACAGCTGGAATTGTGATGAGGGCCATATAACTTTAAGGAAATGTGCTGCGAGCCGCAAGAAAATAATATAGTTGGGAAAGAGAAAAATATTTTATACAACAGAAAGTCAATTAAGGGGACTCACTACCCTTAAATCTTTAAAACATTCGATTTTTTGAAAAAATATACGTTAAAGCCTGATCATTTCTGGACAAAATAAAGCAAACGGCATGAAAATATTCCTCTTAGTTCCGGAGATATTGATATTCTAAATATTTAATTACTAATCAAGTTTATGGTAAGAAAAATTTTAAACTCATTTTTCTCAAAATGCAATTTTGCATCATTCCGCAACTGATATCTCAAAAACTATGAAACATAATTCCATGAAATTTTTATCACTGTATAATCATGTTATTTTATTGCGTCTGAACTACAATTATTGCAATCACTGCACATTTTGTTATTTTTTCAGGGGTAAATGAATGCAAAAATTTAAGGAAATTTTAAGTATGTTTTGAGCAGTTTTTAAAATATTGAAAAAATATTTTAATGTTGAATGTTTTATGTTCAATTGTATTTTGAAATAATTATTTTAAATATAAAACAGGAATTATACATTTAAGTGTAAAATTAATTTCATAGCTCTGCGCGCAAGCCAGTATACAATAAAAATGCTTAAAAAACAAGGTATATCTAGAGCATTTTTAAAAAAAAATTATTTAAAATTACTTTGAGAGTTGAAAATTTGTTTATTAAAATAAATATATCAATTTATCATATACATAAAATTTTGAAAAATTGGGAGTAAATTGAAATAGTTACAAAGAGTCAAAAAGTATGAAAATATGCCTTATTTCCTCGACTTAAGGGTCGTGAGTCCCCTTAATGATTACTTAATTATTAAATAAATATTAATAATCATTGCTTATAAATACCTTTCGTCATACTATAAATTTAAAAAATATTATTCCGTATGTTTTAGATTAATAATTTTAAGCATCTTCACAAAAGGCTTCGCGGGTAACAGAGTAAATGCTCGCAGGCCGTACGTTGCCTTATTTATATCATTCAGCATCTCCGCGCAGGTAAAGATTAAACAATTGTACGAATTGCCATCTTGTCAACTGCTGTGATCGATTTTCGTGCTCTAAAATACCTGTGTGATTGATTAAAACTAAGCAAGTTTCTATTAGCTCCCCGACCGACTTACAGCATGTTTAAACTTATTTACATAAATGTTAAAATATATAACATAAAAATAGCTCAATCAATACATACATGCATTAGAAATTCTAATCTATATATATAAAGCAGTTCTGTAACTGATTGACTGACAGACAACGCACAGACCAAACCACTGGACCAAAAGGGCTGAAATTTTGCATGGCGATTCTTCTTATAGTGTAGGAGAACACTAAGAAAGATTTTTGAAAAATTCTTTTTAGTTTTTTTTAATTAAATTTTTAAGCTGTTTTTGTAACATTTTTTAAAGTTTGCATTTAAAATAATAATCTGAGGGTTATAAAATTTATATCACGAGAAAGATCCTAAAAATTCCTTTAAAATGAAATCTTTTTCGAATCTTTACCTCCTTTTTCTGATTTTTGGTGAATTTTTAAAGATAAATTTTTGGAATTTAATTTATTAAATACTGATAACGTGGTTTCTTTTCTTTTTGTGACACTTTAAATTAATTTTTCGTCACGTGCATAACAACGAAATGAATTGACAAAATAATATTTTTTTTCTTTCTAATGCGGCAGACGACTGGACATTATCGAAAAAATATTAAAATACAGTAAAAGAAATGTGCTTCAAACTGTACTATATTAACTGTACTATAATATTCTTTAGTATGTTCTTTTAGATTTAATTTCAATATTTTCTTCTACATTATATTGTCTATAAAAATATCCCTCACGGTTTTTTTATAAATATATTTTTTTTTGTTTTCTTTTGGCATTAATTACATACATTGACAGTTGTATTTAATTTGAATGTACTCCGTAGCGAAGCACGGGTATTCAGCTAGTCAATACATACTTGAATAAATTCTAATACAAGTGCAATTAATTAAAAAGCCTTTTACTATCAAGCTGTTAACTATTTTTGACTTATTGAAATGCACAGTAAAGCTACACAGCTGGCTTTCAGAGAAGAGACTATCTTTTGACTTTCAGAAAGTGCAGTCTAGCTTAGGTTGTAATGCCAAGAAAACAATTTAAAGTAAAATTGAGGATTTAGACATGTAGAGGGAGGCGACCGCCAAATATTACGGGTCTAAAATCAAGGAAAAAGGATAGCGAGAGCTCATTGTAAGATTTTTTCTCAGGATGCTTAAGTGTACCTGTGCAAAATTTTGAGCGCACTGTTCGGGGTGTTCAGGAATTATTGAGAACTGATAAACAGGCTTTTAACCTTTAGCTTACGGGGCCCATTTTTCCGAATCCCTGTTTAGAAAAGGGAAATTTCATACACCTCTATGTAATAACGGCCATTAAGGGGGTTATATATATATATATATATATATATATATATATATATATATATATATATATATATATATATATATATATATATATATATTTATTTATATAAATATATTTACATATATATATATATACTCATTCTTGGGCCCGTATTCTTGGGATATATGCTATCCCACCCCCTAAGGAAAAGGTTAATATTATGTCACTTCAATTTTCAATCAAAAACCTGTATTCCTGCACTGACAAACAAAAATCTTTAGACGCAAGGGGGAGGCACGGTCATGTCAGGTCCATTATTTATATATATATCGTAATAATATATGAAGAAAAAAAATTTAAAAGAAGGACAGGCCCCTAAGGTCTCCCCACCTCTGCAAACGTCGTTAGTCTTGCATGTAGTATGTAAATATAATTTCTGAAATGTGAAAAAAGGGGGAAGAAAATTAAATCGTCTCCTTTTAGATACTTTTTAAAAAGAGCTTACTACAAATAGTTTTAATTTCTTCTGTACAAGCTTTGTTGACATTAAAACAATTAGTTCCATTCAGAACAAAAAGCAATGAGATTTTTTTTTTACTTGGTTGATATCTCTAACGTTTAACACTATTACTTCCTTGCTTGACATACATTACATTATCATTGCAAAACCTACAAAGAGTAAAAAAATTATCACATTAGTAGAAAACTACCATGCAATCTCCATTACACGGACCTTAAAATAATATTTACTATCCATAAATTTTGAAGCATCCATAGAAATGGTTTAGTTTAATTTTACACTCATTTGAATCAAAGAATGAACAGAGAGGAAACAAGGCATAAAGTCAGATTTTCATTTTGGTTCAGTTAAAAATTTAGCTATCTGTTCTACATATGCTATTTTATATTCGCCGTACCGAACACAGCATATTATACTTTTATAATTGTCTCTCAAAGTCAATTGTCGTCTTATGGTCCGAAGTTAACATTAAGATAAAATGGATATTTCATTACATATATTATATGTGCCGTTGATTATGAAGGTGGTCTAAGTCATGTATTTTTTTGTTTCGAAATATTTGAAGGTTTGAGTTTGAACATGAACTGAATTCTGTGGAATGACGTTACAACCAACTCAATCTAACAGTTCAATTTTGAAAATTTTGCAAATATTGCTTTTTTTAGATTCTTGACTTGGCTCACTTTCCTAATTACCAGAATATATATATATATATATATATATATATATATATATATATATATATATATATATATATATATATATATATATATATATATATATATATATATAAATAAGGTGTCCGGGCTAGAAGTATCCAAAAGTTATGACTTATTTTTACGGAACTACCCGTTAGAATTTTTAAAAAATTATTTAAACAGAAAGAAGGTTAAGGTCGAAGGATAAGATTCGATTGATAATAATCGAACTTTTAAGTGCATAAATTAAAAGAATCTGCTTAAGTTATGCTAATTTCAGCATAGGCCGTTGGTATAAATACCGAGCAGCTAGATTACAGAAGAGAATGTCTGAGTCTGGTTTGTTTGTAGTGATTTATGCGAGTTGCCGCTTGTGACGACTAGCTAGATTGCTTCAAAACTTAAGCGAGTTCTTACCAATCCGGTACGAAGATTATTTGTGGTCATAGGAATAAGTTTACTGAGCAGCATCTCTGGTTTGACTTTAGAGTAATTTGTGAGTAGTTTTGAAATAGCATTCCTTGCATAGTGTTTATACTTATGAGTATTTCGAACTGTATTTCCTTGCATATTGTTTATAGAAGTTGTACCAGTAGTACGCAGTATTATTTTGAAACGCAAGTATATATGTCAAGTAAAGAATAAACTTTGTTATATCTATTAAGTGTCATTTATATTTCATTAGAGGGTCACTTCAATATACATATACCCTAGTTAGGGTAAAAGGAAGCCATCTCTTTATAAAGATATGACCAATAAATATCAATTTCCATCATAAATTTCGATCATAGTTTTAATATCAATCATAGATTTCGGTCATAGTATCGTATATTTCGATGTGTGCACCTTTTGTAGCACGACTAACGTCTAAATGGTAATCTAGTTCTCCCCAAGTGTTTTGTAGAATATCAAGAGTTATTATACTTTTTTGCTTGGGGATTCATTAAATCCGTTGTGTATAAACAAAAAATTGAAACTGTGGATGAGTTGAAGAAACGTATCATTCAAGCAATTCGTGAAAAACTCCTGATGCGCTGAAACACTTGGAGAGAACTGGATTACCATTTAGACGTTTGTCGTGCCATAAAAGGTGCAAACATCGAAATCTATGATACTATGATCGAAATCTATGATTAATACTGAAACTTGGTGAGATGTTCTTTCTATTTAAATATATTTTTATAATTATAATGGGTAGTTCCGTAAAAATAAGCCTAACTTTTGGATACTTTTAGCCCGGACACCCTGTGTGTGTGTATATATATATACAGTCGAACCTCGTTATAGCGAACCCGGTATATAACGAACTCTCGGATATAGCGAACGAAAATTTGGGTCCCGCCGATTTCCTATCGTATTTAATGCTAATTTTTCCTTTTATAGCGAACTTCCGAAATCTTAAAAATCGGCTATAACGAACCTTTTTTTCTGTCGACTACTGATTTTTTTAAAAACTTTTTAAGAATGTTGAAGATACAACGAATGAAGAAGAAGAAGATGATGAAGATTTACCTATCGCGATGTGGATAGAAAAGCACAAAATTTCATCATTCTCAGATTGTGACATGCATTTGTTTGAAACATGTGATGATGAAGTCATTACATATGAATATCCGACTGAAGAAGATATTGGGGAAGAAATTAAAATGAATCATTCTGAAATCGAAGATTCCGCATCTGATGCTGATGAAGAGGAGCACATAAATGACGAAATCCTCACCATCTCAGATGCTACAGCAGAGATGCGTGTAATTAATAAGTTTTTGTTTACACAAACAGTGGAAGAAAGAGTGTTGGAGTCATTTGATGTATTGGACGAAGAAATTCATAAAATGTTTTTGAAATCGGCATCACGTCAGCAGAATAATACCGATTATTTCTGTATCAAAACAGTGAGCAACAATTAAAGGCAAAATGAATTTATTTCCGTTTGTCTTCATTTTTAGTTAATTTAATTAGTATTGTGTCAGTTTAATGTAATCGATTTTAGTCAATTTAATTCATTAATGATCATTTTTAATAGATTTTATCATTTTTTTAAAATACATCATTATTGAATACACATAGCAACTAATGACTTATACATTTGGTGAACTCTAACATTTTTCTTAAAGGTTCGGATATAGCGAACCACCGGATATAGCGAACAAAACCTTTGGTCCCTTGAAGTTCGTTATAACGAGGTTCGACTGTATATATATATATATATATATATATATATATATATATATATATATATATATATATATATATATATATATATTATCTTTATTAAGTAAGAAATTGAAAATATCTTTTTATACCTAACAAAATACAAAATATTCTTTTCTGAAAATCCTTCCATAAATTTGAGGTGCGTCTTATGGTCCGAAAGATACGGTTATTTACTAAACTCAGTTTATTTTCTGATAGCTCATTCTAGAAATTCAGTCTTCTCGGCGAGAGGAAATTTTGGCTGTAAAAACCACGTGGGGCTTGACAAGAAAATATGCTTCAGAAACCAGTAAGAACAAAAACATTCCCATAAAAAAAATTAAGCACTTATCTTAGTTGATATACCATACAACAATGCTTTCAAAATCATGAAATAAGATCTAAATGAAATGGGAAAAAAAAGATTTCTTTCATATAATGGGTATATTAAAAAATCGGAGGGTTTAGACCTGAAAAATGATAAGGCTCGATAAAATGTAAATTAGAAGAATTCAGATCTTTAAGGCGAGTGACTGAGACTGAAAAAGGACATCATAAAATAGCAAGAAGTTTGTATTGCAGTTAGGAGGGTAAAATGTCATGATATGCGTAGGTATTAGGCTCAAATATTCACGATTCATGAGTTTCATCCATCAAAGCGAAATGCATATGCACTTCTATAGATGGTATCGTGTCCATTCTGGATTATTACGGTGCTAGACATTCCAGCGAGATCAATGATCTGAAATATATATCACGCATAGTTCAGCAGTTAAAAAGATGATAACAACTGCAGTTTCAGAGTCTTTTTCTCTGTTCTTTGAATATAGTTCATGACATCTGTAAGGTATACACAAGATTCGATTCACAAGAATCGAACTTTTGAGTGAATTAAAGAAGCTGCTTTAGATATGCTAATTTCGGCATACGCGCTCAGTATAAATACCACGCAGCGTCATTAATTCACTCAAAAGTTCGATTCTTGTGAATCGAATCTTGTGTATACCTTACACATCTCAAAAGCGGGATTAAAGCACACAAAGAATTTTTGCTTAGGTAAAATATGTTGAAGTTTAATTTTCAGGCGTAATTAATGATGGCGATATGGATTTAAAACTATAATTCTCGGTCTATTTCCTAAAATTTAAGCAAAGGTTTTACAACGAAGAAGCACAATTTTTATCAATTGTTTAAGTGTTTCGACTAAAGACTATACGGTTTATCTCGACTAAATATTTACTCAGGATATGACCGAGGTTAAAGTACAAAAAGAAAAGAAAATTTAGAGAAACTGATATTAATAATTTTTTATCATACAGTAAATAAACGTGTTTAAATATAAATAAACTTACGTTAGATTTCTTTCGAGAAAAATGTTTGTCGCTTCTTTTCAGCTTAGCATCAAAAAGGAATGACCTACGAAAATAAAAAATTAAAAATTTATTTTCAAATCATTTGATCATCTCATAAACAGCAATTATTATTTATTAACAATATTTATAGTTGGCATTTCACATTTATACTTCCAATAGAAGATGAATTAATATCT
>OU015495.1:189143278-189193278 GCA_907164885.2 Dolomedes plantarius
AGGGTTGGTTCAGTGAGTTTATCTAATAATTGTAATCAAGTGGTCTACAAGCGATACAATTTTAGTTATAAACATTTATTTTACATGTATGTACAACCCTTAAAGGGAGTCTACAAATTGCCACTAATCTAAGAGCCATGATTACATGGCGAAGTTCCATCTAGTCGAACTCTAAAAACGGTGGGGGCGCTGCTCGCTACGTCATACGAAGAGAGAAAACCAATCGACACTGGACATGTTCTTTAACGACCCATTAAAAAAATGATTGATTAATGTGCAAGACTGTATTATTTTGGCAAAAAAATAAACTTACTAATAAATTATATATATATATATATATATATATATATATATATATATATATATATATATATATATATATCTTTTAATTTAATTTTTAGGGCCTCCAGAACGAATTTATCTAAGTCCCATAAAAATCTATGGTAAATCGATGATCGGTTAACGAACATTTCGGTTTACGAACATAGTCTTGGAACGGATTATGTTCGTAAACCGATCACCCGCTGAAAATGAAATAAACATGATTATGTATGATAATATGATTTACGAGATCAAATATATCATTACTTTGAAACAAAGCTTAAATAAATTTGTTTGATAGAAACAGGAATTTAGTTATCCACACGTGTTCGTGTACACTATACGTACATAGTTCTTTAAAAGTTTTATTTTTATTTTTCAAAAGCTGTACATTTAATACAAGTATTTATTTGCTTAAATGAACGTTTCCCTTTCGGAAAGTAAAAAAACAAAACAGAAAACGTATGAAACAGATAAAATGATAAAAGATTGAAAAAAAAATAAAAATCTTGTTTTCAATTTATTATAATTCTAACATTTTGTATATTTGTTTTATCTTCTAGTTTAAAAAAAAATTTTGCTATGAGGGAAAGCATAAAAATATACTTTAATTCCAGAAATAAAACATTTAAAGTGCATTTTGAAATGCTTTCATTCATTCTAAAGTGAAAACTAAAAATATAGTACGGTATTTTAGATCGAAAAAAAAATCAGTCTTATTTAAAATTGAGTATCGAATAAGATATATATTATATGAGTCAACAAATGTTCCATGAATATTAAAATCGCTAAATCCTTCTTTAGAAAGTACGGAGGAGGCTCCGAGGAAATAAATATATATTTTATTGCTCCTTTTTGTATTTATTGTTTGAGAGTAAAAGATTAACATTTCACTTTTTTTTCTTTCAACTTTTGTATTTTAATCTTTAGATTTTGTATTCGGAGTTCTTCGAATTTTAAACTCAAGTTAATAAGTCGCGTTTCTCTCACTTATTGATTTCATAGTTTATTTGTCATTCTGCTTTTCAAATCATCACAACTTTGTCATAAATTATCGGTCTGTAATCAGAATTCCTAAGAATTTCGTGTTTGTAGCATAGGCAATTATTTGATTGGTTGTGTGGAAAACGTTTTGTATATTTGTGAGTGTAATTTATAAATATAAATTGTATATTATAGAATTTATATTTAATGACTTCGAAAATGCTATTAATTTTGACACCTTATGGAAATTTAGAGCATACATTACATTTTGTTTCAGATTTAACTCTTTTACAGAGTTTATCTTATTTTTTTTTTCAAAAATGAGCATTAATGTTCTAGATATCAGGTATAGCATTGCGTCTGAAATATTACTTCCATAACGTTAGATTTATACAGAGTTTTTATCTATATCCGTTACACCCCCCTTAACTTCTAAACGGTGACAGCTTAGGCCATAAAGTTGGTGTCTAGGTATAGAAAAAGGCTATGCGCTACTCGATTATACAACTTACAACGCCATCTATCGGCACATTTTGGAATTAACGTTTTTATCTCAAAAACGGTACGAGATACGGGGAAAAAGTCAATTACAAAGTTATTCAGCATCATCGATTTTGTAAGAAAAGACACCTTGCGCACATAAATACTCATAAAAGAATGTAAAAAATGAACATTTGTTTGGTAGTGATTTTCAACACTGGCGTCGTGAAACGCGAGCGAATCTCGAAAAGACCACCTCACGGATTAAATGCCAGCAACATAATTTCAGCAACATAAATAAATGATCCTGAAGATAGGAAAGTGTCTCAGTTTCTTTCTTCCACTCTTTATGACATGACAATTTTCGAAATCGTGACCAAACAAATGTTCCTTTTTTACATTCTATTTTGAGTATTAATATGCGCAAGGTGTCTTTTCTTACTAAATCGATGATTCTAAACAACTTTGTAATTGACTTTTTCCCCGTATCTCGCACCGTTTTTGAGATAAAAACGCTAATTCCAAAGATTGCCGATAGATGGCGTTGTAAGTTGTCTCATCGAGTAGCGCATAGCTTTTTTTACTATACCGAGACAACAACTTTATGGCCGCTTAGGCCATAAAGTTGTGACAGCTTATGTCACCGTTTAGATGTTAAGGGGGGTGTAACGGATATGGGTGGGATCCCTGAATTATATGTGTACAGGTTCGAGTCAAAAATGTCTTATATCTAGAAATTAAGCACATGAAAAACTGACTATGATAAGTCAGTACTGGATATTCAAACTCGTTTAGGGGCAGTCTGTGTTTCTCACATGGAAGATGTGAGTGGTAGTCCATGGAGGGGTTTTTTTCTAAAAAGAAATGCTTCGTATGTGCATCATATATCAAGAAAAATGTAAGATATGCAACTTGCGCAATTGTACATGATTTTCCTCTGTGATGCTGAGACAAAAGCTATGTATTTTATAAATGACACACGTTCTTTTTTTTCTGAATTTTATTTCGATAAAAGATAAATTGGAACCAGTGAAAATTACCATCTATTCGTTTAACAGTTTCCTATACACCGATTTATAAATGTACACCGATTTATAAATGTTTTCTATGGTATGTTCGGCTAATTTTCGAGTTTCTGACGAAGTCACATGATGACGAAACTGTGGGTGATAGAAAAAAACTGAGGTCAGATACGGATTCAGCACCAAAAATTACATAAGAATCAGCTATTAAAGTGTTAAAACAAGTTTTCAAAAATTCATTTTTCGTTGGCCTGTGCAGTTTATAGTGATGATGGAACAACCACGAGCATTTCTCGCATTGGGAGCAAGGGAAACGGTAAGAGCTGTGCATTTTCTATCGTTGCTTACCATGGGACTCCTTTGCTACGTTCCGTCATTTGGGCGTCCCTCCTCCACAGTTTTCATTATTATTTTTTAATCTGAAGTCTCTTCTTCCTTTGTCCACCTCTTCACATCACTTAAAATTAAATTTGATTTGTCTGGTTTAACCAGAAAGCTCCGTATATACTCCTCACAGAAATGACGCTCTTATGACTGACTCACGCAAAATCGCTAAAAGTTCGCGTCCACGCGGTACATTGTGTAAAAGTTGCTGTTTACACAGCAGGACATCTCAGCTTTGCGTACCTACAGCCACACTCAATTTCTTCGTGCGATCCTTTGCAGAAATACGATATGTAAATAGTTAGAATAGTTGTGATATTTGCATCGACCAGCACGGGAGGAAAGCAAATACATGTATTCCCACGATGTCATTCAAAAGGGTCATCAATTCGATTCCATGTATGCAAAAAGTACCTACTTATGTCAAAAATTCCCATGCATTTTTAAATTTCGGACTTTCCGTGTATCATCGATAAGGTCAACAGTGGGAATTTATAATTCACTGTTAAACTGATTTTGTGGTGAAAATACTGCATAGGAATGTGCTCTTCAAAAATGTAAGACCGGTTTAGCAGGGATATAATATTTTTACTCACAACTGTATATGCAGTCACATCTATAGATCTTATAAGAGCATTAAAAGCTAATCAACGAAATGGGTGGTTCAGTGGTTAGCTTGCTGCCCCGCGATTCCTATGGTGGAGAGTTCGACTGTTGCCCCACCCCTAGTTCATTGTTGATAGAAGAAAACGTGGAGTCGTCATGACAGTTGCTCGTATTTACAAACGTGAAGTCTGCAAGTCGAAAAGGAGATTGTATCACAGGTTTCGAATGATTCCCCATAAAATAGCCGAGCAAAATCTTTCATGCAAGAGCGGAGGTGTAAACTGTTAAGTTTTATTGGAAACCAACTTTCTAAGCAAACTTTGACCTGATGACAAAGGAATACGTACTCACTGTAGTTTATGTTAAAGTCTCGGTCTGATCGAGAAATTATTAAATTCATACACAATAAACAGGATAGATAGTAATTATTCAGAATGCAATATAATAAAAAGAAAACATTTCTTGACTTTCCGAAGAAGAATTATTTAAAAAGGTTCAGTTTACGGAACAGAAGCACGGTTCAAATTACGGAACCGTGCTTCCAGTCTTAAAAATGTTAAGCAAATGACGCATAATAATTGTATCACAAAGAAGTTACAAAGCAGTTAGCAAAATAGTAAAAAGAAGTATTAAAAAATGCAACATAATCCCCAAGCACTTCATCGTAGAAACTGCAGATGTTCCATTCGCAAGCAATGCAACAGACGCAAAAGCAATTGCGATAAAGAAATCGTCGATTTCTTTTTCTCTCAACCTTCTTTGCTCGTCTGGCGCTATTCTATTTCATTACCTACGGTGTGCTTCAGCTGGAATGCGACATATTTTGCTCCAAAGCATTTGACTTTGATTCAGAAAAGCCTCTTATCTAGATTTATACTACATTCTGTTTTATTAAGCTTATCTTAGCGGTAAAAGTAATTCGCTTTTCTCATATATTCCAAATTCTTCTGTAACTGTAAAACATGAAAAAATAACATGCTTCTAACAAAATGTGTGCCACTATTGGCCTAAAATGAAAGTAATGTCAGAAAGTAATGTCTAGAAAGAAAGTAATTTTTGGACGTATTTATACGTCCAAAAATTACTTTCTTCCGGTGACAGGTCAGGCTAACAATATTTTTTAACTAGATCTCCCAAAATCGTTCAAGTATAAATTATTCGGGTGTGCAATCAACAGTTGTTTAATTTCCATACACCCTCAGACCAAAAAATCGGTTATAGGGATAAGTTTAATAGAAGCCTAATGACTGGGATAAAAGACGCACACATTTATTGAACAAAAGATCGTCTGCGGTTCGCCTCGTTGCTAGTCGCCGTAATAACCTCAGACAGCTAGAGAGCGTTGCACACGCGCTCCATTTTGTTTGTTTCGTTGGATCTTGGAGCAAAAGGAGTGAAAAAAAAGGATAAATAAAAGCAGATCGCTTCGCCGGATTTCGTAGGGAGAGCGTCCGACCAGTGACCCGAAGAAAACAGGGCCAGACGTCTAAAATGCGAAGGTAAAATAAATAAATAATAAAAGTTCACTATCGTCATGGATTTTTTATCGTTTGTCGGCGTTTTCCGAACAGGAAACCACACAAGGCACGCCCAGGTTTGGGGAAATTCTTCTGCGAGTTAACGACAATTGTTAGACAATTTTTTTGTATTAGGAATAAAAATTGCAGACAGATTATATGGAATTCCTAGCCGTTTTCGGAAAAACTCATGCGTCATCATTATCTTTACACCTGTGAATGGATTAACATGCAGTTAGGCAATAAAAGTACAGTAAAAATGTCTGCCACTAAACGTAAATTACTTTTGCTACTTCATTGTAATAGCAGAAAATACAAACATTTAAAAATATACTGAGGCAGTTTTATTTATTTTTTAATTAATATTTTCTCAAACGTCTTAAACATTATCGACACTAATATAACATTCGAATGCCACAGATCTTTCAAAATAATATAATATTACATGTATGAGATGTGGGAATATATTTAAATTTCAATATGCCGTATTTTCCGGACCATAAGACGCATGATTTTACATAAAATAATCGACTTAAAATTGGGGTACGTATTGTGGCCCGGAGGTAACATTAAAATGAAATTAATATTTTATTATATGTATATTATTTATTATATTTAGTACATATATTTTTATTATATGTATATATTTTTTATCTTTATGAAGTAAGAAATTGCAAATATCTTTATGTACTTAACAAAATGCAAAATATTCTTTTCTAAAAGTTCTGCCATAAATTTGAGGCGCGTCTTATGGTCCGAAAAATACGGTAATACTCGAATAACGTCTTCCTCCTTAATGGAACTTCATTAACGTTCCACGAAGAAAATAAAGAGACATACTATGCAAGCTTTTGGTTGTCCAATACACGTAGTCATGGCCTGAAGTAGTAATATTACAGGGATTCGTCAGTGAAAAGGATGGGATGAAAATAAATGCTTTTCTGAAACAAAATTGAGGACAAATACTGGACGTACAATTCAGAAATAAAAAGACAACGAACAACGAACAATGCTTTAAACACAGCTGTGACTCCTCGCTTTGTTGTTTACTTAAATCTCACAAGGTGCGTTAGTTATGCCTTTTAAAGTTTTCGTGGAGAGATACAAAGATTAATTTTTTTTTAAACTTTAAAAAAATAATCAATGACAGGAAACTATCTAATACCCTCTGTTACCCTGTTGCAAATCGCCGAATCTTAATTTTAATGATCTATAAAATTATCAGATTCCAACATTTCTGTGTCGTAAATTTTACATTCAAGAATGCTTGTAATTTAATTTAAGATAATTTTGAGAGCGTTTTTGGTATTCCTCGAATGTTCTGTACCTAAATATCAGGAAAGATTATTTCTTAGATATTTCATTCTTCCTTGTAGCAATAGAATTTTCAGGAAATTAAAGAAGGAATTGCGAGATAGGACAAAATTCTACGAATGAAAGTATTTTTCAACTTTCTCTTCCAAGTTTGTCAGTTTTCCATTCCGCAAATCTACTTTAATAGCAAAAAGATTTCATTAATTTATAGACCTTCTGAAACAGAAAAATGCTCCTAACACTAAGGGCATACAGATAGAACTAATAGATTGACAACTCCCAACCCCCTGCGTTTTCTGCCGTAAAATCAATCAAATCTTTGAGTGATTAAAAACACAGAAAACTGAATAAATATTTTCTGTCAATGTTGTCATCTCCAAAGCTAATCATTCCATAACTTGTTGTTCTCCTTGCTGTATGAAATGAAAGAGGACACTATTAGATGAAAAAGATGAAACAAATATCGCAACTTTTCAGGAAACGAGACTCTTAATGGTTTTTATAAGAGCTTTTTTAATAAAAATTAATTTTTAAAAAGTATAAACAAACAAACTTATTTAGAGGCATGTTTTATTTTAATCTCGGTATCGCGGTTACAGGGAAACCTCTCTTTGTACCAGCAATTGAATCGGCAGCTTAAAGAAGGGAACAAACGCCAAAGAATTGAAATTTTTTTTTTGCCATACTGTTATTTACATATTGACGCTCCTTGTAAGCTGTAAAAGGCACTAGAATAGTGGGTGAATGTAAAGAATCTTATATAAAAGTTTAGTAAAAAAAAATAATAAATAACAGTTTTTTTAAAGTTTTTTTTAAAAAATTTTCCCCAAAAACAGTTTTTGGATTCGTTTCCTTCTTCAAACTGCAGATTCAATTTTGGTCTTTATTATTTGGGTAAGGGCAGTTCTCCAGAGTCCTTTAAGACATATGAACTGACATGATTTTTACTATGCACAGGGAAATTTATTTCCAACGCGACATGCACTTTGACCTGAGAACATTTTAACACTAAAAACACGTTTTTTTGCTACTATATTATGGTAGCACCACATACAGGCAAACCAACACTACTCTCCCTATGAGAGGACAGCAAATGAACTACTGTGTTTTGAGCGGAATTTGAACCGGAACCTACAGTGGACCTAACGCTATGCAATTAATACGAGAGTCAAATAGTTAAATGACTGGGGCTTAATGTCGTTGTAATGTTTTTTGTGCACTGTTTTCAAAACCTTAGATTAAAAACAGTGCCACATTCAGCTAGAGAATACAGTCAACTATTATTAGACAATTTCAATTAATTTAAATGACCCATATAATTAATGATAGAAGCAAATGATGGAAATTTATCTGAGAGCCTTCTGCTAAAGGAGTTTAACTAGAGGTGCTATATATACAAACTGTGTTTCAAACAAGACCTATAAAAACTATATCATTTTTTATCTACTTTTGCCGCAGTTGATATAGCCAAGGAGACATGCATCAATATACTATTAATAGCACCAAATGTTTGACTTCTAAAAAAAAGTTTAAACTTGCGTTAAAACAGTCATGCACAATCCACTTTCTACTTTTACTTTTCGAGGCAAGCGGGGAGATTATATTTCCTTTTTGGTGCACTGAAGCTCAACGAAAAATCCTGAGAATTAGCTGCCTTTAGCGTGAATCAAAGGCGGAAACCTTTTTAGACTGTGATAACTATAATTTGAATTTCCATTTTTATTTAGAAAAAAACATATATGTATCTTTTTATTCTTAATGCTTGCGTGAACAGAAAACGAAAACCAATTCGGAAACACACTGAATTAATGATGTGACTTTTATGATCTTAATCGAAATACCTTTGAAGTATATTTCGAATATAAATTTACTTGAAATACAAAGAAAATTTTGACAGCTTCTAAGCACACTAAAAATTCGAATTGAAGGTTAGAAAATTTAAATATGAAATGTATTTTGTAACATGTTTTACTGCAGAGGCTGTTCGCACATTTTTTAGACGATTTTGGTAAGAGGTAATAAAAAATCGTTTGCTGCAAAAGAAATAATTGCAATTGTACTATGTTTTTAAAAGTCAAAATTATCGTCTGCGGCTTGAAAGTTTTGTTTTTATTCAAAATGGCGTTTTTAACAAAGCAGTGGTTCGAAGGCTACATTTATGCTCTTTCCGAAGAGAAATGTGCATACTCCGTTATCCAAAAACGATGCGAGAGTCATGGTTTTGTGATATCTAAAGCGTCGATAGGTAATATCGTCAACAAGAAAGGAAAAAAACGTCAAACTGGAGCCTCAAGTGGGACAAAAATTCCAAACCAGTATTCAAGGAAAAAACGGACATCTTCGACTATTGCAAAGGTACGTTGTTTAATGTTAAAAGAAAATCCCCCTAGTCAAAGGACAGTTGCAAAATCATTAAAATGCTCGGTGTCCACTTTAAACAAAATGATAAACGTTGATTTAAATCTTAAGAAAGCGAAAAAACGCAATGTGCACCGTCTTCTTCCAAATCATATCGCTGAACGCAGGACATGCTGCAGAATTCTATATGAGAAACACTTATCCAAAGAAAAATGGAAAACAATTGTCACAATAGATGAATCATGGGTGTATTTAAATGATTGCAACAAAAAAAGAGCCATTTATTATCATAAAAGAGGAGAAAAAAAATTAAGTACATGGTTCAAAGAATCGAAAGAAAGTTTTTCTAATGGATTCATGATTGTTGCTGGTTTTTCTTATAATGGCAAGTTAAAAATAAAGAGAGTGGAAAAAATGTCAAGATTAACTCCAAATACTATCAGGAACATATTTTATCGCCAATTTTTCTGAATGAAATACCATCGCTTTACCCACAGTGCCATCAGTCTGTGAGACTCCATCAGGACAAAGCTAGCAGTCACACATCAAAATCCACTGTAAATTCCCTAAAAGAAATGGAACAAAAAACTGGTATCAAGGCCATACCCTTCACTGATATTCCTACTAAATCTCCCGATGTATCACCTATGGATTTTTGTGCTTTCGGACTTTTAAAATCTGCATTATCCAAACGTCGTCCCAAAACCTTTACAGGACTCTGGAAAGCTGTTCAGGAGGAATGGGATAGAATACCTCTTCTGACACTTCAAAAGGCATTATTATCCTGGAAATTGCGGTGTCGAAAGATAGTTCAGAATAAGGGATGTCAAATAGAACATTTAAAACACAAGAATTTTATGTAATTTAGTTTTGTGAATACAATATACATCGTCTAAAAAATGTGTGAACAGCATCTGTATATAGATTTGGTTGTCATATGCGATAAAATATATCATGGATAGGGAAAAAATTAACAATTTGAAAATTGTTTCCTTAACCTGAATTTACTACTTAAAGTCACCGAACCTTTGTTTTCCTTTTATTTTATACAATGACTTTAAAAATTTTCAGCGCGTTTCGCATAAATTTATACAGACACAATACAGTCCTCCATGTTACTCGCGGCTCGCAAGGTTAGAAATCATTCAAAATTCAAGTACTTTTTTTTAGTTGTACATCATACAATGAAATCCTTTCCGCTTTTTTAGTAAATTAGTTACGTGATAAAAACAAATTTTGAAAGAATACTTGTTGCAAGGATGCTATTTACTGCTTTATCGCAGACAGGAAAAGCGACATTTAAGTCACAAAAAAAAATGTTTAAAAAATCTGATACAACTACGATATTTTTCTGCAGTGTAACTACCACGTACACCTAGCATTCACGGGTTACAAAGTCTGTGTAAGACGTTCCTAGGATGTTTTCTTGCTACCTCTCATATATTTGCATTAATTTACGGACATCACTTTGTTCCGAAGTACAGATGTTGTCGTCTCTTTCACTAACGCTGTGTACGCATCTTAAATCTGAAATTCATGTGTGTAACAACAGGGTTGCTGTAGCTATTGTGTAAACGTCCTCTTGGAAACAGCAAGAATAGGAAGGAGCCGGGATGTTTCACGATTATCTTTTAACTTGGCGGTCCTGTTTAATTATTCATTTTACAATGCAACATAATTTAAACCTGTTTATAAATCAGAAATCGTAATTTATTTATTTAAAGTTTTGAGCGTTTTCTATGGTAGCAGATGCTTCTTTCTGTGTTATCAGTCTTAGTGTTATAACATTTTTATTAATATCGGGTTATAAGTAGTATTCAGTCCTTCTTAAAAGACTAACAACAAGATGAAACTTTTAAACACTGATGATATATTTCACCCCAAATACCCTCTATCTCCCTATTTTATAACAACAGTTAACAACCACAAACATTATATAGATCCCAATGAAATTTATTGAATTAAAGCTAAATAAATTTTATACTATCGTTTCTTTGTATTATTTTCTTGTTCTTAATGCAATGGCGACTTCAGCAAGTTTACCGTTGACTTTTCTAGAACAGTGAATCACATCTAGAGCGACTTTCACCGCCTGATTAGTAATTATATGAAAGAATGATAAGTTTTTGTCTCAAGACGCTGAGCATGGTTGTGTGAAAGAGTAGTTCATAGTCTAACTACATCTGCTTGTTCGCATAATAAAATAGCGCAGCAATCTCTTTGTTTTAAACTTCACTGCAGTTTTTAGAAAAAAATTTATCCATATATCACGAGTATGCTCTACTTTAAGAATGCATTTGTTCTCCTCCCTCTTGATCATTTAGAAAAATAATGTTTATGTTCAGTTTATAGAAACCTTGTTTTAAGGAAAACTAACAGTTTATCTGATTTATCCAACATGTTTTTTTTCTTCTTATTGCTTAGTATACAAAGAGGAAATTTTATAAACCAGATCTGCACAATGTATGGCCCGCGGGCCGAAAGTACTCACTCTATGGCCCGCGACGCCTTTTGTGAAGGCGCATAATATCATAAATCTTAAAAATTAGGAATATTTTTTTAGACTTATAATAATACGAGAGGAATAAATAAGCAATTAATTCTGATATGCATTTGATTTTAATTCTGCAACCCGCATCAGCTTCTCATAAAGTAATATGGCCATCATCAAATCTCGATTTGTGCGGACCTGATATAAACCTACTAATCGAATAACACTTTTCTTCTCTAGCGTTCTTATCGACTAAGTCGTGTGAAAGGACTCAAACTAAAAAATTCAAACTCTGGAAAATTTGCAAAATCTGCGTCTATCTCATAATCAAAAAAGAAATCTTTGTATTCTGAGAACTGTGAAAGTACAAGGATATACGAAAACAATGAAAACCAGCAAGAGATCACAAATTTTTCTTTTTATTGTTGACGGCTAATTAGAATATACGGCCTAGATATGAAAACATACTTCAGATGTGTTCATCGTATGAATCTGAAAATGACACTTACCAGAAAAGTAATTAATGAATTGAAATTGATGAATGTTAGGGGTAATGGTTTACTTTTAATCAGCCACCTTCGAAATCGGAACACGGAGAAAAATATAGTCTAGACACCAAAATTTCGCAAATTAAATTTCTTAGAGTCTGTGAACTGTTGCACGAAATATCCATGTCTATATGAAATAGAAAGAAGAAAAAAAGATTGGCGACAGAAAAATTGGCAGACTTTGTTAGATGTCATGTATTGATACACGCCATCTATCAGACATAATTAATTCGATATACGGGTATATTATTAAGCATCTCATTTTTGTTTAAAAAAATTATTACAAATTCATTAAAGAAGATAACTATAAATTTGCACTTAGAAACTAAATTCAATTTCGCTAATTCTTAACTTTACATGCATAATAACGAAAAATTGGAATTATTATTCCACTTATTCAGATACTTATACAATGCTTTTAATGTGCCAATATGTCTTGAGGTTGCGTAGGACTTGGAACTACGTCAAAATCTTGGTCCTTATCTTGGAACCATTCGAACTAGAAACGATCTTTGAAAGTAAGGTCATGCTGGAAAGGGAAACTGAAACAGACCTGGAGTGTAGACAGTGGCAAAAATCGAAATGCCATGATTGGTAAAAATGCTCCGATATGATATAACTTCCAGATAATTATCTACATGTATCGGGAGACCTAACGTCAACCGTTAAAATATTCTACGGACAATATCGATACTGTCGCTGCCACTGAGGGGCGACCATTTCTTCCAAGTTTTTCCTCTCATAACAGCAATAAAGAAAAGTGGCGGTTAAGTTTTTCAGATCGACGACAATCTGTGCAAAGGATTTCGCGCCCAATAAAGTCTCAAATTCTCATTTTTCGTCTAAGGATCAGTATCTTCTTGATTGTTAGCTCTTTCAACCCACGCGACACAATGTTGAGCGTTCGGAATCAGTCCACTGAGGTCCAAATTTTCGCACACCGGTCAGTAAGTACAATACCATCCAATTAGTATGGATGCAATATTTCTGCTGTTCAACCTATCTGATTGGAATAATAAATCGTATTTCTTCAATTTAATCATGCGTAACGCTGCGGGGCAATTTCTTTGAGCACATAACTCGTTATTTCACTTCCAAAACTATAACAGTTCGGGTTCAAGCTCGTTTTACTTTTAAATTAAGTTTTATTCAACAATTTCATCTTTTTGTAGTAGACAGTCTACGGTCTTAAAGCTGTCACAGAACGTTTTATACAATGGATTAAAAAAAAGTGTCTCGGCTACGCTCATTATTCACGGAACACTAAAATTATGAATGCCTTAACCCTTGTAACACGCATACATATATTTATACCAATGTATGCACATATTCGGCTAAATTATGAAGATTTTATGTTTCCACAGGGAGACCGAATATTTTGACATCAGTTCTTGCGCTATTCCAATTATTTCCAACAGACTGGGCGCACATCCTGCCAAATATCCGCATCTGCTATTTCAGGGGCTAAAGGGTTTTCTCTTCTTTTTTTTTCTGCGTCGGCTTGCATCAGAATGGACAGTTAGTGAAATCACAATAGGAAATCCGGGGTGGCGACAGGTATTTGTAGAGAGGTATGTCAATGGTTTAATAAATGCATATGCAAAACAGAGCAGCTGTTCATTCTTTTCCAGACAGCTGTCAAATCTACGTGAGAAATAATGGCGCGACCATCTATATTAACGAGCGAAAAAAACGCTCTCACTTGAACTGCAATTATCACAAAATGATAGTTTTTAAAATTTTCGCGTTGTTGGATCTTCACAAAATGTACAGTAACTTGCTATTGTGAAGCAATATGAACTATGTAAAGACAACTTCATATATATCAATATTTGTTTATAACAAAGGAAAATATGCATCTCCAAGCAAGCATTATTTTCTTTTATAAAATATCAAAACGGTTATATAAGTTTAAATAAGTTGTTTAAGTTTATATAAGTTTTATTATTATGCTTCTTTTATGCAAGTTTTCAAAAGAAACTATATATCACAGAAACATGCAAAAGAGAAATAATGTTTTAACTCGCAAAAAAGATAACATGAATTTTACAAAAAAATGTTGCACGATGAAAAAAGTTGAAATTTAAGACTGGCAATTATGCAAGGGGATTTTCGAAGCGGCATCGAGTCAGTTCTCCAAGGTTAGTTTGCACCGGATTTTATTGCAAATCTTTGAAGTGCTTCACAGCCTACCGTAAACATGTCTCGCACTAGTTTAATTATTATTCAAGGAAAATAGGCAATTCGGGAGGAAAGGCAATAGCTCGAAGACTGCTCTGACTCCTGGGGTGTGAGTTGTTGCATTATGCATTACAAAATGCCCCTGAAAACTGGTCAGGCTTACATTGAAAGATACTAGCGAATATAAAATATCCTAGGTAATATTTCCCTCGAAGACTGGGCTACTTAAGGTGGGCCCCTGTGTGACAAAAATTTACTATATTCCCCGGACCTCCTCCTGGCATTATTCTGTCTGTCATATGCTCCCATAGATAAACTAGGATCCACAGGCAAACATTAACCTTTCCCTTACGGGCTGGGATAGCATGTATCCCAAGAATATGGGCCCAAGAATGTATATATATATATATATATATATATATATATATATATATATATGTGTGTGTGTGTGTGTGTGTGTGTATATATATATATATATATATATATATATATATAAATACACACACACACACACACACATATATATATATATATATATATACATTCTTGGGCCCATATTCTTGGGATACATGCTATCCCACCCCGTAATGAAAAGTTTAAGCAACGACAGCATCTGCGAGGCTCGTATATAACGCAACAGGCAATTAGGGCGGCCATTAAAATCCCCTTCCTTTTCCAGTACGTTAGCAATGCTTCAGCTTGAAACGACACGAGGAGTTGGCAGCACCCAGCGAATCCGTTGGTTCAGTTACAGCAGCTCGCACTATGACTCGATCCCCGAATGGCGACGTTTCCCCGAGCCATCCAAAATTATCATGGTGGTTAAGAGCATCTTTTTGGATGCACTGGATTCATAACAATAACATCGCTTCCCCCACGACAGCGAGAGATGCGCCTCACACAAAACCTAGCTTATCCGAGAAACAATGACAAGACCACCTCTCAAGTCAATCAATATTCAAGAATCAGTCTACGATATATACTGCCAGAAACGTACTCTGTTTTCAGTTCGAAAGACAGAGCAATATCTTTTTTTCGCTTAAGTTTATCTGAGGTGGGATATACGATCCATTTACATCGAATTTTGAACATGTAAACAATGAATCCTTTTCCATCATTAAAATCCGAAATTACGCTTCAAAAGTAATTTTCTACAGAATAATGATTTGTTGATATCATTCAAGTTTAACTCTACACTCATTAGACAGCATTAGAAATGTTAACGCAGATCGTAATATTTTTAGTATACCCTATGTTTCCAAATAAAGGGGCGCGGTGGCCCAGTTGGCAAAGGCAGCGAACCAGTGATCTAAACGTCACTGGTTCAATGCCCGTGGCTGACAAATCCACAGCCGTGTACACTAATGGCGGCTGGTGCACGAAAAATCTCTCGTGGTTGCAATGTCCTCCAAGTTCTCAAATTTACCTCTGGAGGTGCGGGGTCAAGTGTACCGGTCTCATCACTTGACTCGGCTCTAAATTACGGGACCGGCTCGTAGGGGGTAGTGCTGGCCACCTATACGGTGGGCAGCACTTATAGGTTCAAATATGGAGTCAACAGATAAAGGAAAAGTAAATACACTCTGTGATATGGGGGAAAAATCATAGAGAATTAAATTGACACTGTTTGCTTCAACTTGAAGCGCCCGAGCGAGGAGGACATTTTATTTTGAAACAGGTGTTACAACGAAGTCCATATTAGAGAAGCCGCCATTTTGAAACTTGAATGCAAAAATTTGAGTGCGATCCATTGAAATTTACAGTCTCTAGAATTGTACTGTTCCTCATCACTCAAGACTTCCAAAAAATCGTCGTTCTCCAAAAGGATACTTATAACAATAAATTTCTCGTCAGTGTCAAAGCATGAAACAATGCATAAAGCTCAAAGGCAACCCTGGTTATGAGTTAATAAACTACCTCGAGGCCAGAGACTACAACTATTAGCCCTTGATATCAAGAATTATTTTCCGCTTGTCAGATACAACGGATTGCTAAGAATGCGCGAAATCCAAAAATGAAGAGAATAATGAGATCTTATGAAGATTACAAAAAAATGACCAGAAATAAATAAACAGGAGAATTCCTTATGAATTCAATGTTTTTTTTATAGCATTTTGATGATTCATTGAGACAGAAATGAGCTCTTATCGAAATAGGCTATTTACAGAGTTTTATTCTTGTATTTTCTTCTACCTATTGTATTTTCTATCTACCTATAATTTTCTTTTTGTAATTTTCAATTACTAGAATATATAAAAAGTTAATAGAAGAATAATTCCGATAATTTACGTGCTGCTTTTTTAAAAAATTACTGAACAGAAACTAGAATACGTTGTCCGGTAGATTTTCCCCCATTTTCAGAAATAAAAGTTATTTCCAAATAGTAAAAGCAATCAGCAACATACACACAAAAAAAGAAAAAATGAAAAAAATGTAAATTAAACGTAAAATATTAAAAACGTACATTTAAAAAAATTATATGTAGGTAGACTTGTTGAATTTGTTCAGCAATTTTTAAGCACAGTATTACAAGCAATGTCTTAGGCCTTTTCCTGTGGCATAAAACAATATGCACAAGACAAGACTTCAACTTTATACATAAATATTTATTTATTCGGCTCGAATGTTAAACTCAACTCAAAAAGTATTTACATGTACATCCAGCCTTTTGCTGGGAACTTCACATACAAAAAACTTCCAACTTAATCGAATGTTTATCGTTTCTAAAACAGGCAAGAAGAATCAGAAGAAGCCACAATTCCCGGAGTTCCGTTCATATATATACTTACGTAGTATACAGGAAATTTGAATATAGTACAGTGGTACCTCAGTTTACGAACTTATTTCGTTCCGAGACTTGGTACGTAAACCGAAACGTTCGCAAACCGAAGCAGTTTTTCCCATATAAATTAACGGATGAAGAATTAATCCGTTCACCCCCCCCCCCCTCAAACATAGTTATTTTTTCCTTGTTTCTATGGGTTTAGTTATAAAGAAATGGTGAAAATAAATTAAAATAGACTTCATTATCAAGAACTAACACATGATAATTGTTGAGTACAGTATTTTAGCTTTGTAGTATATAACTGCTGGTGCAGATGGTTGATTGTTGAAAACGGAGAGAGGACTACAGATGATACTGCTTGGAAGGTAAGCCATGTTCCGTAATATCCCTAGACAATCCTAATTTTAGTGCTTTTTCTCTTCGTCTACTTTCAATCTCACTAGTTGATTTTGGCAAAAGAAACCAATCCAAAGAAATTTGTCTCTTGCTTTTCAGAAGAATTTCACAGAAGTGGGACATCACATTGTCATTTAGAATATTATTTGCTCTGTTGATCACAGATTTTATTAAGGTGGGGCTATTCAATAAATGCCTTCAGTTCACTCCACTTGCTGCAAATTTCTTCTACCATGGCAAAGAAAACTTTCTCTCTATCATTGTTTTACTTTGATAAATGTTTTTACTGGATACTAGTGTCCATGGACAAAAGTATGGAGCATTCATCCCATACTTTTGTCCATGGACACTATCTCTTCCCCAACTTTGACTTCCGCCCCTTCATTATCAAAGCCCTCGAAATCTTTCTCTGGCACATAAGTTGGCCTAAGTTTTTTCCAGACAGACTGCAAGGTACAATAAGAGACCTTCCTCCAGACCTTATTAATAATGTTGATGAGGTTGAGGATATCGAAGTGCTCCTTCCAAAATTCTCTCAGGGTCAAATAGATGCCATCTGTAACTTGAAAACACATTGAAAAAAATGCCGTGATTTAGAAATTTTTAAAATTTGAAATGACCTGCTGTTCCATAGGCTGAATCAAAGGAGTTCTGTTGGGTGACAGAAATTTGACCATAATGAAGTTATACCTCATGTCCAGGTCTTCTTCGAAATTTGGAGGATGAGCAGGAGCGTTATCCATGACGAGAAGACACTTCAAGGGCAAACCATTCTCCTCAAGATATTTCTTGACAGCAGGTGCGAAGACCTCAATAGTCCACTCTATTAAAATGACTCTTGTTACCTAGGTTTTAGGAGTTGCTCTCCATATTGCAAGCAGTTTAGCCTTCAGCACATTATTTTTCTTGAATGCACGAGGATTTTCTTAGTGGTAAACTAAAAGTGGCTTGATTTTACAATCACCACTTGCATTAGCACACAATTAAAGTGTAAGCCTGTCCTTCATAGGCTTATGCCCAGGATGTGCCTTCTCCTCTTTGGTGATGTAGGTTCTTCTTGGCATTTTCCCCAAAACAATCCTATTTCCTCACAGTTAAAAACTTGGTTTGGCATGTAGCCTTCACTTTCCATAAACTGTTTAAATTACAACGCGTCGTTGACGGGTTTGTAACCAGTTGTGCCGTGTGTGTGGCTCCATTCAATTACATAGGTTACGACTCATCACGGACTTGTTTGTGATTGGATTCAGTTATCAGTTTCTTTTGAGTTGCTACTTGTGCACACGACCTTAAGCGTTCGGTAGAATTTGCTGCTAGTGTCATGGTTTGGGGTTGCATGAGCGCAGAAGGACCTGGAAAGTTATGCATCGTCTACGAAAAGGTTAACTCTCAGATATATCAAGAAATTTTGGAATATTACATGATTCCATCATCAGAAGATTTATTTGAAGATGATTTCATCTTTCAACAAGATTTAGCGTCACCGCATACCTCGGTGTCAACTAAGAATTGGTTCCGCCAACGTAAAATTAAGGTACTTCCTTGGCCACCAAACTCACCAGACATTAATTCCATCGAAAACTTATGGGGTATAATGAAGAAAAAACTCCAAGAAAATCCTCCTTTAAGTAAAACTGAGTTAGTGTCACGTATAAAGTCTATTTGGGCTAATATAGATAGAAATGTTTGTAAACACCTTGTATATAGTTTGCAAGATCGATTGTACGCTGTTATTAAAGCTAAAGGGGATGCTACAAAATATTAACTACCATTTACTTCATATTCATAAAGTAATATTTTTGCGTAAAATAAAATATTCTAATATTTTGAACCAATCTAAATTTTATTCTAATATTTTGATGTATTTCAGAAAGCTGTTGTATACCTAATTTATTGTATTTTATATTTTGTAAATTTTAAAATCTTATCTAAACATTCCAGATTTAATTTATAAGAAATTTAATTGCATTTACTTAGTATCAAAAATTAATAAATGGAAAATATTTTCTTTCTTATTACTTTTTCTCAATTATTCTAATATTTTGAATCTGAGCTGTAGAACACTGATCTGTGGAGACAATCCTACCTACCGTTGCTCCTTGAAGTGGGTGATCGGTCAACGAACAGTTCGGACTACGAACAATTCGGTTAACGAACACCTTAACGAAAGATTTTTGTGTTCGGACAACGAATATAACTTCGGATAACGAACTAAAACGAATTCTACCGAACACCTCTATGACAAAAGGTCAAAAGAAGATTCTAGTAGTCCAAGATCAACCAAGGGTTGGTTCAGTGAGTTTATATAATAATTGTAATCAAAAGGTCTACAAACGATACAATTTTAGTTATAAACATTTATTTTACATGTATGTACAACCCTTAAAGGGGGTCTACAAATTGCCACTAATCTAAGAGCCATGCTTACATGGAGAAGTTCTATCTAGTCGAACTCTAAAAACGGTGGGGGCGCTGGTCGCTACGTCATACGTAGAGAGAAAAGCAATTGACATTGGACATGTTCTTTAACGACCCATTGAAAAAAAAAAGATTGATTAATGTGCAAGACTGCATTATTTTGGCAAAAAAATAAACTTACTAATAAATTATAAATATATATATGTATATATATTTTTTTATTTAGTTTTTAGGGCCTCGAGAACGAATTTATCGAAGTCCCATAAAAATCTATGGTAAATCGATGATCGGTTAACGAACATTTCGGTTTACGAACATAGTCTTGGACCGGATTATGTTCGCAAACCGATCACCCACTGTATTTTAACAATTAGTTCACCCGAGTTGCCATTTTATAATTTTTTTGAAGATTATATGATGCTATACTTTACTGTTTTACCAAGTGGCACACCCAGGATTTTTTCTTGGGGGGGGGGGGGTGCGAGATGAGATGAACGAATAAAGATATTTATAATGCATGGGGGGGGGCGAGATGAACGGATAAAAATATTTATAATGCAAAATCAATATTCATAATGCAATTTCTATTTTTTTGGGGGGGGGGGGGTCAGGACCCCTTGCCCCCTTCCCATGGGTGCGCCACTAGTTTTACCGTCCACCACAAGTTTCATACAAGCGATATCATAATTGCAGTCCTGAATAACCCTAATCTGATTTTACAAGTATGATGTTGAGCTCAGCGGTAAAATATATCCTTACATATCACTACGCATTGTAACAAGGCTTTGAGGGGAGAATAACGACTTACACAAGCTCAAAAAGTTTCAAATCACAAAAAATATTTAAACTTTTTAATTTTTTAGCTACTTTTTAGTTTTTTTTTTCACTAAAAGTAACCATCGTTTCAAATAAATTTCCATGACTTTAGCATTTCAGCAAAACTGAACATTTTTGACGACCGAATGCTTACATGGAAAAAAAATTTCAATCTGCCCTATTGCTCAAGAAAATTCACGATTATTCTCTTCATTACCCTTCCAGGAACGTCTATTTTCATCCAAGCTCCACTTTATATTATAAACACTTTCCTGGAAATGCGCGTAACGATAGAGGAAATTTCTATAAAAGCACCGTTTGAGAACAAAGATATTTTGCTCTAATACCTACAGATTAAAACGAAATTTCGGGGAAATTGAATTTCGCTGGCATTTCAAAACAATTTTTGAAATTCCCGGAATTCATTAATCCGCATCTGATTCTGAGAAATAGAAATTCCATAGTAATCACGAGGGAAATGAAATACTTGCTGAAGGATTTCTTTTATTTTGTGATATAAAACATGAAAAAATACCCGTGGCGTAGAAAATTATTTCTGAAACGGTATAACAATATCGGTTACTCAAAAAATAACAATAATTATATTAATGAGTTACTTGAATGCGTGTACTTATGCTTTATGTATTTAAATAAACCTAAAATACAGATCAACCTGTGTGTTATCGACACCATTTGTATGCAAAGTTTTAACTCGGTGTTTGAATCATTTCCCGAAATAATTTCCAGCTACAATGCTTTCGTACACTTATACAGAGGCTGTTCACACATTTTTTAGACGATGTATATTGTATTCCCAAAACTAAATTACATAAAATTCTTGTATTTTAAATGTTCTATTTGACATCCCTTATTCTGTACTATCTTTCGACACCGCAATTTCTAGGATAATAATGCCTTTTGAAGTGTCAGAAGAGGTATTCTATCCCATTCCTCCTGAACAGCTTTCCAGAGTCCTATAAGGGTTTTGGGACGACGTTTGGATAATGCAGATTTTAAAAGTCCGAAAGCACAAAAATCCATAGGTGATAGATCGGGAGATTTAGTAGGGATATCAGTGAAGGGTATGGCCTTGATACCAGTTTTTTGTTCCATTTCTTTTAGGGAATTTACAGTGGATTTTGATGTGTGACTGCTAGCTTTGTCCTGATGGAGTCTCACAGATTGATGGCACTGTGGGTAAAGCGATGGTATTTCATTCAGAAAAATTGGCGATAAAATATGTTCCTGATAGTATTTGGAGTTAATCTTGACATTTTTTTCCACTCTCTTTATTTTTAACTTGCCATTATAAGAAAAAACCAGCAACAATCATGAATCCCTTAGAAAAACTTTCTTTCGATTCTTTGAAACATGTACTTAAATTTTTTTCTCCCCTTTTATGATAATAAATGGCTTTTTTTTGTTGCAATCATTTAAATACACCCATGATTCATCTATTGTGACAGTTGTTTTCCATTTTTCTTTGAATAAGTGTTTCTCATATAGAATTCTGCAGCGTGTCCTGCGTTCAGCGATATGATTTGGAAGAAGACGATGCACATTGCGTTTTTTCGCTTTCTTAAGATTTAAATCAACGTTTATCATTTTGTTTACAGTGGACACCGAGCATTTTAATGATTTTGCAACTGCCCTTTGACTAGGAGGATTTTCTTTTAACATTAAACAACGTACCTTTGCAAAAGTCGAAGATGTCCGTTTTTTCCTTGAATACTTGTTTGGAATTTTTGTCCCGCTTGAGGCTCCAATTTGACGTTTTTTTTCCTTTCTTGTTGACGATATTACCTATTGACGCTTTAGATATCACAAAACCATGTGTCTCACATCGTTTTTGGATAACGGAGTATGTTTATTTCTCTTCGGATAGAGCATAAATGTAGCCTTCGAACCACTGCTTTGTTAAAAACGCCATTTTGAATAAAAACAAAACTTTCAAGCGGCAGACGATAATTTTGACTTTTAAAAACATAGTACAATTGCAATTATTTCTTTTGCAGTAAACTATTTTTTATTACAGCTTACCAAAATCGTCTAAAAAATGTGCGAACGGCCTCTGTATAATGGGAAATTTATATTTCTATATACCGAATTTCAATATACCTATTTGTCACAATTTCTTTTTTTTCAAACAACGACCGTGGAACTTAATAAATGAGAAAACTCTTTCTCTCTCTCTCTCTCATATATATATATATATATATATATATATATATATATAATACTGTAAAATATTATCAAGTAAAGCATTAAACAAAAACTTTTTCAGCCGTTTTACTCAAAGCTAAAAAAATATGTAGAAATAAATAATTTCAGCCATTATTTTTTTATAATAAAAACCCTACACAACGAGGTCTTGAAAGAAATACAATTCTCTAACTCAAACACTGATCACATAATTAAAAAATTAACGATAAATTCCTTTGAGCGTTCTTTTCGTTGTTAAAATATACATTAAACATTAAAATGTACCGCTAAAGCTTATGGGGATATTGTTGCTTCTTTCACTTTCAGAGATTAATAGTTTAAAATGGACATTTCATAAAAAAAAGACTTATATTTAGGGTAGGACTTGATTCCACTATTTTAGGCATCTCGGGCTGATATTCTAACAAATAAACTATCTTGTCAAGTTGTTCATCAAACATACAAAGATGTACAGCAAAATATAAAAGAAAAATAAATTCATAACCTAAATCAAAACCAAATAAATTTCAGTACCACCGTGTTAAAACAAGAAATCCGGAATCGGACTGAAAAAGGATAGTACCATGTAATATCCTCTTCCTCGTGAGGGCGTATTGAGAGTCTGAATGAAAAAAATATTTTCACACATATGAGATTCACAGCATTTTCAAATATTACACTCACAGAGTCACATATTGCACCGACCAATCGTCAGAAAATGTATATGCAATGACAAAAAAAAGTGGCCGTTTGGAGAGGTAGTCGTGGGAAAGGGGCTCCTTCCATAACATTGTCGCTATGGAGCCTTGAATCGGTACTAAACAAAATACGGCCGTTTAGAGGGGTGGCTGGCTAGAGAAGTTTCACTGTATTTTGATTGAAAGTAAATAAAGAATATTGACATAGAGAGATTTATAATACGTATAGCTTTTATTATATATATATACACTAGTTATCAAAAATTAAGGAAAAATCATAAAAAGAGGGATAACACGTTCAAAACTAGACCAATCTGTTTAAAATTTGAATATGTCGTTAAAAATAAGGTGTTGAACAATACTACATTATGCAAAATAGTGGCGCTGCAGTCGGAATACGTCATTTGCGAGGGGCATAAAAATGCATGTCTCAGAGCAAGGCGACAATTGTCGCTGCGAGGCTGAGATTAGACATCTGGCATAGCCAAATTGTAACAATGACCTCCAGGCATCATTTGACCGAAGAACTGCGATGGCGAGCTATTGGAAGACTAGAGGCAGGACAAAGTTAGACAGAAGTGGCCAGATGGCTAAAGGAATGGCAGAAGTGGACAGATGTGAGTCTGTCTGTGGTTCATAGACTTTGGCAACAATTTCTAACCACGGATTTCGCATCCAGGAGGTTCAGCCAAAGACGGCCATACGCTACGACGAGTGCCAATGACCAATATTTGTCATTATGCGCACGAAGGAATAGAACCGCAACTCCGTCTGAACTCAGATCCTCCCTCGCTGCAAGCTCCGGAAGGTTGGTATCAACGTCAACCGAGCGTAGAAGGCTTCACGAAGGTAGTCTTTTTGCGAGGCGACCAGCCATTTGCGTCCCGCTCACGTCACGCCATAGGCGGGAATGTTTGCAGTGGGCACGTCAACATGTCCACTGGACGCATGATCAATGGAGGGTTGTTCTCTTTACGGATGAGTCCAGGTTTAGCCTCCAAAGCGATAGTAGGCTATTTTGATTTGGAGAGAACGTGGAACTCGTTTTCATCCATCACACATCCGTGAAAGAGATGCATACGGATCAGGCAGTGTCTGTGTTTGGGGTGGTATCTCTTTGGGTGGACGCACAGACCTCCATGTCTTTCCCCGTTTAAATGTGAATGCTCACACCTATAGAGATGGCATCCTTGATGCTTATGAGCGCTCTTATGCCGGGGCAATAGGTTATGCTTTCGTGCTACTGGACGATAACGCGATACCTCACAGGGCTCGTATCGTGGATGCTTATCTTGAGCAGGAAACAATTCAGCGCATGGAGTGGCCAGCACGATCACCGGACCTGAATCCTATCGAGCATGTTTGGGACGCTTTAGGACGACGTATAGCTGCTCTCAATCCTCCTCCCAGGACCCTAGCCACGCCATCAACTGCTTTGCAAGAGCAATGTCTCTCACTTCCTACCGAACTCATAGGCCGCATAATTGACAGCATCACACATCACTGTGTGTGCTGTATTGCTTCTTGGGGAGATCATACGCCATATTAAAGGTACTTTTCCTATACCAAACTGACGCAACCGATTTATTCATTGTACACATATGATAGTTTCTATAACACCATAATTGTCTGGCGATTTCTTTTTATACTATTTTATACTTACCTATGTGTTGTATAATATGTATAAGTTTCCTTAAATTCTACGCGTAACTTTTTGAGTAATCGCTATTTTTGTGACTTTTTTTATGACTAAATTTTTGATAACCAATATATATATATATATATATATATATATATATATATATATACACTGAAGTGCCACTGAATTAGGGATAGCAAAGCCTATGAAAATTGTGTAGCGCTGCGCATCATGTATGTTACAAGGAGAATTAGCCTTTACAGTGCGTGGTGAGAGACGGCTCAGGCGTATTGTACGTTGCCAGCGAAGCCAAACATTAGCTCAAATTACCACCCAGTTTAATGACGGTGCCAGTCGTACAGTCAGTAAACGGACTGTGCAACGCTCGCTTCACCGTATGGGTTTCGGGAGCCGTCGACCTACGAGAGTACCATTGCTCTATACTCGCCATCTGGCTGCACGTCTTGCCTGGGCAAGAGAGCACAGAGACTGGAGTGTAGAGGACTGGAAACGAGTAGCATGGAGTGATGAGTCTCGATTCCGACTACTTAACGCCGACGGGAGGCTGAGAATATGGCGTCAGGCTCATGAAGCCATGGATCCTGCATGCCTGACTGGAACTGTACAAGCGCATGGTGGCTCAATCATGGAGTGGGGTGTTTTTTCGTGGCACAGTTTGGGATCTTTGGTGCGTGTACCAACCTCCCTGAATGCAATTCGGTACGTAAATTTGCTGGGTGATCACCTCCATCCGTTTATGCTGTTCTGTTATCCGCACGGTAATGGAGTTTTCCAGCAAGACAACTGTACCTCTCACAAGTTCCGGTTGGCTACTGGCTGGTTTGATGAGCATTCCTCTGACTTCTCTGTCATTAATTGGCCACCTAGAAGCCCAGAATTAAATCCTATTGAGCATCTTTGGGATGTTTTGGAACAAGGCGTGAAATGCCATCACACAGTACCAAAGAACCTTACTGAATTATGGACAGCTTTAGCAAATATTTGGCAAGCCATTCCCGTGGAAAGTTTCCAGAAACTTGTTGAATCTATGCCTCGTCGTGTGGCAGCCGGTATCAAGGCCGGAGGAGGCCCAACTCGTTACTAGGTAGGTATCCCTAATTCAGTGGCACTTCAGTGTGTGTATATATATATATATATATATATACACTCTGTCACAAAAAAATATATTCATCCAGAAGGAAACGAGCTGCTATCACGAAACTTAACATCTATGTAGTGTATGAGAAGATAAGCAAATGATTACAAATTCCGTCTTATTAAGAAGATATGGCATGAAAAAGGTTACAAATCATTAAGTAATAAATCCACCTCTGACAGACATACACGCCGAAACACGGCATGGCATCGAATCAATGAGGTCACCTATGACCTCCTGCGGAAGATCATGCCATAATCTTTGCAACTGGGTAGTTAATTCACGAGTATTCCGGGACGGCTGCAGTTGCCTTCCAAGCACGTCCCAGACGTGCTCTATTGGCGAGAGGTCTGGTGACCTGGCAGGCCATGAGAGTACGTCATATCCTTGAAGACATTGTTGGGAGAGTCGCGCAGTATGTGGACGATCGTTGTCTTGCTGATAAATGGCACCTGGGCGACTTGATAGCATAGGCAGTACAACTGGCGTTAAAATCTCGTCCACGTAACTGCGTGCCGTCAAAGTGCGTTGAAGGACGACTAGAGGTGTTCGTGTGTCCCAACAAATCGCTCCCCACACTGTCACACCTTGTGTAATCGCCGTATGCCTCTGGACAACAAATGCCGGATCGGACCGGTGGTCTGGCAGTCTCCACACGGCTATGCGATGGTCATCAGCATTGAGACTGAATCGGGATTCATCGATGAAGATCACACTCCTCCAGTCGGTCACACTCCAGCTTACCCGAGGTCGGCAAAAATCCAATCGACACTGCCTATGATGTGGGGTCAGTGGTAGGCGTCTTAATGGACGTCGGCTCCGTATACCTGCGTCGGCCAGTCGTCTCCGAATGGTTTACCTTGATACCACCGGATGTCTGAAAGGTGGTAAATGGCGTCGAACCGATTCTAGCGACGTTGTTGGTGAGGACGTGGCCGCTCTTACGATTGCGCGATCCTCGCGCGCATTTGTGTTCCTGGGGCGCCCTGACCCTCCGCGATGGTAGACTATCCCTTCCGTGATCCATTGTTGCCAACTACCATATCGCTCCGACCGAGGTGGCGGCCAATACGCCTGTTCAACCAACCTGCCTCTCTGAGGCCTACTATACGTCCCCTCTCAAAGTCAGACAATTGTTCGTACTGTCACCGGTTACGTCTCAGAGGCATCTCTAGTCACAAGCTTTCAAATGAGAAATAATTTGGCGATGCCCTGCATGAGTAAAACGTGCCCCCAAACCCCGAAAATCTAGTAAATTTTATTTTATACCACTCTCGAAATAAATTTTAATTATTTAGTAGAAAATTTCTTGATAAAAAGTTAACCAAAATTCCTTATACAGTTCGCTAAAATTAAATTCTATAGAGTGACAGTACATCGCATTTTAAAATTAATTTTGATTTCAGAAAGCAAAATAAAAAAGGATTTATTCTCTTTTCCATGTATATGGTTGAAGTAACAATATATTTGAAAAAAAAATTTATCAAAATTCACAAGCAGGGGTTTTTTTCATATAAAAAAATAATTGCATTAAAAATAAAATAGACGTCCATAACAAAAGTTGAAAACAATAAAAAAAAAGAATCGTCATCGCTTCAGTGATAAAATTTTCATAGCTGTATATTCTATCAAGCTAAAATTTAAGTCAAAAAAAATTAAGAAAAAGAGTATATTGAAGATCTGATCATAACATCATTAGGAAAATTTGACTGTATAAAAGGACACGGTCTGCGAAATATTTTTTAAAATAAGAAATAACAGAAATATGATTATTAAGTGAACTTCTGATATTACGAATTAAAAACAGCAATAAGAAACATTGCATAATGGTTAAGAACAAATAATTGTATGAAACTATATCCTTAGTTACTTTTTTCGACAATAATTTGAATCTAACATTTAAATAATAATATACATCAGTAGTAGTGTGCAAACTGCGGGTAGCGACCCTCAGAGAGGGGTCATGAAAAAAATTGGAGGGGTCGCAGACAGTCTGAAGTAAATTTACATCATAGTGAATTATTTAATCAAAAAACATGTTTTAAACTTTCTATAATTACATATTTTTAATATTTTTATTGATCTTTTTATATGTTCAAATACAGTGATTTCCGCTTATAAGAATCACGTTTGTTATTACTGTTTTTAATTCTTATAAGCGGTTGATTCTTATAGCCGAAATTTAGGTTTTTAGACAAGAACACACATACCTATATATACATATATTCGATAATTTACAATAAAATACTCTTTAATTTAAGTTAATTATCTTTTATTAAAATTATTTTTATAATTTTAAAAATACAACTTAATTTCTAGACCTATAAGTAGATACACATGATTATAGTAAGAGATGAAAAAATCCAATATTTGTTACAACATACCTGCTTAACAGTTTAACATTTCAACTACAGGAAGGGTGCAAGAAAAAGTTTTCTATGGTAGTTTGACGTAATGGAGTTTTCAGGAGGCTGTTTATACCTCTTTCAATACCAATAGTCTCAGACCAAGATTCGCCATCTAGCTTACGTTTCACGGTTTGATAACGTGCTGAATCTAATAATCTCACGTTTTCCTAAGTGATAGTGGACACTTCCCCGAAGATTTATGTGTTTCAGGGTTCAGGAAGCCGCAACCAGGATGTGGGAGGTGGGAAAAAAGAGTACCTGTCTTTGTTTGTCAGTGGAGAAAAGTGAAATCGGATCCGCACGGTTAGGATGCCCCTAGGTCAAGCTAATAGGACAGTGTTTAGCTAAAGCGTTTAAGGGGAAACTATTATATTATGTCTAACAAAGAAAGGGATGCATTTTACGACTGTATTCCATCCCATCTTATCACTCTTTCTTTTAAAAAGAATAAAGAAAGAACTTCGTACCTTTTGAGTGTTTAAGTGGCTTTTTTGAAAAATGAAAGGAAAGCGAAGAGTGTAAACTGATTCTTAAAACCGGTGGATTGATTCTTTAAAGCGAAAATTTTAACATGGAAATAATACATTTGTTTTTGTTTTTGCGATATTGATTCTTATAAACGGTTGATTCTTATAACCACTGATCACTATAAGCGGTGGTTACTGTATATGATGTTGTTAAATAAGGTGTCAAACAGTCTTACAATGCTACATTTCTTCCATTCACTTTTACCCAGTGGTGGGATTCAAATAAATTAACAACAGGTTTTATGCCCTAATGACCATTTTAAGTATACCAAAAGACATACCGAAGGTAGTTTAATAATTCATGCATTAATTATTCAATTAAAAACAATAAAAGCGGTACACAAAACTAGAATATGTTTTAAGAAAGAGTTTTAAAATATTAAATGCCTGACAAACTATTATAGAAGATATTCCCATATTGCTGTTTGATTGGCGTCCTCACTTGCAATTTTCCTTGCTTTTATCATAAGCTATGGGATTTATTCTTAACAATCTTTGCACTGTAGGAGTAGGATTCCTTTTCTTTCCGAGATTAGACTGGACCGGCCGCCCGGTGTAGGGTAGGTTTATTTTTATAAAATGTTTGTCCTGTGAAAGATGCAGCTGGCGCTGATTTGCAAACGGTTCGCAGAACCGATACCTACATTAAGTATCGGTTCTACAGAACCAGTGCAAACCGGCTGAATCCCACCACTGCTTTTACCTATATGTGTGAGACTGGGTTTTCCAAATTAGTATCTGTAATAATCAAACAATGATATGAGAGTAGCATTCTCAAATTTTCACCATATATTGGACAAATACTATCCGAGGTTCAGGTTCAGCTTTCCTATTAATTTTTTTTCTAGTTTAGCTTTAAATTAAGCTTTTTATTACCATTGTTTTAATATGAAGCTTATCATTTTAAAATCATGCTTTTTTGAAATTTTTATTTTTATTAATTTTTACCTAAATGAGATACAAATACATATGATTTAAATACATTTAAATGAGATACAAATTTTAATACATTTAAATGAGATACATATTAATAATTAAATATCAAGTTTTAGTCATATGGCAAAAAACAAGTGTAGATGCTAAGAACGCCTGTTATTTTATTGTTATTATGCAAAGTAAATATGTACCCCACAACTACAGTTCATCAATTTTTTAAAAAGTTTCTCAAATTTTTCTAATTTTGTTTTTTTCTATTATTTAGTTAACATTTTCTTAGTTTAAAAAAATTACCAATAAATTTTCATTAGGGTCACCTGATATGTTATAGTATGTTTTTTTAAAAACTGGGTCGCGGTCAAAAAAAGTTTACATTATAAACATGATAAATAATATAAAGAGAAATATCAAGATCCATACCCTGACAAGATTGAAAATATAAAGAATCTGAATTAGATATAATATATTTCAAATTATCAAATTATTAAAATAAAATGAAACACACGTAAAATTAACTAATACGATAATGGTGAATTTAACACAAAACCTAATCTCTATAGGTAAGAAATGCAGCTAGGAGAGCATCCGTTAGCTATTAAGGCGAGTAGACCATTAAACAAAAATTAATAAACTGTGCTCGATTGGTTTTTATAGGTAATTAGATAAAAGGTTGTTCCAGGAAACGGTTAGAACTAACGAATAAGGTACACAGTATATTAAATAAACACTATAATACAGTTGCAGTCGAGAATATGAAGATTAAGCAATTTATCAAATTATCTTTTCCATTCAACTAATACTATTAGCCAATGCAGCACATTTACTACAGGAGAGCAAGTAATTACTTTAGATTAAATTAAAACATTAAGAAGATAAACCTTAAACCTCTTAACTTTAAATATCTTAATAGGGAAGTCTTCTTAATCTCCTTTAAACAACGGGAAAGCGTGATTGCAAATATTGTTATAAACTTTTATTACATAAAAGAAAATAAAGCAGCTATAACACAATTCTTTCGCAGTAAATGGGAAGGTTTACAATCTCGCCCAAATAATACCACAGCGGCATATGTTCGGCAACATATTTGGTAACACATAGAAGTCCTGAAGGCTCTCACTGTCTGCTAAAACTGGTGTAAAAATTTGTATTTCTTTTAATTCCTACCTTTAATCTAATATATAAAAATGAATGTTTTGTCTCTCTGTAATTGTATAGAAATCCACAGTTTAGGAGCAACGATCGTGAAATTTTACATACAGGCGTCTTTAAAAACAGCCGAGGGTCTCAAGAACTTCAAAAATCGAAATTAATTACCGTTGATTTTTAATTAATAAAAAACCAACAATTTTGAAACTAAATGTAAGCTGTTACACTTTGTGGAATCACCCATCTGAATATGGCGTCCGCGTTAGGGTTAGCTGGCAAACAGCGAGCGAAAAGATAAAAATAAATAAAATCAAAAAGTTTCAAGTTATATATTAAACAAGAATAATAAATGAAAATAATAATCTTTCAAGTCAGATTTTATACTCTAAAATAAATCGGATCCAACGGCATATTGACACTATCACACGCGATGGAAAATTCGAATCAACCACGCTAAGTGTCACGAGATCTTTTTAATCGCTACTGCAACCCCCCTCGCTTATGTCTTTCTGTCTATTGAAGAGTTAAAGACTAAGCTTCTATCCTGCTAACTTATTTCTGACTTAAAACTCCTCTCACTCCATAAATACATGTATATTCACCAACCCATAGCAACTTTCCAGTAATATTAGTCGAATATTTTCCTATTTACTCAATAAAGTAGTATGTCATTGTGGCGCATTCGGTAAAAGCGTTCATTTACTACGCTACACGACGCGGGTTCGAATACGGATAGTACAAATTTTGCTAAACATGTATTTTCGGCTTTTTTATGGAGGCTTTTTTATTTCAGCTTTTATTTTATTATTTTTTAAATTATTATTATTATTTTTTTTATTTATTATTTTTTTTAAAATTATTTTTAAAAATTATTATTTTTATTTTATTTTATTATTTTTAAAAATTATTATTTTTATTTTATTTTGTTTTTCATATTATTAATGTGTATAACATTTCGTATACTTTTTTTTCTATGTTATTTATACTGTGTTTAGTTTTTAAATTGATTTTGGTTAACAAACATTCTTAAAATCCCGGGCAACGCCGGATAAATTATCACCTGTGTAGGTTGATAATTTATAAATTTAAACTGTTACCACATGTATATTTACAGATCCACAAGAACTTTCCAATATTTTTAATTAATAAATAACCAACAACTTTTGAAACATGCGACTGTCGATTCACAGGCGTTCAGTAGATGGCGCCACTATTTTAAACTTTTAGTATTCCAACCATAAGACAAAAAAAATATATTTTTTTAAAAATCGTAAGGGATATTTTTATAGACAAAATAATGTGGAAGAAAATATTGAAATTAAATCTAATAGGACATACTAAAGAATATAGTACAGTTTAAGGAACATATCTTTTACTGTATTTTAATATTTTTTGGATAATGTCCAATCGTTTGCCGCATTAGCAAGAAAAAAAAAATATTTTTTTTGTCTATTTCGTTGTTACGTGACGATAAATTTATTTAAAGTACCAGATAAAGAAATCACATGATCAGCGTTTAATAAATTAAATTGTAAAAATTAATCTTTAAAAATTCACCAAAAATTAGAAAATGGAGGTAAAGATTCGAAAAGAATTTCATTTTAAAGGAGTTTTTATGATCTTTTTCGTGATACAAATTTTACAACCCTCAAATTATTATTTTAAAAGCAAACTTGAAAAAAGTTACAAAAACAGATTAAAAATTTAATTTAAAAAAATCTAAGAAAATTTTTTCAAAAATCTTTCTTAGTGCACCCCTACATTATAAGAAGAATCGCCATGCAAAATTTCAGTCCTTTAGGTTCAGCGGTTTGGTCTGTACTTTGTATGTCAGTCAGTCAATCAGTCAGTTAGTCAGTTACGGAACTGTTTTATATATAGATTTTTATTACTATCTTTATATATCGTAACGTTAACTTCATGCGCACACATTATTTTCCTATGCTTTTTTTATTATCTTTATAATAAGCGTAATTTTCATATGATTTTAAACAACAATCGTTTTTAACTGGCATTCAATTGGCTATTAAAACTTTATATTTACACCCTATTTAAAAGAAGTAGGGTGTAAATTGTAGGGTGGAAAGTTGGTAAAATCAAAATTTTGTGCAATGTATTTAATTTCTCGATTAAAAGTAGTTTTTTTCTAAAAATTAATTTATTTCGTTTGAAAAGCTAAATATTTTATGCACGCGGTTTATATTATTATTACTATCTTTATATCGTAACGTTAACTTCATGCGCGAGCATTATTTTCTTATGCTTTTTTTATTATTATCTTTATAATAGCTTTATTTTCATATGGTTTTAAACAACTATCGTTTTTATTCATATTATGTTGGTTTTTTATTAATTAAAAATTAAGGGTAATTAATTTCGATTCCGGAAGTTCTTAACTTTATTTTCATATGCTTATTCATTTACGAATTATTCAAATGTTGGTTAAAAAACTTTTGCGTAATTTATACATTTGTGTGTGTTTAATTATTGAAATTAATAAATTTATATTTCTGGAGAGGATGTTTCAGTTTTTAGTGGTACTATGATGAAAGGCTGAATATACCAAAATTCTGAGGAGTTTATTATGGAGAGAAAAGGAATTTAATATGTAGAGGATGTTTATAGGAGTTAAATGTGGAGAGGAGTTGAATGGTTTGCAGCCCTCAATCAAACACTTCATTTTTTAAGAGGCAACGCTGCTGTCATATCATTGTTCTATTGGAAATTTCAGCTGAACCTGTAATTGCAGCTTCTTTTTTTTACCCCAATGATGAAAGGCTAATTCTAGCTGAATTCTGAGGAGTTTATTATAAATTTATATATTTATAGATTTCACAAGGCTTTTTTTCTGTTATTTATACTGTGCTTAGTTTTAAATTAATTTTGGTTAACAAACATTAGAGAATTTGACATTTTTACTTTTCAGATTTTAGTATTACAATGATGAAAGGCTGAAATTCTGAAACGTGTATAACATTTCACATATATTTTTTATGTTATTTATACTGTGTTAATTTTTAAATTGATTTTGGTTAACAACAAACATTCTTAAAATCCCGGGCATCGCCGGGTACTTCAGCTAGTCTATATATATAAAACAGTTCCGTAACTGACTCACTGACTGACATACAACGCACAGACCAAACCGCTGGACCTAAAGGGCTGAAATTTTGCATGGCGATTCTTCTTATAGTGTAGGGGCGCACTAAGAAAGATTTTTGAAAAATTCTTCTTAGATTTTTTAAAATTAAATTTTTAAGCTGTTTTTTTTAAAGTTTGCATTTAAAATAATAAATTGAGGGTTATAAAATTTATATCACATCAAAATTTATATCATAAAAATTCCTTTAAAATGAAATCTTTTTCGATCTTTACCTCCAATTCCTGATTTTTGGTGAATTTTTAAAGATTAATTTTTAGAATTTAATTTATTAAATGCTGATCACGTGACTAGCGAAGTGCTTTTTCTGGTACTTTAAATAAATTTATCGTCACGTGCATAACAACTAAATAGACAAAAAAATACTTTTTTTTCTTGATAATGCGGCAGACGATTGGACATTATCCAAAAAAATATTAAAATACAGTAAAAGAAATGTTCTACAAACTGTACTATATTCTTTATATTAGATTTGATTTGAATATCTTCTTCTACATTATTTTGTCTATAAAAATATCTCTTACGAATTTTTATAAATATATATATATAGATATATATATATATATTACATCATTTATATACATTGATCGTCGTATTTATTATATATATATATATATATATATATATATATATATATATATATATTGGCATTAATTGCATACATTGACCGTTGTTTTTACTTTGAATGTACTCCGTAGCGAAGTGCGTGTTTTCAGCTAGTAATAGATAAAACTCCTGCCCTTTTTCGTTGTCTCATTTTTAGTTTCACATCAAGTCGACGTCTGGGTAAAAAGCAAACTTTTTTTTTTTCATTCAGCAGTGAAAATTTCATTCTCTCATTCTATTTTTGTGTTCGGAAAACAAACAGCGTCATTTTAGATTGCGTCCGGATGAAAATTCTAAGGGGAAACAATAGGTTTTATTCTTGTAATAATGATGTCGGAGGTCCAGACTACCCATTCATAATATACAAAGCGCAGCAGGCCAAAAAAAAAAAAAAGATTAGCCAGACACAATAAACTACAATTTCGAAAATAATAATAACAGTGATTTTGAATTACAGAAGTGTAAAATGGAGTATGAAATAGGGTTTATCCTCGATATAAAATGAATGTTAGCTTTAAAACGTCCAGTAATAATGCAAATATTAGCATGACAAAAAAAAAATTTATCCACAGAATCAATTTTTCCGATCTAAAGGTCGAATAATTTGTTGGTTTCCAACATAAGATTGATCAAAAAGTAATCATGGTTTGAATTTTGAAATGTTTATTTTCCGAAACAAAATTTCTGAACGCTAAATTATTCTATATATTTACAATGACCTCAATATGAAGAGACATTTGTGGAAAAAATACGGGTCAATCATAGCTTTTAAACAACTGTTCCAATTTTCTACTGAAAGTTGTACGTCAAAAATCTTCAGTCCCTATTCCAGTGTAAAAGAATGAAGATTTTTTCTCTCTGAACTCTTCGTTATCACAGACTAGAAAATTCTCAACAAGAAAGAAAAGTTGCTTAACATTAATAATAATAATAATAATAATAATAATAATAATAATAATAATGGCAACTATTTTCAACGTAGTTAATGAAATTCTTTACCAGACCGGTGTGAGCACTACGTGTTATTGTAATTGTCTATGGACAATTCACAAAAGCATTGACCTTTTAAACTCTTTCATATAAATAGGAGCAAATATTTGAACGTAAATGCGTAGTTTGATAGTCTAGTTTCCCCATTTGTTTTAATCATTTTGGTCTTATTCTTTCATTTCTTAATTTCGGTTCTCGGTTTTGATTTACACCCTTTTCTACGAAATCTTGCGTTATTTGTTTGTTTCATTTGCTGGTGTCTTTCTTTGCATGGGCTGGTGGTCATGAAGTTTCCTTCCTTCGTTCCTAACCCCTTTACTATCTCCGTTTCTGCCACCGACTTCCTAAGACGTTCTCCGGGAAATTTCTATTGTTTCTCTTTTATATCAAACTGATCCTCAAGTTTGTGAATTGCCCACAAAGACAATTTCAACTAATGAACATGAATGCCTGGTGCAGAACTATATTAAGTTTATCGAAATAATTGCCATTCATATTTTTTTATTGCGGGTTTTAAGAAACTGTGTGCTCTGCCTTGTTATGTGTATTCCACAAGTTTCATGTAAGTAATGTTTATTATATTAATGATATATTAGTTGTAAGTAATGCACTTCTTTTAATTATGTTTTCTGCTTATTAAAATATGCTTTTAGTTGCACTGCGCTTGTTTTTCAAGAACATTTTTATTTAAAATTATTATTTAATCTTTAATTAATGCAAATATAAACATGAAAAGTCTCAGTTAATCAGTGATATAGGATTCCCTGTTAAAACACTTTGTCACGAAAACACTGAAAGTTCCCCGCAAATTATATATATCCCCTAAACGTCAATAACAACTAAAGTGTGACTACCACTGCGGTCAAAAACTTCGAAAATAGATGAATCAATATTATGAAATTCAGTCACCTATTCGAAGCATCCCTCCGACATATCCTGTTCTTATAGTCTGCCGACAACCAGTTCATCTATTGTTCTTTGAAACACAATCAGATATCGCTCAAATTAAATCGCAAACGATTTTCAGAAACCGATATTTTTTTTTCAAGGTAAATAACAGCAGAGAGATATGCAAGGTATGTCAACACTCGATAGTGGAGTTCAACTTCATTCCTGAAACGAACATTATAAAATACCTTTTGCAAGTGGTATCGCGCGTTCAACTTAATTGATATTTTCCTTCTCCGTTTTGGTCTAATCGTTTCCTTCTTCGATATCTCTCAATCATTAACCTGTCCCTGATGGTCCTGACTCCTTAGATTTCAGTAGAGATATCAGTTATATTAATTTATTTTAAGCCTGCATGGTTTTTTTTCCGCTGCATTTGTGCTGTGTCATGTGATGAATGAGTACTTTTCTTGTGAGGGGGGGGGGATAAAAGTTTGATTTATTTTAATCTGCTAAAAACATATTTTTAATAGGATTTCCGAGAACGCTAGCGAGCCGGTTGGATAAGATAAAATGAATGCATTTTTTAAAATAGTCTATTTGGCTCTTAAAGTGTGGGAAACAAAATTTTATTTATTTATCCGCATTCTTTAAAATAATTTTCACTCCTCAAATGCGTTTTCATAATAAAAAGTATTATGCATATAAAAATACTTTAGCAATTTAAAATTTTGTTCTTAAAATAATTTTAAAGAACTTTAGTTTTTTGTATATACCTACCGAACCAATAAATCTTTATTTGCATAGTATTTTTCGCTTTTGTGTACAGCATATTTTTCAAAATAATTTGTCTTTAGGATTTATAAAATATTTTGTTCAAAAAGAATTTTTGACCGCTGTTAAGGATAAACAAGTATGTTTACGAGTAAATTTTAGCTTCAGGGAAAATATTTTTAGGATTTTTATTATAAATCAAAACACCTGAAGAAAGACAGCAGCGTGAAAATCAAACAACAGGACGTTAAACAAAATTTCACATTGACACATTTTAAGGAATTTTTGACGTGTTCTTTTGCAAATGGCAAATCGTGTGAAATTTTTTTTTAAAAAAAGTAGCCTGTAAGTACTGATGTACAGCAGGGTAAGCGTTGATAATACAGCATTAAAAATGTTGTATCTAATAATACAATTTTCTTTGAAGCATGCGGTTGGTGTTATTTTACTCTAAAATCTTTTTTGCATATTGTCAGCCTTAACAGAAATTACTTTGACTGTCTGATGATGAATAGATGAGTCTTACTGATGGTAATTATTACAGTCAACAAATAATCGATTTTACTCCGCTTCAATTACATTTTTACTATCATACCGACAAAATAAATTGGAAATACTTTCCTACTGGGAAAAAATACAATTAAAATCATCTCGGGTACTATATGTTTGATTAAAATATAACTTCTGTACACACATGGAACTTGTGAAATACTTATACCAGGAACATAGCTTCTTAAAAAATCCATGATGAAAAATAAGAATATAAAGTAGTTATAATAACTATTTAATAAATGATGTACTACCGAACTAATTAACATTGTTCTTCATCAGGCCGGGAAGCATTAAGTGTGATTGTCTGGATGGACAATTCACAAATGGCTTTTGTTAATTGTCTGTAGAGACAATCGCAAGTAATTAGCTTTGGTAGACGAATAACTCTATTAATTAGTACACACTAGATAACATTCTTCAGTTTATTGTGTGTTTACTAAGTTATGTGTTGTTTTCCAACTTATATTATTAATTATATTGATTGTTTATTTAATGAGGCAGCAGTCATTTGCACGAAATTAAATTAAAGATAAATAAACATAAAGTGCTACACAAAAGTGATAGGACACTGATGCCTTTCATAAAAACATTCCAATTAAATTAATATAACTTAAAAAATAGAGTCTTTTTTCTTCAGTTATTATAATACAATCACAGATGCGATTGGATACTTACTATTCGATCAAATAAACATCAAAATCTTACTCCTTTTCGAATAATTGGTTGGATTATCATTCTCTTAAAACGTGGCTAAGCTTTATTGCATGGATTCGGTGAGCTTTTTCGTTGTGGCTGATGTTATTTCTATCTAGAATTCACTCCACCCATGTTAAATCTCTTAACTTCAATTGCGGCTAAACAGAGACATTTTCTTTTCGCATTTCCGTTCTTGTTTCTATCATATATATTCAAAGGAATTTATATAGGGGGCATATAAGGCTATTTTTATAATTTCAGGGCTATTGTACAGAAGTCAAAGTCGCATTTTTCAAAGAAATTAGACTATGGGTCATTGAATCGTTGGAATGAGAAATAATGTAAGTTTCTTGTGCAGAAGATTTCAAATAAAGTATCTGAATATTATCACATTGGTCCTTGCTCATAAAGTCACTAATAATTACAAACACCCGACCCTAGAGGACGACATATAGCCCCCATACAATAGAAACTTTTCCACCGTGTTTTATAGTTGGATTCAGGTTCTCTTTTTTGGAATTCTACTTTGGTTGTCTTTTCTGTAAGATTACTTAACGCCCTAATAAAAGATATAAAATTTGCTATCTCCATCAAATTTAATTCTATTGCAGATTGAGCATAAACATTTTTGAAGTATTTTGTGAATAAAAACCTAAATTTCCGGTTCTATTGATTAACTTTTTTCCTTGCCATATCCGGCACTAATATGCAACGGATAGATCGTTATTATTCGAACAACATCTGGGTCAGCAAATATTCCATGTGATAAATGTAGTACAACAAGAAGTTTTAGAGCGATTTTGATTTCTAAAATATATTAATGACAACAACTCTAATTCTAAGGGACAGTTTTAGTGAGATTTCAGATTTTTTTAAACTTTTTTTTGTTATTGAAGTTTATAAACACCCGAAACATTTGAATGGCTTTAATCGACTATTCTAACAATTTATTGAATAGAATTTTTTTAAACTAAACGCAAGAAATAACTTACCAGTTTCCAAAGACATTTCCTTCCTGGGATTAGATATGACAGCAAAACTTTGAAATAACAAACACTCTCTAAAAGTTTTGTTGTATAGTTTAAACCAGTGGTCGCCAAACTTTGAAGCCACTGAGCAACCGTACTGTACGTAAATCTTACTGTGAGCTACCGAAAGAAACCAGGGCAAAAATAATTTTTTCTCCTAAATCACACATATATTTATTATACCTATAAACATACATTTCTAGTAAATATTACATCCAACTGAATAAAATTGTTTATATTGTAAAGACTTTAATAAGAAGTGTAAGAACAAATATATTTTTTTTCATCTGACTAATTAAGTTTAATGAGAAGGAAGGCACTCTTTTTTGTCATCAACAATTTTTTTAATGTTAGGTGAGTAAGTCGTAGCTGCCATTCGAATCCATTTGTCCAAATGTTCATAAGTCAATCTGTTTCTGTACTTGTTTTTTATAAACTTCATACTGGAAAAACAAACCTCGCACATATATGTAGAGCTCAACATTGCCTTCACTCGGCCTGAGCTGAGTAGTGCAACTTCAGGTTAGCCAACCTGAGCGTGACCGCGATCTACCTAAAATATCCCTGCGAGCTACTAGTAGCTCGCGATCGACGGTTTGGCGATCTATGGCTTAAACAGACGACTTTTTAAGTGTTACCAGTTGTTTTTTGACGCGGAAAAATATCACAAACTTAATTTTTTATTGCAAACGAATCTAACACTTCCAGCAAAATATTGCCTGAAGACTCATGTGAGATTGCTTTCCCTCGTCCGGGAGAGAGTAATGGTTTTAAAGCTCAAAATTTTCTGTTGTGTAAAAATTACTAGAAAAAGGATACTAAGTAAACTCATAGTTTAAAGGAAAACACGTTTAAAAAGGACTCTTTTTTTCCGAATGGCAAAGGCCTGATAATTATACATAATAAGAATAAAACAGACAGCAGCAAAGGTAAAAAACAAGGGAAATGAAAAATAAACAGAAAGCCATCGCCTTATCAGGCCTCTCGCCTCCCAATATCTCACCGATACGGAGACGCCGCGCAATGCCCCGCAGAGCAATGTGTGGGGCCTATCCATAACTTCATCTGATCCACAGAGAGGACATTTAGGATTCTGCAGCACAACGATCAGGCAATCATGGCCGGCTGCGGAACATAAAATTCCCAAAAGGAAAAAATATTTTTTTCTAGACTTAAAAAACTATATAATAGAACTTCTAGAATAAAATGACACAAACCGCATATGTCTACGGTTATTTCAAAGCCAGATACATCATATATTGTACAAGCAGACACTGCTTACATCGATAGCTTAAGTCTGTTCCTCTCGAAATGAAATTATTTATACGCGATTTTGTCATCTTTGATAGTATATATCAAAAATTCACTGCAAGGCATCTCCATGAAAATTTGAAATGCGTTTCTCTTTTCTATTTTACTCAATTGTTGTTGTTGTTTCTAGTGTACCCTGGTCGGAAGTATTCCAGACCAGGTCCACATGGGCTAGTGGACTGAGGGGTTCGATTTACAATGGCACCACAAGGGTCGGAGTCCGATTTAGCCAGGCGCCACCTCGATTTTGACCGAGCACCCACACCCGGGGAACATCTGGGGGGATCGTACACACTCACACTCAGCCTGACCTCATAGAGGGACTTTCCGGATTTAACGTTCCTAATATCTGGTCTAGACACGTAGGTATTTAAGAGGGCGTAATGGGATTCGATCCGAGCACCGAAAGCCTGCATGCTACCACTAGGCTACCTCGGGTCCTCGTTAAATTGTGATAAGTAGGTTTGATTTATAGTAAAAATTCTGAAAATATTTTCGAAAAAAAGCAACAATGACCATGAAAAAAATTATTTTGGGCCCTTTAAGAATGATTTCACTATATATTCATAAGTCCTGTAGGCAAGTATTCAAAAAAGCTCTTATGTCGGTAAACATATATCAAAAGCTAAACCCGTTTTAAATATTTAACCTCAAATTTTCTTGAGAAAAACTTTTAAATAGTTCCAAGTGTTTTCATGTGCATAACAGTCATCATATAAAGGCAGATTTGAGGGAAAAATCGATATGTAAATAAAATTAATTAAATTTTCGGTCTCAAACCATAACATTTTCAGCACTATTTTCGAAAACAAGTGCCCAGTTACTTTTGAGAAACATCCGATTGCTTTTGTGTTTTTATCATTTCTCAAGATGAACTTGCTTTTATATAAATTCAAACATTTTCAGTTTTATTGTCCATGTTCTTATTCTCTTATACCAGTGTATCACTATTAAACACTACCATTAAACTTCGTTTTAAGAGCCTGAAATAATGCTTTTCCCTACTGCCTTAGGTCGATGTTTCTTTACGAATTTCAGTTTCTTTATATAGTTATAAATGTAATTTAAAAAATACTCTTTAAGAGCTCATTTTTTTTTTGAGTCACTATCCCTACATTCTCAAATTTCATTCATAATTCTCATTTTTTTTTAAACAACTTGATTAAAAATTTCAAATTCTCTATGGTCAAAATTAATGTTGTAAAATATTAATTGAACCATGAATAACGTGCTGGGTGAAATCTTATTTGAGAACATTCTGCTCAATTTTTAAACGTTCAAATTTTGCGAAGTTAATAGTATTTTGATTACAGCTGTATTAGGCACTTATAGAGAACATTCTCTAAGTTAGAATTATAATCAGACATAATGAGTTTATTGCAAAGCCAGATACATAATGTAATATACATTCAGACACTGCTTACATCTATGCCTTAACTTTCTCGCTCCCTTAAGTCCTGCTATGCTGCCTCATCGTGGCAGGAGGGTGTCACTGGACGGAATGGGTGATGTACAACGGGAATTTTATTCCTGGTACGGCCACCCTAGGAGTGAAGCCCATTCCGATTCATACAGCTAAAGCTAGCATTCACTTGAACCTACGTCAGTCTTCTACCTTCGAGTGCTCCTGGTTCTTTGCCAACAGATGCTGTCCCCATTACCCTACTTGTCATGATTTTGCTACTTGGAGATCTCCCCCGCCCAAGACTGGTACATTTGTGTCTGCCCTGGTAGAGATTTTGCCTTCAAGGTTGATAGAGCTGAGCAGACTGCTATCTCTAGGTTTGCAAGTGGCCACTTGAGGTGCCTGAAATTTGATCACCAAAATAAAATCTTTCCCATTTGTAATGCTGCGTTTGTTTGCATTCGTGTGCTCTGCTCGGGGGAAGCCAGTGATTTATGTTCACTGCGTACTCTGTATATGCGTGGATCTCCTCCTCTGGCGGTCCTGTTACAGAGCATCAAAGATCCCGGGGGTCAAGTGGTGTCAAGCGGGGGTGGGGGACACTAGATCAAGAAACACGAGGGACCTTGGGGGCGGGGGTAGGGGGTTCTAAATGGGGGAATATCTGGAAGACACGTGTTCATTCACATTGCTTTGGACGAGTAGGGTTACCGTGACTAATGTGATGACAGGAGTCGGGGGGTCTCCATGCAGAGAACTCTGTATGAATGCAGATGCACCATAAAAAGTGTAATAATGAGCACGCCACTCCTGGTCACATCCTAGCTTGTCTAAACTTTTCTAGGCAGGATTTTATTATCGATCCTCGCCATTTGATAGAGCTACTGAGGATATATGGATTCATGGACCTGATCAAGTGCCGCTAGATCAGGAGGGATTAGTAACAACAACAACTACAACATACCTTAAATCTGTTCATCTCGGAATGTAATTATTTATAAACGAATTTATCACCTTTGATAGAATTCGGAGTAGCGTGAAAATTAAGAAAGCGCAAAAAAACTGACCTTACAGCATCGTCTGATATTTTCTGACTTAAGAGTCATAATAAAGTTGAAGTGAGCAAAAGGAATAGAGAAATGCATGTGAAAAAAATTATGTAAGTTCATTTAAATACGGCCGGATATTAAACGAACGGCTAGGGGTCAAGCCTTCTGCACTATGATCTGCGAATTCGTATCTCGTGATTGGCATGGATGTTCGTGGTCAATTGTAATCGACTTTTAAAATGTATGTTCCGGTCTTTTAATGCCAAAATGTGAGTTTAAAAATTCTAATCGAATAACCTTATAACATGAGAGGTTTCATCCAAATTAACTTGGAAATTTTTTTGGGCGATGACATCATCATAAATAGACTAAATCTGTGACATTTGACTATTTATGATGATGTCATCGTACTAAGTAATGTACTAATGTACTAATGTACTAAGTCTTTATTTCACACTTAGTACATTAAAAACAATAATCTTCCATTTTCTCTAGAATCTCAGATCTCCAGTTTCGGAGCAACTTTATTCCTCAATCCTTGCATCACAATACCTCTCTTCTACGGACGTAGCAGACAAGACTTCCATATTTGGAAGGGAAACTTCAGCTCACCCAAAGTCACGATTTCGAAGTACCTTATTTTTCGGACGAAAAGATGCACCTTTTTACATAAAAAAAATCGACATAAAATTAGGGTGCGTCTTAAAATAAAATGGATATTTTATTATATATATATATACTAGGTGGCCCATACAAAACTTTCGCAGGCAAATAAAATATGATTAATTTTATAGCGAAGTTGGTGGTTTGTGGTAGGATGAAAAAAGAACCGGTTCATTTGTAGCCATTGTTTATTTGTCAAATGACAATGGTGCGTAAGGATAATACAAAATCAGCTACAAAATGCCTTTGGACACAATATTGGAGATGAAGTATAAGACAAAACAGGTGAACATGAGATATGTACACGTCAAAACACCTTTGTATACAATATTAAAAGTTAAATATGACACAAACTTGTGGAAAATGTGATATTTACATTACAAAACCTCTTTGTGCACTCTATTTGACTGTGCCATTTCGATGCATCCAGGGAAAAAACTTTAGGGCCAAAAGTCAATTTTTCACTTTGATTTTAAACAAACAATAGAATGTGTCATTCTGAATTAACAATTCGTCAGAAGCGGAGATCTTAATCTTTAAAATGGTACCTCATTTATCGATTTCGGTTGAGTATGAAGGGAGAAAAAGGGATCGTCACAAAAAATCCCCTTCCATAAATAATATATATGGTTTTTCAAGCAAAAAGAATAATGTACACCTACGCGAATGTTGCCAATAAAGAAACTCATTAATGAAATTACAGAATGATAATAAAAGCAAACGATTTTTAAATTTAAAAGTTCAGTGCGATTGATAATGGTAAAATAAAAAAAGCTAGCGCGCGCCATCTAGGGGAAGAAAAATTGTTTATAATGTTTATATTTCGATTTTTAAACAAACAATAAAATGTGTAATTCTAAATTAACAATTTGCACGAAGCGGAGATCTTAATCTTTAAAATGGTACCTCATTTATCGATTTTGGTTAAGTAAAAAGGGAGAAAAAGGGATTTAAAAAAACCTTTTAGAAATGATATATATAGATAGATATTACAACGAGTGACAATATTTATATTCTTAAGCAAAACATGAAATTTGAATAAAATTTTTAAAACGATCTCTACAATCTAGATGTAAGGTTTCTTTCCTTCATTAAAAATTTCTGCAATATTTGGCGTTAAGCCTTTTTGACCATACGCAATTCAATTGTGAACATAGAAATGAATAAATAAAATTAAACCTTAAAAAGGCATACTAAAGGAAAATATCACTCATAAAATGTTCTTCAGGGGAAAAGAGAATAGATTTTAGTCCAAACAAACTGTTTTTTTCATGCAGAAAGAATAATGTACACCTATGCGGATGTTGCCAAGAAAGAGACTTATTAATTAATTCACAGAATGATAATAAAAGCAGACAATTTAAAAATTTAAAAGTTCAGTGAGCGAGAATGGGATAAAAAACCAAGCGCGCGCACGCCATCTAGAGGAAGAAAAATGTATATAATGTTTATACATCGATTTTTAAACAAACAATACAATGTGTCATTCTAAATTAATACTTCGTCAGAAGTGGAGATCATAATCTTTAAAATGGTACCTCATTTATCGATTTTGGTTAAGTATGAAGGGAGAAAAGAAGATAAAACAAAAAAAATACCTTTTAGAAATAATATATACTAGGTTCATGCGACAAATTCGCATGCTAATAAAATAGATTAATTTTATAGTGGGGTTGGTGGTTTGTAGTAGGATGAAAGAAGAACCGGTTCATTTGTAGCCATTGTTTATTTGTCAAATAACAATGGTGCGTAAGGTTTAATATAAACCGATTACAAAACTCCTTTGGAACACTATTGGAGTTGAAGCATGACACAAAACAGGGGAACATGAGATATGTACACGTCCAAACACATTTGTAGATAGCATTAAAAGTTAAGTATGACACAAACTCGTGGAAAATGGGATATTTACGTTATAAAATCTCTTTGTACACAATATTTGATGTGAAAATATAATCAGCAGTAATTTTTTGACTGAATGCTTCCTTGACAGAAACAAAAATATCTGTAAAACACCTTACTCTAGAAAAGACCACATATAAATGTCTGTGGATCTGGAAGCATTTAAATTAGATACGTGCAGTAGAGAGAAGAGACGACTTAGAAGCTTTTCTTGACAGCTTAGTAGAATTTTCTCATGCAATGCAGTTGTATACATAGAATCGAATAAATAAAATTTTAATTTAAAAAGACATACCAAAGAAAAAATCATATACAAAATGCTCTTCAGGGCGAAAGAAAAGAAATTTTTAATTCAAGCAGTTTTTCCACGCAAAAAGAATAATGTACATCTATGAGAATGTTGCCAGTAGAGAAACTTATTCATCAGTTCAAAGAATGATAATAAAAGCAGACGATTTTAAAATTTAAAAGTTCAATGAGAGTGGAAAGAAAATAAGATTTTAGTCTAAACAAATGGTTTTTCCATGCAAAAAGAATAATGTACGCCTACACGGATGTTGCCAATAAAGAAATTCATTAATGAATCCCCAGAATGATAATAAATACAAACTATTTTAAAATTTAAAAGTTCAGTGCAACTGATAATGGTTAAATAAAAAAAGCTAGGGCGCGCCCCACTAGGGAAAATTTTTTTTTACAATGTTTATACTTCGATTTTTAAACACACAATAAAATGTGTAATTCTAAATAAATAATTTGCACGAAGCGGAGATCTTAATCTTTAAAATTATACCTCATTTATCGATTTTGGTTAAGTATGGAGGGAGAAAAAGGGATAAAAAAAACCTTTTAGAAATTATATATATATATATATATATATATATATATATATATATATATATATATATATATATATATATATATATATATATATATATATATATATATGCTAGCTGAAAACCCGTACTTCGCTACGGAGTACATTCAAATTAAATACATACGGTCAATGTATGCATTTAATGCCAAATATATATATATATTTATAAAGGAATCGTAACGGATATTTTTATAGACAAAATAATGTTGAAGAAAATATTCAAATTAAATCTGATAGAACATACTAAAGAATATCGTACAGTTAATATAGTACAGTTTGACGAACATTTCTTTTACTGTATTTTAATATTATTTTGGATGATGTCCAATCGTCTGCCGCATTAGAAAGAAAAAAAATATTTTTTTGTTAATTTATTTCGTTGTTATGCACGTGACGATAAATTAATTTAAAGTATCACGAAAAGAAAAGAAAACACGTGATCAGCATTTAATAAATTAAATTCTAAAAATTTATCTTTAAAAATTCCCCAAAAATCAGAAAATGGAGGTGAAGATTCGAAAAGATTTCATTTTAAAGGACTTTTTGGGATCTTTCTCGTGATATAAATTTTATAACCCTCCAATTATTATTTTAAATGCAGACTTTAAAGAATGTTTCAAAAACGGCTTAAAAATTTAATTAAAAAAATCTAAGAAGAATTTTTCAAAAATCTCTCTTAGTGCACCCCTACATTATAAGAAGAATCTCCATGCAAAATTTCAGCCTTTAGGTCCAGCGGTTTGGTCTGTGCGTTGTCTGTCAGTCAGTCAGTCAGTCAGTTACGGAACTGTTATATATATATATATATATATATATATATATATATATATATATATATATATATATATATATATATATATATAATTTATCTTAAGTAAGAAATTGAAAATATCTTAATATACCTAACAAAATACAAAATATTCGTTTCTGAAAACCCTTCCATAAATTTGAGGTGCGTCGTGCGTCTTATTGTCCGAAAAATACGGTACTTACCCGGCATGCTTAGCTCAAACGTTAACTTAAGGCTCAGATTAGCTCAAAACGTAGCTCAACAAAGCTTCCCTTTGAACATATTTCTACACATTCTAATCTTATAGAACGCTATTACTGAGAAATATAATAGCAGAAGTGTAAAAACAACGTAACACAGGGATAACATGTTACAAATGGGGAAAAGAATATGCCATAAGGAGAAAATAAAATTAAACGTGAACATTATGACGTCACATGCATTAAATCGGCTAATTTCCAAAGCTTCTCAACGAGAATTACAATGAAAAGACCCGAAACAGTTCGAGATTATTTAAAATCAGAATTTTATTGTAAAAATAATGCCAAGTTCAATCTTAACATCGCGCAAACGCTACAAAAATATTGAATATGCATTTAAAATTAAAAAGGGAGTTTTTTTTTAAATTGGCGCTTATTAATTCCCTTGTAAACCTTAAACAGGCCATAGCGAAAGGCATATCATTACCGACAATATATTATTCATGCAGAATATACGAACCGTAAAATTTTTCAAGCAGTGAAATTCCTTTTCGTTTTCGCACACTTATTATCGGATAAACATTCTACTACACGTTCTAAATAGTCACAGTCTGAATGAAACGTACATTACAAACTTGTGACTGACTCTTTGTCGCGAATTTCACTCTCATAAATCGAGAGACTTTTTTTTAATTAGTTTATTACCCGTTTCATTTGAATTATTTCACCTGCGAAAGGTTATTTGTATTAATAAAAATAAATGAATGTGAGTATTAAACGAATACTCAAAGCGGAACATTAATCATGTGACAGTGACAGAGGATTTTTGTTAATATTTATGAGAACTGAAAAATTAGGGAGAAAGCTGTGCGTTAAATCATGTCGTTTTACTTCTTTGTTTAACCGATAATAATTTGCAAATGAGAATGTTTAAAAGCTGCAGGTGAGTGAGTATGAAGGTAATAAAATTGTAAAATTAAAAATAAAACAATAACCGTGTCATAAACATTGTAAATTGTTAAAGGTATGGGAGATTAATGACTAAGTCAGGACATTGTTTTTAAATTTTTAATATGATTCATGTGATAAAAAAAAATTTACTTGGCCTCTTAATTTTTGACGGAGAGTTATATCTCCCGGTGGCTTTCATATTTAAAAGCCTCTAACTACATTTTTCTTTGAAAATGGGTATTTGACTGAATAATGTTAAAAGAGTCAAATGAGAAAAAAATATTTTTTCCAACCCGTTTCAAAGCAGTCACAATTATAAATACAACATTTGCTAACAACCTCACTATAAAGTCATGCTCCCTTAACTTAACAAAATAAAATGATTACTGGAAATCTACTTTATTTAGAATGCGAAACCGTGTGATAGTAAATAAACTCGTTATTTCCTTATCAGTCACTGTAATCCGATCTCATTTGAACAGCAAAGACTCTTACATACTCTTAAATCTAAAAGATCTCGAGTCTTAATTGATGATTATACCACTAAGGATTCAAGATGTTATTTACGATTTTTAAAACGAGACTTTAAAAGGCTGCTGTGTACTGACCCTATCGGATTCGGTCAGCTCAGTGTTAACCTATGGAGAAAATGCGTCTACTATTTACAGCTACATAAATGCTAAATTACAGCTAATGCTATTTACAGCTATTTACAGCTAAATAAAAATGGTATTTTCAGATAGCCTGAACTTTTCTACACCTTGCAATAGGATTTATTTCATAAATTTCGTCCACCAAAGGAATTGATGAGCGTTTAAAACACAC
>OU015495.1:189195778-189315778 GCA_907164885.2 Dolomedes plantarius
GGATACGTATACTGATTTATTTCTTGACCTTTAAATTCAAAATTACGAGTTAGGGGACATCACATTTACGATGATAACATAACTTCTCCTCCATCAAGTTTAAACTTTTGGAACCAGCTGTTTTGGAAATTTACCACGGAGTCTTCTTTATCTTTTTACTCGACCATGCAAACTGAAGATGCTTTCGTCGGGTTATTCCAGGATTCAAGATTCTTATTCTTCTTGAATTTTCGAAAGGAAGTTTAAAATTTCGGTTCTTTTCGCTACAGCAGAAATTTTTTTTCTTTGGCTTCCAGTTATGATGGCTGGCGCATCTGATTACTCTTCAGCAATGTCTGGAGTAACAGAAACTCTCTCTGATTCACGTAGTTCAACAACCATGGGATAGTTTTGGTGATCTGCCAGATCTTTCTCTTGTTTGCATGTTTGTAACTGTAGCTTGATTTGTATAACACTGTATTTCATTGGAAATAGTTGGATAGCTGAAAGTAAGTAAATTAAGAATCCTCCTACGAATTTCTAACGTCGTTTTCTACCTTGCATCAAGCAAAACATGACAATAACAAAAAGAAGTCTGGCGTGGCTTCATGGAATCACTCGAGCAAATGATTTTTCAGGTGATATCCATTGGTTTTAACCCAAAATAATAACAGAAACTGAACGTGAGTCATGTTACAGATCTTTAGTCTAATGTTAAGCTACGGGTAACTAACTTCCTCTCTGTATATATATATATATATATTTTTTTTTCATCACGGATGAACAAATACAAATTTTTTGATTATGTGTTCAGCACTTTAAAAATAATTCTTTATTTGCAGTTCGCGTGTTTTACATAGATCTTTTTATTTTGATTATATATTTTCAAAGGGGAATTATTATTATTATTCTTTAGCGATAGACACGAACAACTGAAAGCTTCGTAAAAATCTATCTTTGGAAAAGTTTTAAGTACGAAAAAACTTCTTGCTTTGAGTGTTTGAGACACATTCTTCCGTCACATGCTTTCAATTTGAAAAGTTTTTGTGATAAACTTTTCTATCCTAACTCCGGTGTTCAAAAGTATCTCAGACGGTATAATTTTAATGCTTTTGGGATACCAAAATAGAGGATGGAATAATTCGTCATAAACGCTTCTCCCAGCTGAAAGAAATTGACAGAAAAAATTTAAGAGCACAAAACGTTTTCCACTACCTTCTTAACCTTTTTAGTGTTAGAAAACCCCTCTCATAATCTCTCTGAAAGTTATGGGCCATTCTTTCTTTTAATAAAGACTCATAATGGATAGTTTTTTTAAAAAAATTGGAAATGTAATAAATTATATTCGATTATTTTCGTATTCAGCCTTCGAATGGGAATCGAATGGGAAGGGTATGAATAACATAAAATACAGTGTGCCCCACAAATAATGATGGGGTTTCAAATAGTTATAGCTATGCAACAAATCATGTTGCAGACACGATTCACACATTAAATGAAAGAGAAACTCTCCAAGTTTATGTGGGCGGAATCTTACGTGCAGACTCCAACAGACTCCGGGACTAGCACCGGGAAATTCCGGAGAATTCCCTTTTCCAGTTAGACGGAGCTCGTCCACATTTTGCTACAATCGTGCGTAAATTTCTAAAAGAAACATTTCCTCATTGATGTGTGACGAAAAGGGTGGATTGCCTGGCCCCCACGGTCTCCAAACCTTACCCCCCATGGATTTCTATTTTTGGAGTTATGTAAAAACACAAGTGTATTCCATTCATGTCCGAAATCTGCACCATTTAAAAGAAAGGATAATTGATGCTGTTTCATCTATCAAGCCGGATGTTCTTTGCCGTGTACCGGAAGACTGAATATCGCCTTGACGTCTGCAGAGCAACTGAGGGAGCACACATCGAAGTCTGCTGAACAGATAAAATATTCGGAGATTTCCTCTTCAATTTGACATATATTTCATCTCTCTACAATGCTTTGCTCCGAAGCTATAACCATTTAAAACCCGACCATTATTTTTGGGAGACGCTGTATAACGGATTACAAAAGATACCAATATATTACAGAAACAAATTTGCGATTTAATAATGTATTTATACTTTAATGATACAATATTAAATAATACAACAATGCAAAAATTTCAGTTTTTCACACTTATCAGTGTGAAAGTCTGTTGTCGATTTTCCTTAATTAGAATATTAATCTTTCTCCGACAAGGCAATACGCCTGTCATGTTGGACATTCAAACGGTTTTGTGTTTTGTCTCTTGATTGTTACAAGTGTGGAAAATCAAGCTTCGCAGAGATATACTGTAAGCAAATGAAATTATAGCTTCCTTCGGTGGTGTCCCAGATTTCGAAAAATAGAGTTTTCTTCGCATGAAAAGAGATCCGAATCTTTAGATGCCACTCTCAGGATGGGGAGACTCTGGATGCTCTGTCAGCTTTGCTGGTTCCAGACTTCCGTTGGCTGGGACTTTTCGAAAAAAATATATATATATATTCGCCTCATCTGTCTCGTCGCGTTCTCTCATACAGCAAAAATCATATAACACAAAATCTGCATCATATTTCCTTCTTTTTTCTCTAGGCATTTCGAAATTTCGAATTAAATTGGGGTTGCAAAAAAATATCAAATAATCCCACCTGATTTCTTTAATCAAAATTTAAATTAATCAGTTTAGTTAATTTTTACCAAAAAAAACAAAACACGCGATTCACCTATAACACTTTCTGATGACACACAGAATTCTAGTATACACAATATACGGAAAAATATGGTAAATCAAACACTTTATCAAATATTTACGGAAAAACAACTCCAAAACTGTAGATAAATAATTGTCACAGTTACGTTTTACAAAACACTTTACCGAATGACTACTGCCTAGTTGTGCATTTTATTGAATTCAAATTCAAAGTCATTTTTAAATTTTTTTAAATTTAGTGCATGCAACCATTTTAGTTTCAAATAAAAATGTCTCGAAATTTGTGTTTTGTTGCATGAGGGATTTCCTGGATTAAATTTCTCTCCCAAGTCGGTGGACCCCTAAAATTTATTCACGGACCCCTAAAGGGTTCATGGGGTTATACTGGGTTAGAAAACAATGACTATAAGCGGGTTAAAGGTGTACATTCCTAATAAGGTGTGCATTTAAATTTTAAAAAAATTTTAAAATCAGATATGTATACATTATCAGAACATAAATAATCCAACAGAGATAGATAAAAATAATACGAATATAGACAAAAAACAAACAGAAATCAAGCACTCTGGGCATCCACGCACCAACGGCAAGATTCTGTATAAGTGCCGGAACTGAACCAAAAACAACATAGAGGTAACCGACAGGTCTCGTCATCAGGGAGCCTAACCATATCAGTTACCTCAAGGGGAACTTTCTGAATAGGATGCAGGTAAGCCCAAAAAACATCCCAAGGCCCCGAGTCCCCCAAGGAAGCAATAAATTAATTATCAGAACATATGTATACATTAATTAGCTATGTATGCATTAGCCAATCTCTAATAAGAAAAGTACCGAGAGGAAAATTCCCCATAGCCCAACATGGTAATACATACCCCATACCCATATCATGTCATCCCCATACCCATATCATGTAAACTGACTTACACCCTTAACATTTACATTTATTACAGTCGAACAAATTTATAGATCTCAATAGTGCACGGTGATTTGGGTGAGATCAATTTCCTTCTTTCAAAAGAAGACATAAATTCTTTAAAAAAATTTATGGGAAAAAATAAATAAAATAAAGCAAACCCATTATTCAAGGGAGAAATATTCTTACAGTTTCGTGTATAATGTGCTCTTTATTTAGAACGACAATTTTGAAAACTGAAAGTGTCCGATAACTTTTCTGACACGTTGAATGTTATCAAATGTAAAATAATGAAATATATGCTATTTATTCGACGAAAGTTAGAATTATAATCATACATCTAACTGACATCCTAGAATTGTTAACTTCATTATTGGTTTTTAAAGACTACTCATATTCTGCACTAAGTGAGAAATAAATAAAGAAATAAAATTGAACTGAACAAGCAGTAACTATACTCATAAAACTAAATATAGACGGAAGCAACAGACTTATAATTTTTGTAACACAATTTAAACTAAATTGTACACAATCGATATGACCGCCTATTTTCAGGTTACAAAAATTATTTTAAAACAGTTGCTCTATGTTTTTTATTATTATTAAATCTGATTTGATGGTCAACTCGAATTTAGTTTTTGCTTAAAACTGCTCAAAACAGTGAGGAGATAAATTTTCCTATATGCAAGAAACGTTCATGAAGTCAAGTTTATTGAATGGAAGGATCATGTATCGAACGTATAAAAAATTTTAAGAATAAAAAGACGTCGACAAAAATTTTAAAATCACTCGTAGAGGGGCAAGTATCAGCAAGTTTATTTACAAAAAAAGATGAGAATGATTTACAACTGTAGCATGCATATATATATATATATATATATATATATATATATATATATATATATATATATATATATATATATATATATATATATATATATATATATATATATATACAGTAAACGCTCGTTAATTCGAACTCGGTTAATTCGAACTTTCGGTTAATTCGAACTAATCCAAAGGCCCCAAAAAACTTGTATTGGAGTTAATGTTAAAAATATCTCATTAATTCGAACTAAATTTTTATCAATTCGGTTAATTCGAACTAAAAATTTGACAAAAAAATTTTCTTTTTCCTCAATTTAACTTTCTCGATTTAAGTCAAGACACAATATTTCTTATCAAACTGTATGTGGCCAAAGCTCTGATGTAAACGAAGACGTATGCACTAATTTCGGTAGGAAACTGCCAGGGCTTTTCTCTACTTACCTGCCGAAAGATATTTTTAATGCGGCCATAACAGACAAAGCCATAATGGACTCTATTAAAACTCTGAAAGCATTTATTCAGATGGAACCTTCCTCTGAAAATGAACTGAAATGTTTACTTCAAATCGAGAATTTTAATATGTTAATTTTAGATAACATAGTATAATACTATATTTTCTGGGGTTATACATACTAGGAGATTTTTCTTCTTCAGTGATACACTTTTAAAGTTATATATTTTCTCTTAACATCGGATAATTCGAACTTCGGATAATTCGAACTTTTTTCCGAGAACCTTTGAGTTCGAATTAACGAGCGTCCACTGTATATAGATATATACATATATATACATATATATATATATATATATATATATATATATATATATATATATAGATATATACATATATACATATACATATACATATATATACATATACATATATATATATATATATATATATATATATACACATACATACATACATACATACATACATACATACATACATACATACATACATTAGATTATAAATATCTAAGAATATACACTGTGTAATTTGTTCTGATGGCATGTCATTCACTGATCCACCAACGAAGTACTAGATTTTTTACACGCTGAATTTAAAATCAGTTAAGCATTATTTCTCTTAAATATTCCAAATCATGCATCCGTTCGTAAAAACATGAGAGAATTAATTTAATTGCGCGGGTTATTTATCCATCAGTCGATATGTTAATTCAGCCTTCGTCTTTTCTGTGTTATAAGTGGGTTTTTTTTCATAAATTATAGACTATTAGTTTGATTAAAAGCCTGTAGTACTAGCTAATGACAAGCAAATATTTTAATAAAATTATTTTACACTTTGATATTGCTGCTCGTAAAAATTCGTTAAAAACATTTATAAGAATACACAGTTAACTTCTAATGTATGGTATTGTGCAATTCAAACTAAAGTAAAACAAATTATCTCTCTTAGATTAACAAACATTTTAACCCTTCACATTTTACAACTGGCTAGAGAAATTTCAGAATTAAAACTCAAAATTTAAGGAAAGATTTTTTTCATTCAATTTTTATCCAATTCATTTTTAAGGGAAAATATTTTGACATAAATGGGCTAGATAATGTACATTTAAATCATTTTAAATTTAAAATAACCGCTCTAAGCATAATTTTTATCAAGAAAGAAACATATAGTCAGTATACTGAATACATTCCCATCCCGAAATATATAAAAGAATATTTTTTGTCAAGGATTAGAAATAAATACAGTAACCACCGCTTATAGTGATCACTGGTTATAAGAATCAACCGTTTATAAGAATCAATATCGTGAAAACAAAAACAAAGGTATTATTTCCATGTTAAAACTTTCGCTTTAAAGAATCAATCCACCGGTTTTAAGAATCATTTTACACTCTTCGCTTTCCTTTCATTTTTCCAAAAAAGCTACTTAAACCCTCAAAAGGCACGAAGTTCTTTCTTTTTTTTAAGAAAGATTGATAAGATAGGATGGAATATAGTCGTAAAATTCATCCCTTTCTTTATTAGACATAACATAATAGTTTCCACTTAAACGCTTTACCACAACACTGTCCTCTTAGCTTGACCCGGGGGCATCATACCCGTCCGAGTCTGATTTCACTTTTCTCCACTGATAAACAAAAATAGGGACTCTTTTTTCCCACCTCCCACATCCTGGTTGCGGCTTCCTGGACCCTAAAACACATAAATCTTCAGCGAAGTTCCCACTATCATTCAGGCAAACGTGACATTAGTAGATTCAGCACGTTATCAAACCGAGAAACGTAAGCTAGAAGGTGAATCTGAGTCTGAGACTTCAAGTATTGAAAGAGGTATAAACAGCCTGAAAACTTCATTACGTCAAACTACCGTAGAAAACTTTTTCTTGCTCCCTTCCTGTAATTGAAATGTTAAAACTGTTAAGCAGGTATGTTGTAACTTGAAACAAATATTGTATTTTTTTCTTCTCTTACTATAATCATGTGTATCTACTTATAGGCCTAAAAATTAAGTTGTATTTTTAAAACTATAAAAAATAATTTTAATAAAAGATAATTAATGTAAATTAAAGAGTATGTTATGGTAAATTATCTAATATATGTATATATAGGTGTGTGTGTTCCTGTCCAAATACCTAAATTTCGGCTATAAGAATCAACCGCTTATAAGAATACAAAACAGTAATAACAAACGTGATTCTTATAAGCGGAAATCACTATATCTACGTAAATAACTACGCCGCTCTCAACTGATAGTTCTACACGTTAGAGGTCAAACCTTTTATACTCAAAGAAACATGCTTTTTCATGTGTATTTTATTTTCGAAAATTTATTGACAGAAAGATAAAATATTTTTATGCATCCAAGGGGAATAAATTCGACAGTTGTGTTACTGTCAACCTATTTCTTTTTACTGGCAGATCTTCGTGTAAAGATAAAATAGTTTATTTCAATGCAAAAAAAGGAAAATGTGATGCAGATGTCAAGAATATGCACACAATAATCGAGAATATATTTTATAACTCCTTAATATATATTTTTTACTAGTGTCATTTCGAAAGTGCTTGGCTCCTCTTCCGCTTCTTTCGAACGTTAATGTTTTGTAAGGACAACAAATAAGAAAAAAAAATTATGGTATTTAAAATTAGCATTATTCTTATTCCTTTTCTAGACACTTATAATTTGCTCGTACCAGGTACGAAGTCTCAACTGAACAAACCTCATCTATCAGAGATTTTGAGATGCAACGTGCTTTACCACTGAAATTGTTTATTTAACAAGCCACATTTACATAACTCAACAATATCTATGGGAAAAAATGCATGTAACTACAAAAAAATTCTACAAAATTCATTCTACAAAAAAATGCATGTAACATTTTTAATTAACCCAAGACAACGGTAAAGAATTTTAAAAATGCAAATTAATATTTCAAATTATTAATATGTTCCATAAAAATAAAAATAATTATATTATGATTTGATATGGTCAGATTATCGTAGGGGAAAAATATTACCAGAATAATAAAAAAATACAATAATAAAAAATTTGATAATAGGTTATAAAGAAATACATACACACAAACACACAAACACACAAACACACAAATCAATTTGTTTAATATTCCATACTCAAGATTTGTTTTAAGCTATAAAAAAATTAGTTTGAAAGCTGAATAAAGTAAAAATAGATTGGAAGAAACACAACAAAGGTACCCTTTCACTTTGCTACAAATTCTTATACTTTAAAGTTTTCATTTTCAGATTGCTAGTTGAGAAACTAAAGCACGTAAGTGTCCATCTACCTAGTATTTGACAGTAGAACCTAGAAAGATGTTACATGCATTCTCCTCGACGGTTTTAAAATTTATTCGTTATTGATTAGAACTAAAATTGTAGAACCAGACCCTAAGAAGAGTAAGCTTTTAAAAACTGTAGTAATGTGTGAAAGTTTAGGTTACTGCAATAAATTTGGGGACCACGGGTTCACTTTGACTCAAACACCAAAGCATTTGAGGTGTAATTTGATCAAATAATAGAAGAAGCCTTGTACACATAAATGTAACAAAACATTTTTTGATAGTTGAGAATTTTCGGAGAAGTTACTTAAATTTTTCTTTTCATAATACACCTAATTCTGTTTTTACACGATAGATACGTTCCTGAAGAATACGTGCAAAAAAAATTCGTGTAAAAAAAGACATTGTATCTATGGAAGAAAAGAAGATTGGTTCCGGATCTAAACAATCATTAAAAATAATTTTAAAAAACCATATGAAAATATTCGCTTTAAGCTTATTATTTTATTTCAACATAATACGCGTGTAATAATATGTAATGAAAATGAAAAAAATTCGTCATGAACAAAAGAAAAATCTGTTTTACACATAAATTCTTATTACAGCGAACCCCGTTATAACGAAGTTCAAGGGACCAAAGATTTTGTTCGCTTTATCCGATGGTTCGCTATATCCGAACCGCTAAGAAAAATGCTAGAGTTCACAAAATGTATAACTTATTAGTTGCAATGTGTATTCAATAATGATGTATTAAAAATGATAAAATCTATTAAAAATGATCATTATTGAATTAAATCGATTAAAACCGATTACATTAAACTGACACACTACTAATTAAATTACGTACAATAGGAAAACGGCGGGACCAAAATTTTCGTCCGTTATATCCGTGAGTTCGTTATATGCCGGGTTCGCTATAGCGGGGTTCGACTGTATTCGTTTTCACTTTCTGACAATAAACGGCGCATACGTTTGAGTAGGACTGGAATATCACTGCTATCACTCGAAATCATCTTCTTACTCTATTAATGAAATTCTTCGTGTGATCTCTTGAGCAAAATCAGTACGAGTCTCCTCTGGTGCTGATGATTCACCGGTTTAACGAACGAATTCAGTTATTAACCGTTGTGTTCGTGTTTTGGTTAGGCCGTTATATAATTCTCTATAACAGGCTGTCAACAACTTCAGTTCACGTTGAAACTTCACAGCGCGTTCTTCATTAGGCCGTCTGCACACGGAGCGACTCAAAAGAAACTGATAACTGACTCCAGTCACAAACCAGTCCGTGATGAGTCGTACGACGAGTTTGTAACCAGTTGCGCCGTGTGCGTGGCTCCATTCAATTACGTAGGTTACGACTCATCACGGACTGGTTTGTGACTAGAGTCAGTTATCAGTTTCTTTTGAGTTGCTCCGTGTGCAGGCGGCCTTAGGGTCATGTTTGACAAAATGATTACCCAAATTTTTGGCCATTTCCAGACCTTCTCTTACTAAATCTGCATTTAGAACAGGATCATTTTCTTTCATTTTATCCATTGTTGATAGAATAAAAGAAGAAAATGTTTTTAAGGACTGAATACTTGAATCAAAACAGAACTGGATACACTATCGCCAAAAAATAATACGCCACAAATAAAATTTTGTTTTCTTAGAATTTTGGCCAAAAAAAAATTGTGAAATTGGATTGGACCGCTCGTGTTAAATCAAAATGACTCGCGTAAAAAGAGCATGAAATATTTTTTTAAATTCGTGTTAAATCAAATTCGTGTAGAAAAGGTTCGCGCAAAAGCAGAATTAGGTGCAGTGTAAAAGTCTGATTCGAGATAATGAATGAAAGATCTCAGGCGAAATTTACGTCATTTTCGAGATTTTTAGAAGCTATTTTTGTTCCGGATGGTAGGTTAAAACTAACAAATTTACAATGTTCACCAATTATAGTCACCTAAGCATCGTATTCTGGATAGTTCAATTCCTTAGTGAATCTAAACCAAGGTCTTTCCGTTATTTGCAATAGATCGTGGCCCAAATAATTTATCAATATGTATTTCAGAACTTGAACAAATGGAAATTAGAGGATAACGATGAGCATTATAATAGAGAATAATACAAAAGTACGTGATACGCATTTACCACTTACCTGACAATAAAGGAAAGAGTATTTAAATAAGAGTTTACCTCTGAAGAATTTTCTTTTCTTGCTGCTACCAAAATGATACAATTTTCGTGCTAGAAATGGCGCTTTTATTTCGCCTCGAAACCTTAGAGACAGCTTATTTTGTTAGGCCCGAAACAAAAATAGTATGCTGCCACTTTAGGATCCACTGCACAGCCACTCTAGTAAAAGCGTGCCCAAAATGAATTAAGAACTAAGTAATACACATAATTTCGTCTAAATAATTTTTAAAGTGACAGCTGCGCATAGGATAAAATCCGCAACATCTGCCTGTAAAGTCTGCGCACGTTTTTTTACCGTTTTAACAACACAATTTAACCGCAAAATCTTAGTTGGTGATAGAAGAAAAACCAGTGCACATTAGATTTAGGGCCTGTTCACATAGGAGTCCGTTGCGTAGCGTTAAGGGAAAGATGACGTTGAGACGAAAATAAACCAATCATAGGCGTTAAAAATTTTATTGCTAATCGTTTGGAGGCCTATGATTGGTTTATTTTCGTCTCAACGTCATCCTTTCCTTAACGCAACGCAACGGACTCCTATGTGAACAGGCCCTAAGTCTGCAAATTCTTACAAAACGCTGTTGAAAAACAAACTTTTTATGCTGTATTCAGTCAAAAATAATTTTTTTTCGAAAATTTAAAAACTCTTTGAATAAATTTTATATTTCATATTGTTTTCCAGAATTAATTCAATTTAACCACTGAAACTTCATAATTTTTTTTTGATAAATATGATTTATCAGTTTTAATTCTTACAGAGAACCTTACAGAGAACTGTAAATACGTATTTTTGAGACTATAACATCTGAATCCAATAATAATAAACTCATGGAAGATTTCATTTTGAAAAACACACGTCTCGTTCATTTTTATTTAGTTTCATATAGCCTTAAGAAAATTTTTGGTACGTGAGAAATTTTGACAAACATTCCCCAGAAATTCATACACAAAATATACTTTAGAAAAACACGTGGATGCATTTTCTTTGCTTTTCCCAAATTGTTTATATGAATAATAATTTTCTAACGCTGTCGTTTCAAACTTCCAAAAAACTGTTTACAATAACGGAACAAAAAGACTGCAATTATTGCATTTTGTGTAGATTGAGCATTTAGAAATTTAAAGATATTTGTTATGAATGAGACTTTAAAAGATAATTTGCTCATGCATACATAAAGCAAAGCTAAACAGTAAATACTTAACAAAATGAGCTGCATTTTTAAATTTCAGATAAGTTCAACTACCTTAAAAAGTAATTGTGACTAAACATTAAAATTCGTGGTATCGAGATACGTCATTCAAATCCTGATTACTTCGATACCATGCAGGTTATCCACTAACATCGCAATTTGCGGTGGCTTTACTTTTTATAATTTTTTTCTTGGTCTTGCCACTTTTTTCCAAACAAAATATCTCCTAACTTTGAAAATTTAATTATTATTTCTCTCCACGATGTTTATTTCCCATATGCAGAGGCTGTTCACACATTTTTTAGACGATATATATTGTATTCACAAAACTAAATTACATAAAATTCTTGTGTTTTAAATGTTCAATTTGACATCCCTTATTCTGAACTATCTTTCGACACCGCAATTTCGAGGATAATAATGCATTTTGAAGTGTCAGAAGAGGTATTCTATCCCATTCCTCCTGAACAACTTTCCAGAGTCCTGTAAGGGTTTTGGGACGACGTTTGGATAATGCAGATTTTAAAAGTCCGAAAGCACAAAAATCCATAGGTGATACATCGGGAGATTTAGTAGGGATATCAGTGAAGGGTATGGCCTTGATACCAGTTCTTTGTTCCATTTCTTTTAGGAAATTTACAGGGGATTTTGATGTGGGACTGCTAGCTTTGTCCTGATGGAGTCTCACAGATTGATGGTACTGTGGGTAAAGCGATGGTATTTCATTCAGAAAAATTGGCGATAAAATATGTTCCTGATAGTATTTGGAGTTAATCTTGACATTTTTTTCCACTCTCTTTATTTTTAACTTGCCATTATAAGAAAAACCAGCAACAATCATGAATCCCTTAGAAAAACTTTCTTTCGATTCTTTGAACCATGCACTTAAATTTTTTTCTCCCCTTTTATGATAATAAATGGCTCTTTTTTTGTTGCAATCATTTAAATACACCCATTATTCATCTATTGTGACAATTGTTTTCCATTTTTCTTTGGATAAGTGTTTCTCATATAGAATTCTGCAGCGTGTCCTGCGTTCAGCGATATGATTTGGAAGAAGACGATGCACATTGCGTTTTTTCGCTTTCTTAAGATTTAAATCAACGTTTATCATTTTGTTTACAGTGGACACCGAGCATTTTAGTGATTTTGCAACTGTCCTGTGACTAGGGGGATTTTCTTTTAACATTAAACAACGTACCTTTGCAATAGTCGAAGATGTCCGTTTTTTCCTTGGATACTTGTTTGGAATTTTTGTCCCACTTGAAGCTCCAATTTGACGTTTTTTTCCTTTCTTGTTGACGATATTACCTATCGACGCTTTAGATATCACAAAACCATGACTCTCACATCGTTTTTGGATAACGGGGTATGCATATTTCTCTTCGGAAAGAGCATAACAGTAGCCTTCGAACCACTGCTTTGTTAAAAACGCCATTTTGAATAAAAACAAAACAGCAGACGATAATTTTGACTTTTAAAAACACAGTACAATTGCAATTATTTCTTTTGCAGCAAACTATTTTTTATTACCGGTTACCAAAATCGTCTAAAAAATGTGCTAACAGCCTCTGTATGTTTATAAAGCCATAAAATCTTTACTTAAGAATGCTTCTTTGTTTTCTGTCTTTGTTAAAGTGAAATATAGTAAGTAGTTTAAGGCTTTTGTTTTCTGCATCTTGAGTCTCTAGAAGTGTGAATAACAATAAACCTCATCGTTTTCATCTATTCGTGAGAAGTATGATGCAGTCTGCTTCGGCAACAGAGTAACAAAATGATACTTCTAAAAATATCTGCTTGTAGAAGGATAAAAAATTTAGCCCACGTAAATAGAATAATAAAACTTGCTGTATACATACGGTATCAATCAAGTGTTGCTTCTTCACAACACCTTTTATAACACCTTTTATAAGATATCCCCTTTTAATCCCAATTTATAGTCCTTTAAATCTAAAGATATTTTTTCTATTTTTGGTGTTTGACTTGGCCTTCCTTTATTAACGAAATTGTATCAAGGGTCGACGCGAGAACTCGCCGTATGATTCCCCCTTAAATTTAAACTTTCTAACTTATTTTTGCGTATAATTTACATCCAATACAACCTAGAGCAGAGATGTTAAACCTGTCTAAGACACGCGTACCGAGAAGGCACTCAAAACAATACTGTTCACATTTAGACGATCAACTGTTGATAACTTAAGACGACAATGGACCGTGAAAAACTTTTTTTTATTATTTATTAACCAATTGCTACGAAATTTTGTATACTTATGCAGTGTTGTTTAGAGATGGAAATTCTAAATTTTAAAAAAAAAATTGGAATGAAATTAATTAAGATATTGATTAAAATCAGTTTGTTAATTACTCTATTTAAAAATGCTCCATGCGCATTAATTTTTGTCTCAGATACCTAATTTTCTCTCTTAAGCTAGCTTTATATATTTATAATAAAAGTTAGCAGCAATATTTGATTTACAGTCATATTTATAAAAACTGGAAAATAAATCGATAAAAATCGATCATTTTATGGAAAATTTTATCAAAAATAATGTTTTACTGTAAAAATTTTAAGTTGTTTTAAAATAGTATAATGAATTTATTACTAAGTTTTATTCTAACATATATAAATAATCATTTTATGAAATTTTATGAAAATTCAAGAAAAATTATGACGCATGGAACATTTTGAAATTACCGAAACGACACGAAAACTTGTTTTGAAAAATTGCATTTAAAGTTTTTAATTTTACTAACATTTCCATTGTTTACGTTTGAAAAAAAACTTATAACTCGGTTAATAATGATCGGATCAACATATTTTTCTAAAATTTAAAGCTGATGAGCTCCAGAATCATTTTCTGAAAGAAAAAAAAATCGTTTGGGGGACATTTTTGTCAATCTGAAAGTCCATTGTCGCCTTAAAGATGGTAACTAAAAAAAAAGTTTCTGAAAATTTTAGAAATATGACTAATTTTTTAAGGCAAACTTGTTGACATAAACGGGCCACTGGCCAGCTCTGTGACTATTCTGAACTTTTCCCCTCACTAATTATACTTATGATAGCATACATTTCACGAGATAGTCATCAGTTTGAACTTTATTCTGCTTCCATTGTTCTTTATGAATTCAGACTGGTAAGAGTGTTGTCTGTTTTATTAAATAAAGTAATTACATTTCTAGTCGCGTATGGTTAAATCTGATTTTAAAATCAATTTAACCAAAATTGTAATTTGACGCTTTCGTACCGTTCCTGTTAACAGGTACGGTAATAAGAAGAAATAAAGATTATTTTACTTGTTCATGAATGTATTACAAAGTCCGAGGCTAACCCGAGGTAAACTTTAACTCTCTTTCTTTACAGAGAGCACTAAGGACCAGGGTTGCCAAATAAAAACACCGAAACTAAGGGTCGGGTTAAATAAAAACACCGAAAATAAGGGATGGGTTTTGATAACTATACTACCGGGGAGTATGGAATACCCCCCAGGGAAAGGGAGTCCGGAGGTACTCCCCCGGAAATTTTTCAAATTTTAACCTTTCAAATAGCCATTATCAATGCATTTTTCGTTCAGTTTTGCAACTTACATAGAGTTTAATTTAAGTAAACAATAATGTAATTACATAGATGGTTATGTATCAAAATATACACTCAAGAGCCAAAACATTATGACCACCCCTACTTTTTGCAATGAATTCGCCTGGATGACGTGGGAGGCACGTGATCAGGTGGAAGTGGTATTTAACTGCTGCTGGAGAGTCTGAAGAATCATTCTTTCACTTACTTCTGTGTGTGATGGGAAAGGCTGCGGATCTAAGCGACTTTGATAGAGGGCAGATTGTAATGGCTCGAAGGCTCGGAACAAGTATTTCCGAAACTGCACGACTCGAGGGGTTGTTCGCGACCTACAGTTGTTAGTACTTATGCAAAGTGGATGAATGACGGTGAAACCAGCAGTAGACGACATGGTGTTGGACGTCAACACGCTATCAAAGAAAAAGGTCGTCGGAGACTGTCTCGCATGGTAAAGCAAAACCGGAGCCAGACAGTGGCTCAGCTGACAGCCCAATACAATGCAGGGCCAAGTAGAATAGTGTCGCAGCACACTGTTCAGCGGACACTGTTGGATATGGGGCTACACAGAAAACGTCCCACTCGTCTGCCTTTGCTGACCAAGCGTCATCGCCAACTCCGCCTGCGCTGGGCCCGGGAACATCGCGACTGGTCCATGGATCAGTGGGAGAGAGTTGCCTGGTCAGATGAATCACGGTTTGTCATTCATCACGCCGATGGCCGTGTCAGGATACGTCGTCTTCCAGGCGAACTGTTGTTCCCTCAATGTACAGTAGGTCATACACAGGCCGGTGGTGGCGGTATTATGCTTTGGGGAACGTTCTCTTGGGCGTCTCTGGGACCCGTGGTTGTGGTAGAGCAGACCATGAATGCTACAGGGTATCTGAACATCATTGCGGACCAGTTGCAACCTTACATGGCCTCTGTTTTTCCAGCTGGAAATGGAATGTTCCAACAGGACAACGCCCCGTGTCACAAGGCTAAAATTGTGTTGGAGTGGTTCCAGGAACATGATGCTCAATTCCAGTTAATGTCCTGGCTGTCTAACTCACCGGATCTCAATCCGATAGAACACATTTGGGATGTCGTGGGACGGCAGCTCAGAGTTCAAAGACCACCAATTCGCAATATCTCGGATTTGCGTGACCGTTGCTTAAACATCTGGTACAATCTGTCTCTGGCCATCTACCAAGGACTTGTGGCATCCATGCCAAGGCGGTTTGAAGCTGTGTTGCGCGCCAAAGGTGGGCCAACTCGTTATTGACAGGTGGTCATAATATTTTGGCTCTCGAGTATATATATATATATATATATATATATATATATATATATATATATATATATATATGATGGATCAAAAACAATTTAAAGTTGGTTTAAGCATATAGTACAAAACTGATTTTTATTTTATTAGTTTGCTACAACTAAGTAAGTGCCCTTATAAAGTGTTACGGACGTGTATGTATAATTTGTAATTTTATTATTGTACAATGTACATAATATAATATGCGTAGGAAATCTTTGGGGGCGACTTTTGAGTCATAAAACAGTTTTCGAATGAGCGTGTTCCCACAGTCCATTGAATTGTATGATATATTGTGCTTTACTGTGTTAAATACAGTAGCTACGTCTACTAGAGCGATTTTGTCACTTTCAAAGGAAACTTTAGTGGTGAAAAACTTTGACAGATTTACGCTAGATGAAACATTTTGTTTTTCTTGTCCTCAGCATGTTGAGTTACGTCACTCCGACCTCCATGGGCAACCGAAAAATCCTCATTACAATAGCTACAACTTGCCTTATTGGCGTTGTAGGGATTATAGGCCTGAGCCAATCTTCGTCCTTCATCCATTCATCCCTAAAAACACATAACCTTTTTTTCGGGCCATCACTATTGGATTCTGAGCGTTTACCATTACCACTGTTCATATTCAGGGATTAGTTTTATCACAAACTCTTAATTCAAACGCCACTATCTATCAACACGATCACACACTAATCTGCATTCGTATTTAGCACTAGACTGAAACTGTTGTCGTTGTGACGTTCGGATCCCGGCGCATACAGACAATCTTCTCGACAAGGGAATAAAATTGGAAAAATTTACTTACAAAAATTATTAAAAATTAAACTTAAAAAAACTTTACAAGAGCTTTTTTTTTTTCAATTTCGTTTTTCTCAAAACTACGATTTGGACTTCACTCTCTTTTCACTGCAAACAAGGGTTGTCAAATGTCCCGGATTTTAAGGGACAGTCCCTTATTTGTAAATTTTGTCCCGCGTCCCGGGGAACTTTGATACGGAACGGCAAAAGTCCCGGTTTTCGCCGAAATGAGAAATTTATTGTATACGAGTTGGGCGCATACAAGGGCCTGTTCACATGCGGTCCGGAATCGTAAAAGGAAAGTTGACGCCGAGACGGAAATAAACCAATCATAGGCGTTAAAAATTTCGTTGCTAATCGTTTGGAGGTTTGTCATTGGTTAAATATATTTCAATACTTTAACGCTTCCGCTACCGGACTCTTATGTGAACAGGCCCTTGGCGAGAAGGTTGTCTGTATGCGCCGGGATCCGAAAGTCACAACGACAACAGTCTCAGTCTAGTGCTAAATACGAATGCAGATTAGTGTGTGATCGTGTTGATAGATAGTGGCGTTTGAATTAAGTGTTTGTGATAAAACTAATCCCTGAATATGAACAGTGGTAATGGTAAACGCTCAAAATCCAATAGTGATGGGCCGAAAAAAGGGTTATGTGTTTTTAGGGATGAATGGATGAAGGACGAAGATTGGCTCAGGCCTATAGTCCCAACAAAGCCAATAAGGCACATTGTAGCTATTGTAATGAGGATTTTTCGGTTGCCCATGGAGGTCGGAGTGACGTAACTCAACATGCTGAGGACAAGAAAAACAAAATGTTTCATCTAGCGGCAATCTGTCAAAGTTTTTCACCACTAAAGTTTCCTCTGAAAGTGATAAAATCGCTCTAGTAGACGTAGCTACTGTATTTAACACAGTAATGCACAATATATCATACAATTCAATGGACTGTGGGAACACGCTCATTCGAAAACTGTTTTATGACTCAAAAGTCGCCCCCAAAGATTTCCTACGCACATTATATTATGTGCATTGTACAATAATAAAATTACAAATTATACATACATGTCCCTAACACTTTATAAGGGCACTTACTTAATTGTAGTAAACTAATAAAATAACAATCAGTTTTGTACTATATGCCTAAACCAACTTTAAATTGTTTTTGATTTGCAAATTTTCTATGTAATTACATTATTTTTTACTTAACCTAAACTCTATGTAAGTTGCAAAACTGAACGAAAAATGCATTGAAAATGGGTATTTGAAAGGTTAAAATTTGAAAAATTTTCGGGGGAGTACCCCCGGACCCCGTTTCATTAGAGGGTTTACCATACTCCCCAGTGGTCTAGTTATCGAAACCCGTCCTTATTTTCGGTGTTTTTATTTGGCAACCCTGCTGCAAACACAGATATTTCATAGCTCTAAATTCTAAACTAGCAGTCGAAAATCTCCTCTACACATCTACGTGAATTTTTATTCTGGGAAATAACCGTTGTAAAAGGTAAATTCAGAATATATTGACAAATGAATCTAGTTTGGAATGTGTCTCACTCCCAGAATGACTAATGATTATTCACCATGTGTAAAGTATTTTACATTCGACACTGGTACCTTATGAAATAAATCCCATTAATATACAGGGTGTCCATAATTAAAGTCCCACTTTCAAAAGGCTGCAAAAAAAGAACCACTGGTCAGAATGACTTCAAATTTGAACTGAATATACTGGAAGAAGGGGGAAACGATTTGCATTAATAAAACATAATTTCCAAAATGTTACAGCGCCATCTATTGATACATTTTGGAACCATTTTTGATTATGCCAAATCGTTTCCCCCTTCTTCCAGTATATTCAGTTCAAATTTGAAGTCATTCTGACCAGTGGTTCCTTTATTGCAGCCTTTTGAAAGTGGGACTTTAATTATGGACACCCTGTATAATATCTAATAATTTTTTTACAGTTCATGCAATGCGTTATTATTATAGTTAAGTTGGTTTTATTTTAGTAATATCATAACAGAAATATATGATTTTCAATATTAATCTTATGATGAATCTTTGCCTATTCCCATAATACATTAACCTCAGGTCAGTTCCTTCAGAAAAGTTCTATTTAAAATTTTTGAAACATGCGGACAAGAAAATATACTCCACCTCTGACCTAGAAAGTACCCGAACATATCCTAAATAATTCGAAACTAATTTGCTTATTCGAGTGCAAAAGTATATTAGTCTTAAAAAGAAGTCAAATCAGAAAGGAAATGGGAACGATTTCGAATAAAAGCACAAATTTAAAAACCGTACCCTTTGTTTCCCAATACAGAAAGAAATAAGCCATAACTTAGTTCGATTGTATACGCTTCGTTTTATTCTAAATTCATTTTCCCAATTCTCACGGACAGCGAAATTAACACGTTAAACAAAAACGAAAAAGCGGAGAGGGAGAGAAACAAAACACATTTGAACTGAGTACCATTTTCTTTCCCGGTGACCGAAAAATAACAGTTTTTTAAGCCATAGGTTTTGTCAAAAACAAATTCAATTCCATCTTGTTTGCGGGAGGAGGGAGGATTGTACAGATAGGTTAAAAAGAAATTCCTTATTTTTTTCTTATTCTGGGAAAAATGTCTCTCGTTTACCTCGTGCATCATAAAAAAAAAAAAAATTAAATAAATAAATAATATATATATATATATATATATATCTTGCGGTTACATGTTCTTAACTTCCACACTGTCTAGCGCCAGGCTTGGTGTTCTTTGGTTAAGTACTATTATTCAATTTTTAATCAATTCTTCTGTTTTTCATGGATTGTACGGTGTCTGAGTGTGTCTATTGTATAGATAATACTCATCGGAAACAATCCATTGGTTTTTAAACAGCATTGACACCGCTGATGAAGAAATGCTGTCTAAAACCTCTTTCATACTTTTCTTTTCATGTTATTTGTTCCTGGCTGCAAGTAGCTTTAGGGCTATTACTGGTTTTCTCTATCATCTATTTCTTATATATATATATATATATATATATATATATATATATATATATATATATATAGTGCAAAAACGAGTTAAAACAGTCCATAGTCAAAACCTTAAAATTATTCATTACATGTATAAGAAAAGATAAACTTTCTCTGTTATCGAATTTTGAAAGCTAACATAGCTTTTTTCTTCAAGAGCATAATAAAAGAACGCCTACACCGTACGTAAAAACTGGTAAACAGGCACCTACTACTAAAGTGTTGCCATTTCCCTACAGAAAAACCGAAAAGGTTGGAATAGCCATAAAAATAAGAGAACCTATGGAGTAATGAAGCGAATAGAAATGAAGGCAAAAGAAAAAATTATGCAAAAAATAAAAAGGAGAAAAATTGCTATACAAATAGCTCTCTAAGCAGAATGAATATGAGATGGAACTGCTGTCGTTAGAACTGCTCAACCAAACACTAAATTTTTAAAATTACGGAAAAAAGTTTCAATATAATCGAGATCAGTCATCGAACAGGGAATGCAAAGGATACGTACACCTGGAAAAATAAAAGTTATGGCCGGAATCTCAAGAATGGGGGTGCGATGAAAAATTTGGAAATTTCTTCTCTTAAAACATATTTCTCATTTGGAAAAAATTTGGAAAAATTTTGAAATTTCTTCTCTTAAAACATATTTCTCATTTGGAAAAAATTTGGAAAAATTTGGAAATTTCTTCTCTTAAAACATATTTGTCATTTGTAAAAAATTTGGAAAAATTTGGAAATTTCTTCTTTTAAAACATATTTCTCATGCTCTTTGAGCCGTAGCTTATGAACCTAGCCTAAGGTGACCAGATTTTAACACTGGTAAAGCAGGACACCATTGACCGGGAGGGCGGGGTTCTTGATTAAAAATTTGGTCTATATGGAGCAACAAAAATTTTCATAGAACGCAAAAATAGTATTGTAATATATTTTTTTTTAATTTCAACATAAGTACAATTTACAAATATAATAAATAAATAAAAAAAATTATTTATAGTATTATTTTATTCTTTGGCATATTTCTCATTTGCGTGAATTTTTTTGTAGTAGATTGCTGTCGTTGTTAAAAATGTCATGAAATTTTTCACAAGAATTTGTTAAATTATATTTCACATATAAATGGCTTTCAAAGTGTCAAGACTTAATTGTGATTTTTCTGATGTCCACACTTTATTTCCCGTAGAAAAAAAGTGTTCAGTCGCAGCATTAGTTCCTGGTAAGGACAGCGCGTATTCCACAATTTTTAGTGCATTATTGTATGGAACATGGTTTGTTTCAAAATGATGAAATATTTCTAACCATTTGTTCTCTATTGTGCTTTTTGCTGGTGCCCAAGATTTAACCTTTTCCTTATCAATATATTTTCTTAATAGTGATGCCTCATTAAAATTATCATTTTCGGAAATATTACTATATGGGAAATTTTGAGTAATATGATCGAATGATTTTTGCACATCATTCCAATTAAGTTTTTGTTTTTTAATATAACCCAATTTTCATTAAGTCCAAACAATGGTGGTCGAATTCTAACAACTGATCAACAATGCGAACTTTGATAAGCAGTTCTCGATAATCAGTTCACAATTATTTGTTATTATTAAAGTTTAACATTATAAAATCAGCAAAAATAATATAAAACTCATATCCTGGCTAAATAGCCACATGGCCGCCGAAAACCGTATATTCCCTTCCCGTTCTCCCGCCGTTCCCCAGCTTGTGCATTCTTTCCAAAAATCGGGACTTTTTTAAAACGCCGCGGGGCGCGGGACAAATTGTTAAAAATCGGGACTGTCCCGCCAAAAGCGGGACGTCTGGTCACCTTAACCTAGCCTGTTCGACCTACGTAGCACTCACAGGTAATAAAATAAATACCCTAGCAATTACAAGGGGAATAGGACCTTTAACCATTTCCTTACGGGGTGGGATACCGTGTATCCCAAAAATACAGGCCCAAGAACGAATGAAAATATATATATATCTATATATATAAAAGAGCTCGTCTGTTTGTTTGTCCGCTATAGAATCATAGACTGTTTCACCCACCGGGACCAAATTTGGCACAGTTAATGTTTAGGACCAGAGAAACTTAACGCAGCAAAAACGAAATTTGGGGATCAATTAGTTTTTTTTAATTAATTTTTAATGATTTTTTGTGCCCCTAAGAGGTGCGCGTACCCTCTGTGTACAGACCTTTCCCCACAACCAGCTGCGGGTTGGTTTGGGAGTGACGGGGGTGGGGGGAGTCAAATTCCAATGTGTGAGAGAAAGAGGGTTGAGAATGACCTTTGGCCCTGGCTCCCCAGATAAACACAACTTTCCTGGCTTTACCGCTTAGGTGATGTGGAAAAAAGTGTGTTTTTAAGGGAAAAATAAATAATAAAGGCAAATGCAAATTAGAAAACTTTGTTCTAATTAAACAGTGGATCAAACAAATCTAATTAAATCTAATTAAACAGTATCTAACAAATATAATTAAACAGTAAACTTATTCAATCCAAACGTGCGAATCACACAACACGGTGTTATTAATTCTCAATAAAATCAGACGAAGGTCCGCCGGCTCAAAGTTTCTTTCTTTCTTATTGTTTGTATGCCATTTCAGTAGAAACGTGCTAAGCGCATTCTGTCTGGTCAGATGAACACGAAGAGCGGGGATGCAGTCCAGTATTATTTTGATGGAATGCATGAAAAATTTTATATCTATATATCTACCCGGGCAACGCCGGGCAATAATGCTAGTATATATATATATATATATATATATATATATATATATATATATATATATATATATATATATATATATATGTGTGTGTGTGTGTGTGTGTGTATACATACATACATACATATATATACATATATATATATATATATATATATATATATATATATATATGTATATGTATATGTATATGTATATATATACATACATACATACATATATACATATATATATATATATATATACATACATACATACATATATACATATATATATATACATACATAAATACACACATATATATATATATGTATGTATATGTATATATATATGTATGTATATATGCATGCATATATGTATGTGTATATACATAATATATATATATGTATATATATATGCATGCATATATGTATGTGTATATATATAATATATATATATATATGTGTATATTTATATATATATATATATATATATATATATATATATATATATACATAGATAGATAGATATATTCATTCATTCTTGGGCCTGTATTCCTGGGATACATGGTATCCCACCCCGTAAGGAAAAGGTTAAAAGAACGAAAGTGCAGTTTAATAATGGGTTTGTAATTATCTTTAAACTAAATTGATCGAGAAGATTGGAAAATTTGCAACACAGGGGAGAAAAAACAACAAAGTCTTATTTTGTAAGGAAAAATACTTAGCCCAAAAGAGTTACTATAAGTCTCTTAAACTTTGGTAAAAACCTAATTATCTTCCTCTCACGGTCAGTCATTGAGAAAATATATCCACGACAAAGAGCAAGGGATATTAATTGTTTAATTTCAAAAGTAGGCGATGAGAAATCGGGGAAAACCTGTGGGTCTCTACACAATCGTGTTAAAAACCTTTACCTCAAATTTTAATTTATATTTGGGTGGATTAATTATTCCCTTAATATTTTAAGGTCTTTTAACAGTTATGTCTGCGGCGTTTTTTCATCACCATTGTTTTTTGTTATTTAAGCAATTGTGGGAGCTTGAATGATTTCCTTTCACAAATACTTTATATTTGCCGCCTACATGTGTAGCGTTTAGCCAGTGGCGTAGCGAGCATAACTGGCGCCCGGGGCACGATACCTTTTTGGCGCCCCCCCCCCCCCCCGAAAAACATATAGTAGTACAATATATAGAATTGGTTAAAAAGATAGACCATTTGGCGCCCCTCTGTGAGTGGCGCCCGAGGCATGATAGACCCCCTTCCCTCCCCCTCGCTACGCCACTGCGTTTAGCGTTCTGAGCTGCTACGCAGTGGACTTGGGTTCAAATCTCGAATAAGGCTTGGTCGTTTTCGTGTCGTCCCCTCATAGGAGACAGTGCTGGCTCACCTATATGGTGCTCCCATAATAAAGTTGCCAGTAAAACAGAGGTGAATAACAAAAGGTGAATGTCTAACGACAAGTGCCTCTGCATTAGACTTTTTTTTAAAAAGTACTTTATGTTTTAATCAATTATTCTTTAAACTACGTACATTATATTTTATTCATTTATTGATAATTTTTCATGGTTCTTCCTTGTACGTGTACATTTACTTTCATTATCATGGTTTCTAATACGCAGTTCTTGGGAGTCTCAATATTTTCCTTCCATGATTGCGAATCCAAGTTTCCCATAACACCGGTTATCCGCGAAACATTATTATCAGAACGATAAAAATACGGCGTTACATTTCCGGAAGTATTCCAAACGCTCTTACAAATATTGATAAAATAGGTGAATGCTTTGTTCATGTAGAAACAAAATATTTGAGCCATTCAGAATAATTTTTTTTTCACTCAATGCGCTTAACTAAACATACGAAATCGCAGAGGAATAAGCAAATGTAACGACATAAATCATCTTATTTGACGCCAAAGTAGTGACTGCGAGTGAAAACATAAATTCTAAAAAAATATGAATTTAAACATTATGCGTTATTCATCTTTCTTTTCCTAATGATTTTGAGAATTTCACTACATTTACCGCAGAATTCGGCATCACGCAGAGACCATATTCAGGTACTGGTAGAACAGTGAGTGGTTAATTTCCTCCATGCGCAATTTCAATCTGCTTGAAAATTCTCCTAAGCGCTCCTTTACCGGATATTCGAAATATTGTATAGATTTGATTTCAACTCCTGTATCTTCTATTAACTATAGCTAACACATCATTAGATACTCTACAGAGTTCTAACAGCCTAAAAGAAGGAGGGGGAAATTTCCTAATTTCAATAGATTGCGCGAATTTTAGTTCATACATTCCAATTTTTGAACCATTATTCATTAGTGCTAAATTAGGTTGGTATCTGTAGCCACACTTCGGTTGATAAAACTTGTGATTGTACAGTATATATTTCGGCCTTGAAAATGAAAATTATTAACCTCTGAAAAGTTTTTAACAATGCTAATGCTGATTTTTTTTTTCGTAAAGAGCCCTATGTACTACATAAAGCTGTATTGAGAGCGGATTATCGTTTTTAATTTATCTTGCTGAATTTAATGATTTTATCCGGTAGATGGCAGCCAGTATCAGTGCTTATGAAACACGTGTATAGATTTATAATATTTGAGACATCGTTATTATTCTGAAATAGTTTGTCTTTCTCGTTATAATTTAAAATAATTAGGCCCGGTTTAAAACCACACATTGTAAAAAACTCTTTAATATCCCAAAATTTCGTAGATCTTAAAAAGTGGTACGGTTATTTTTTTATCCATCGTTAAATCCTAATATTTCCCCATCTTTAAGTCCCCAATAGTTTTGAAAAAGAACACTAAAAGTTGAGAATAAAAGTTTAATTTAATATGAACAGGCAGTATTTAAAATGTCATAAATAACCTCTAGATTCCTACAGGAAGAAATTTATTAAAATGCGAAATATTTTAAATGTGTATTTATTTATTTATTTTTCGCTAAATATATCCAAAATTAAAACTTCTCTGAATAATCTCGATAGAAAAATCGAACAAGTACTCAATATCTTTGTTCCAACCGTTACTTATTATCATCAGGAAAGAGTAATCCACCGGATTACAACTAGGCGTAATTTTAATTGTGTGCATGATCGTCATTATAGCGCGAGTATTCTGAAAACCATCTTCGTAGTTAGCAACTACATGTTTCCAGTATTTGACATGATTAGATACCTGGAACCACTTATAACCTTACATAATTCCAAACTGTTGAAATTTTCACAATAATTTTCTAACGCAATAACCACAACAATCTTCAATGCTAACTAAGCCACAATCATATACAATATTAAAGAGTACAAATATAGCACATAAAAGATTGAACTTGATTCTTTTATGTTGCATATTAATACCGCTCTAATTTTATTAAATTCATGAAACATGAATTTAAATTCTATATTACATCCAGTTATGAATATTTAAGCATTCATTTTTACCTGGTCGCCGTTTATTATATATAAGATTAATGATGTGTTAAACTAAAACTTCCATCACTACGGAGCATCGTTACGGGAAAGGTTATTTCGCGAATAGCAGATATTTCATTTTCAAACAACCGCCATCTTTCCGTGAATTCAGAGCATTACGTTACGTAATCAGTGTGAGGAATCTGCACCTACAAACAACATTCTGCAACTCCTACGCTGATCCTTGTCCGCGCGCACCGAGTCGAAACCAGCGCGACCTTAGCCATTTATTGATTTCCGTCAGTCTGGTGGCCGTCTAGCACAGACACACGCACACACATGTACACATGCACATACACTTACCGCCCTCCTCTTCAGACATAAAGAACCGGTTCTGCAGACGAATTTTTTATTCATTTTCAGCTCTGATGAGTGTTTTTTACGATCAGTTTCTGAATCTGCTCTAACCCAGGACTTCCTCCTTTCAGGACTTATATGCCTCGTCTCTGAGTCAGGGTTTGTTTTTTCCAGGATTTCCCGCTGTCTGTGACGTCAACAGCCGGGATTCCACGAATACTCGCAGCTCTGAATCAGCAGCCACTGCAAAGATGGAACAGATGAAAGGATCAAACTTGTAGCGCCATCTGTCGCCGGTAATATCAAGTTTTAATACCTTCTAGAAACGAATCGAAATCCTTTGAATAAAAATTTTGTTTTCTGTATCAGGTACAAGACAAATAAACACTTATTTCGGTAGGATAAATAAAAGTTCTTCAATTTTAAAGTTACTCTGAAATTTTATCTCTTTTCTCTTCGTAAAGCCTCCATTGGGAAGCGTGTTCTACGTTTCCCAAAACCCAGACAGTTTCTTTTTTTTTTTTTCTTCTTCTTTTAAATTTACTAGGATGGTCTGTTCTAAACGAAGATCCAAAATATTTTCGAAAATTTCCTCACGCACGAAGATTTTGAAACAAATTGGGATTAATTTAACTACACAAGCAACTAGTATAAACAAAAAAATCGTAAAATATTTCACCAATAACTGTACTTCATTTAAAATTTGTCATGAAAATTCTCAAAAATTTACGAAACAAATGATTTCTGAACATGCATAAGAAACTATTTCATCGATTTTTTTTAAAAAATTTTACGGTGAAATCAACAAGAGTACAATTGAACAGTTACGATGACGGCTTAATTGATAAAATAAAAGCCAAGTATATCGCCAAGATTCATTAACAGTGAAACACTGATCTCGATTTACATTCGACTGAAGCTACACTATAATTTTTTTTTTCTTTCAAAACTGAACGTCTCAACTATTTATTTCGTTTATTTATTTCGCTGGTTTAAGTTACATTGGAGCTATATTTCATTTCCATAGTTTTCTGGTTCGTTAAGCGCCACAAGCAAGGTTGCGGAGAGCGGAAGCAGCGGACCCGGGGAAAAATTTTACCGGAGCTCCTAGATTTTACTCCGAGCCTTGGAAGCTGAGGGGCCCAGTTACAAACTTCTTTTGCGAAGCCGCAGGTTCGCGGCTGTGGTCTGAAAAATCTTAGAGGTCTTAAAAACGAGTGTGATAAACTATGTTATGTCCTTGGTAGAATGGAGAGAAATCAAATTATTTGCGTAAGAGTGCAAGTGAATTCGTGGGCCAGATAGACCTAAATACACTCTTAAAAAAAAAATACATTTTGATACCGTATGCATGTAAGTTGGTGATAAAACACGAAATTCGTAGAATCTACGTAAAAATAATACTCTGTCAGTCTGTTATTCAAAACTGGCTCACAGTTGCGCCATATTTAGAGGTAAAAGAATAAAAAGAGAACATCCATGATCAGGGTGGAAATTTTTATGAATAAATTGCCCCTCATAAGGGTAGAAATAGAAAACTGAAGTTATATTAAAAATGGGCCTGGAGTTATCCAGTTGTAAACACACACACACACACACATATATATATATATATATATATATATATATATATATATATATATATATATACAATCGTTTTCGGATCCATCGTTTTTCCGTATGTGTCGTTCATTTTATCCAATCCCAACGATCATATTGCTTTGTTATGTTTTTCCGCATCTATCGTTTTTCCGCATTTACCGTTCATTTCAATCGGTCCCTTGCAAAACGATAGATCGAGATTCCACTGTATATATATATATATATATATATATATATATATATATATATATATATATATATATATATATATATATATATATATAGTGAAACTTCTCTAGCTGGCCACCCCTCTAAACGGTCATATTTCGTTCAGAGCCGATTATTAAGAGTTCATAGAGCCAATATTATGGAAGGATACTCTAATTGACAACCACCTCTCAAAACGGCCCCTATTTTTCGGGACCATTACTGGCCGCCATAGAGAAGTTTCACTTTGTGTGTGTATATATATACTGTAAGGTGTTTTGCCTGTGATTTAAAGTCGAGTTAAACTCTCCCGGTAGTGTGTATCACGGGTCACGTAAAATGAGATTTGCAGCCAAATAATAGATGAATGAAATTAAAAGATATGCACTTTTCAAGGAGCTATCGGTTAAATAGGAGTAAAATACAGTTATCAATACATGAACACTTCATGAATAAGATGAGTCGATATCATACACTACGGCTACAGTAAAGATGAGTCGTGGTCGCACACTACAGCCACGGTCCAGGAAAGGAGTGAATTTCACAACCACTCTATTAGTTAGTCGTTTTCTCGAAAATCAGGCTCAGAACACGGAAGAATGAATAAAGTTCGCAAATATCCGCTACAGTTATCAGTTGAATAATCTAACGCTAGTTATCAAGCTATCGTTATCCCTAACTAGAGCATGCAGCTCTCGTCTTCTAAATGCAAGTTTTGCAACTTAAAGCCTAAATCAAATAAATTCCGAGAGAACGATCTCTCCAGTCAGTTGTAATCACTCTTCGTCCTTTTAGCCGCTCAATTCTCAAAAGCTCTCTTCCCTCTTATCGTCCGCATCTTTTATAAGCTTATCTCCTGGTGGGACATTTTAATTTTCGGTTCTTTGAGCCCGTTTTCCTATTGGTTCTCACCGGGTTCCATGTGCAAAATTATGGTAGTTAATTTATCGATGCAACATCGGGAACTTACGTATCGATACCTGTCAGGGGTCGGTTCGCCTTTATACTATAGTGTCAAGTTTGCAGACACTCGGGAGCCGGAGCTTTGTTCTTCCGCTACGCACCTCCTTAGGTGGTCAGCTGATGCTTTGTCGTTCCCCGACCGCTTCGAGGAGAAAAAATACCTCTGCCTTTAACCCCACTGAAGGAGCTCTGCGATTTTAAAGTTCCATTACTGTTTTCTAAGCAGCGTTTTAATAGTTTTTTTTAAGGCCTTGAGGGATGGAAATTCCACAACACACACACACACACACACATATAAATATATATATATATATATATATATATATATATATATATATATATATATATATATATATATATATATATATATATATATATATATATCTAATATATAAAAATGAATGTTTGTATCTCTGTAATTGTATAGAAATCCACAGTTTAGGAGCAACGATCGTGAAATTTTACATACAGGCGTCTTTAAAAACAGCCGAGGGTCTGAAGAACTTCAAAAATCGAAATTAATTACCGTTGATTTTTAATTAATAAAAAAACGAAGAATTTTGAAACTAAATGTAAGCTGTTACACTTTGTGGAATCACCCCTCTGAATATGGCGTCCGCGTTAGGGTTAGCTGGCAAACAGCGAGCGAAAAGATAAAAATAAATAAAATCAAAAAGTTTCAAGTTATATATTAAACCAGAATAATAAATGAAAATAATAATCTTTCAAGTCAGATTTTATACTCTAAAATAAATCGGATCCAACGGCATATTGACACTACCACACGCGATGGAAAATTCGAATCAACCACGCTAAGTGTCACGAGATCTTTTTTAATCGCTACTACAACCCCCCTCGCTTATGTCTTTGTGTCTATTGAAGAGTTGAAGACTAAGCTTCTATCCTGCTAACTTATTTCTGACTTAAAACTCCTCTCACTCCATAAATACATGTATATTCACCAACCCATAGCAACTTTCCAGTAAACTTAGTCAAATATTTTCCTCTTTACGCAATAAAGTAGCATGTCATTGTGGCGCATTCAGTAAAAGCGTTCATTTATCACGCTACACGCCGCGGGTTCAAATACGGATCGTTCACATTTTGCTAAACCTGTATTTTCAGCTTTTTTATAGAGGCTTTTTTATTTCAGCTTTTATTTTATTATTTTTTAAATTATTATTATTATTATTATTATTTATTTATTATTTTTTTAATTATTTTTATTTTATTTTATTTTTCATATTATTAATGTGTATAACATTTCGTATACTTTTTTTCTATATTATTTATACTGTGTTTAGTTTTTTAATGGATTTTGGTAGGTTTATTATAAATTTATATATTTTATGTTTTACTTTTCAGGATTTTTTGTCCAATGATAAAGGCTAAATCTTTTCTATGTTATTTATACTGTATTTAGTTTTTAAATTGATTTTGGTTAACAAATATTCGACAATTTGACATTTTTACTTTTCAGCTTTACTTTTTAAAATTCTTTACTTTCCTAAAGACAATTTGACATTTTTCCTTTTCAGCTTTTAGTGGTTTATTATAAATGTATATATTTTATGCTTTACTTTTCAGGGTTTTTTTGCTCCAATGATGAAACGCTAAATCTAGCTGAATTCTGAAGAAATTATTGTAAATTTATGGTTTTTTATGTTGGGTTTTCTTTTTATTCATGCGTATAACATTTGACATGCTTTTTATTCTATGTTATTTATACTGTACTTAGTTTTTAAATTGATTTTGGTTAACAAACATTCTTAAAATCCCGGGCAACGCCGGATAAATTATCACCTGTGTAGGTTGATAATTTATAAATTTTAAAACTGTTACCACATGTATATTTACAGATCCACAAGAACTTTCCAATATTTTTAATTAATAAATAACCAACAACTTTTGAAAGATGCGATTCTCGATTCACAGGTGTTCAGTAGATGGCGCCACTATTTTAAACTTTTAGTATTCTAACCATAAGACAAAAAAAATATATTTTTTTAAAAATCGTAAGGGATATTTTTATAGACAAAATAATGTAGAAGAAAATATTGAAATTAAATCTAATAGGACATACTAAAGAATATAGTACAGTTTGAGGAACATATCTTTTACTGTATTTTAATATTTTTTGGATAATGTCCAATCGTTTGCCGCATTAGCAAGAAAAAAAAATATTTTTTTTTGTCAATTTCGTTGTTACGTGACGATAAATTTATTTAAAGTACCAGATAAAGATCACATGATCAGCGTTTAATAAATTAAATTGTAAAGATTAATCTTTAAAAATTCACCAAAAATTAGAAAATGGAGGTAAAGATTTGAAAAAGATTTCATTTTAAAGGAATTTTTATGATCTTTTTCGTGATATAAATTTTACAACCGTCAAATTATTATTTTAAATGCAAACTTGAAAAAGTTACAAAAACAGATTAAAAATTTAATTTAAAAAAATCTAAGAAATTTTTTTCAAAAATCTTTATTAGTGCACCCCTACATTATAAGAAGAATCGCCATGCAAAATTTCAGTCCTTTAGGTTCAGCGGTTTGGTCTGTACTTTGTATGTCAGTCAGTCAATCAGTCAGTTAGTCAGTTACGGAACTATTTTATATATATAGATTTTTATTACTATTTTTATATCGTAACGTTTACTTCATGCGCACACATTATTTTCCTATGCTTATTTTTATTATCTTTATAATAAGCGTAATTTTGATGATTTTAAACAACAATCGTTTTTAACTGGCATTCAATTGGCTGTTAAAACTTTATATTTACACCCTATTTAAAAGAAGTAGGGTGTAAATTGTAGGGTAGAAAGTTGGTAAAATCAAAATTTTGTGCAATGTATTTAATTTCTCGATTAAAAGTAGTTTTTTTCTAAAAATTAATTTATTTCGCTTGAAAAGCTAAATATTTTATGCACGCGGTTTATATTATTACTACTATCTTTATATCGTAACGTTAACTTCATGCGCGAGCATTATTTTTTTATGCTTTTTTTATTATTATCTTTATAATAGCTTTATTTTCATATGGTTTTACACAACTATCGTTATTATTCATATTATGTTGGTTTTTTATTAATTAAAAATTAAGGGTAATTAATTTCGATTCCGGAAGTTCTTATCTTTATTTTCATATGCTTTTTCATTTACGAATTATTCAAATGTTGGTTAAAAAACTTTTGCGTAATTTATATATTTGTGTGTGTTTAATTATTGAAATTAATAAATTTATATTTCTGGAGAGGATGTTTCAGTTTTTAGTGGTACTATGATGAAAGGCTGAATATACCAAAATTCTGAGGAGTTTATTATGGAGAGAAAAGGAATTTAATATGTAGAGGATGTTTATAGGAGTTAAATGTGGAGAGGAGTTGAATGGTTTGCAGCCCTCAATCAAACATTTCATTTTTTAAGAGGCAACGCTGCAGTCATATCATTGTTCTATTGGAAATTTCTGCTGAACCTGTAATTGCAGCTTCTTTTTTTTACCCCAATGATGAAAGTCTGATTCTAGCTGAATTCTGAGGAGTTTATTATAAATTTATATATTTATAGATTTCACAAGGATTTTTTCTGTTATTTATACTGTGCTTAGTTTTAAATTAATTTTGGTTAACAAACATTAGAGAATTTGACATTTTTACTTTTCAGATTTTAGTATTACAATGATGAAAGGCTGAAAATCTGAGACGTGTATAACATTTCACATATATTTTTTATGTTATTTATACTGTGTTAATTTTTAAATTGATTTTGGTTAACAACAAACATTCTTAAAATCCCGGGCATCGCCGGGTACTTCAGCTAGTATATATATATATATAATATATATATATATACGTATATATATATGTGTGTGTGTGTGTGTGTGTGTGTGTGTGTGTGTGTGTGTGTGTGTGTGTGTGTGTGTGTGTGTGTGTGTGTGTGTGTGTGTGTGTTTGTTTGTTTGTGATTGTGTGTGTGTGTATAGGGTTCGGAGCTTAGATGTGTACTATCTCTAACATTCTAATTTATAGGGTTCAGGATGGCTTAATAACTGCATGCTGTAGAAGTGAAATGGTATAATTCCCCACGGTGTGTGGCCAATAACGAATGTATTATAAAGGATGCAGAGGCAGGGGTAAATACAGGATTGTAAACCAATAAAAAAAAATAGAAGAATAGCTGTCGGTGTGGCCAGTGATAGCGAACTAAAGTCTAAATTTCACAAGATGGATGGTCGTTATTTTATGGCCCACAGTCAAAACGTCAGATGACAAGGGTCAAAGTTGTTTTGCAAAATAAAATTATGGTGGGGGAGGTACTTCATAGACTATGGACAGAGGCGGTTTAATAAAGAACCAATTGGGGCAGGAACCTCTGAAAGAAAAACAGCCCACTGCCCAATGAAAGTGAGGGGCGGGCCAGAATGGCCCCCCCTGTAAACGGACAACAGCTCCGCTAAGGACGGAAGGAATTGGAGAAGAAGGAGATGGATCTCAGACTTGGTTCCTCAGAGTTAGATGTTAGAGACTCTCGTCTGCCCCAGAGTCTTGGAGAAGTGCGAATATCCCGCCAAGGTGTTCCTATACTGGAGATGATTCTGGGTCCCGGTCGCCGATGCTACCATCATCGCTGCATACATCAGCTATAGTAAGTGCCTCCCCAATAGACTCTAAAAATCATCTTTGACAATATAGTTTGCCTCTGCTTCTGGGTTCTCAATGTTAAAATTATTAATATGAAACGGATTGTTATATTAATAGCTATGACAATTTAATTGAAATTTGTGCATTATCAAATAAATGTATGTTTAAGGTCAATGCTTTGTCTTCCTTTCTTGTTCCAATCCATGCATCCATTGTTTTAAGGTAATTAAATCCCTACATCTGTGGTGCCGTGACCAGGATCATCTCCAGTATAGGAACACCTTGGCGGGATATTCGCACTTCTCCAAGACTCTGGGGCAGACGAGAGTCTCTAACATCTAACTCTGAGGAACCAAGTCTGAGATCCGTCTCCTTCTTCTCCAATTCCTTCCGTCCTTAGAGAAGCTGTTGTCCGTTTACAGGGGGGCCATTAAAGGGGGGAGGTTTTTGCGACAGCATTTCACGGATGACAGGGTGATTATCCGATCGTTTCCTATTCCTTGGCCGGCCCGTTCTCCCGATCTCACTCCGTGTGATTTTTGGTTATGGAGCCATTTAAAGAACGTTGTTTATAGGGGGAATGTTACAACTTTGGCTGACCTGAAGGACAGCATAACATTGTATGTTCGACAGATTACTGGCGACCAGCTGCGGTCCGCTGTTGAACACGCTGTTCATCGTCAGCACATTTTACATACTAATGAGGGAGCCCACATTGAATAATTTTCTTTACATCGCTAGATATTGTGTAACAAATAAATTATGCTTGAATTGGAATTTGTAGCTTGTTTAAATTATTTTCATGTAATGCGCCTTGCAGCGGACATTTTTTGGACTTTTTTTCTTTTTTCTTTTTTTCGGAATCTTTCAGCGCATCCTTTGAATTTTCTATCTGCAAAATTTCAGTTCAATCCGCCTTTTAGTTACAGGGCTCTGAATAGGCCAAGTTTAATTATGATCACCTGGTATATATATATATATATATATATATATATATATATATATATATATATATATATATATATATATATATGTAATGACACGGACGCGGGCCGAAGAATGAAGGGCTGAGTGGCATAGTTTTGATTATGATTCATCTTGCTTCATCTAATTGAGGTTAAAATGGATGACTTATCACCCGCCCGTGCATCACAAATGTCTAAATCCATTCCCGCATCATCTCAACCCTCGGACACACAAATCATAACACAACTTTCTCGAACTACATGTTTATTAAATTCGCCGACCGCTCCGCCGGGATGAATGCAGCAAGAGGAAGTACAGGAGTGCGTCCTAATTTTGGACGTCAGAACTTATATAAACTTCAATCCATCACGTGACAAAAGGGCGTGTCTTAATAGTTGATTGGTTTAAAGTTGTTGTTGATGTGCAGAACTGATTTAAATTTGTAGTGACGCCGCGCCGCGTCTCTTTTCGTAAAAAAGACAGTCATCTTAATGATATTGCCTAAGGCTGTAATAATGGAATTTAACACGAATGCTCAAAGGGAATTAAATAACTTAAGAGATTAAAAAGGGGTATGTAATTTTGAATACTAAATTGAAGAATTAATAGTTTTTAAATGTTAAGAGTGTTGAATTAAAAAATTACTAGTTTTTTAATATTATATATATATATATATATATATATATATATATATATATATATATATATATATATATATATATATATATATATATATATATATATATATATTTGTAGAGAGAGAGAGAAAGAGAGACAGGGGTTTTCATTATCGTAATCCTAGAAATCATAGTAGCCATGGCAAAAATATATCAGATTATAAAGTCATTTTGAAATCCTTTATTGTCTTTCAGCATCTAAGTCATCACAGCACGTCCTCTCAGCAAGCGGTCTTCCTACCGTCTGTGTGACAACATTAGAAATATGTCGACGAGGCCAGAGGAGTCCGATAAATTTCAGACTTGGACTGATCGAATGTTCACGCATTAGAGCCCTTTACACGTACGCTCTTTCGCGAGTACTTGGAGCGTACGGGATTGCGCCCGGGAAAACTTTTGCAGTACGCTCCGAAGCAGCTTTCCCTTCTTCTCCGGCACCTTCACACGTGCTCTCAATCGCGCGGGATTGTGGTTTCACGAGGGAAAGAGTATACGTGTCAAGGGCGCTATTGAAGACTCTGTGTCGCAAGTGAATACATTTTTAAGTCTACATGGGAGCAATTCCCCACTCTGCAGTGTCCTGCAATGCCCTGGAACTTTCATATGCCTAAGAACAAATTTTAAAGAAAAGATGCACGAATTAAAGTGCATAATTTCTAGAATAAAGGTGATATAAAAGGGTGAAATAATTTAAATAAATGTTTTTGGTATAACATATGTACATAAAGATTGCTATACTCAGATTTCTTTACATTAGCAGATACAAAAATTTTCTTGGAAGTTTATTGTAAGTACTGAAGGAAATTAACAGGCGTATGAACACCGTACTCTCGGATTGAAAAGAGTGTATTTCTAAGAAATTTATTTTATGACGTTAAAGACATGAAAATGAAGTACAAAACGAACTAGAATTCTTATAGGTCTGCTTTTAATTTTTAGCTGACTTTCAAGGCGGGGTCTCGACCACAGATCTTCGTACCCACGAATTGGTAAATTATCCAATTATGCTGTTCTGACAATGCTAGAACGCCTTATTTTGAGTGTCCTTTATTTCATATATCTCGTTACTTCAAGAGGCTGCAAGTTATCGATTTAACACTTCTATAAAAATTATTTAGAACTTGATATGAACATAAAATTTGCATTACTTCATTCGTTCCCAGGTGCGAACCTGGCACATTAAAAAAAAGGAAAAAGAAATAAACTATAATGGCTAGCTATTGTTATTCTGGTATCGGGAGGGGGGGGGGGGCAAACTGGGTGACCTTGGACTCGGTGACATTGATGAGAAACTTGTCGACCACAGTAATTTAGTTCATTTACGATCCTTGTATCATAAAGCTGCGATGCTTGTAAAGTTCTTCATAGCTAGTAACCGTTGATAAGTATTAAATATAAATCCTTTAAAAACTTTTCACCGAGCAAACTGCAAAAGTTTTGAGAAGATATGATATCTGTATCGATATTTATCAACATTTTTTTTTCTTTTTTTTTCTAAGCTACGAATGCGGAGTCACTTGTCATGAAGATATTCGCCTATAATACACCGCAATTTTTGCGGGCCATTTTATTATAGGCACCATATAGGTGTACCCCTATATAATGGGACGACACAAACGGAGGCATTTTAGTGGCGCGCGCCGGGATTCGATCCGAGCACAATCAGCACCTAGAGCCAGCGCGCTGTACCACTAGGCCGCCATACGCACTATATTTATAAACATAGAAAAGGTATTTAGAGGGCTGGAAAATAACCGTGGAATTTAATTGACGACACAACTAACAAACATAAAAAAAGCTTAGATTTAATGGTTAAAGCTGCTGTGTACTAACCCTATTGGATTCACTCGCTCAATGTTAACTTATGGAGAAACTTTGTCCAACGATTGTCAACTTGGATTTCAAGATTTATTTATTATTAATTGTACTCCATAACAGAGAAAAAAAAATTCACACCTAAAGGCATTTTTCGTTTAAAAAGGGATGCAAATAATATTTTAAAATTTAAATTATTCGGGGAAAAAAATCTGGTATAGTGGGTTTTAAATGCTCATCTTGGTGGACGAAATGCATAAAATTAATCCTGTTGCAAGGGGAAGAAAAGTTCAGACTATCGGAAAATACCATTTTTATTGGATTTTCAGCATTTATGTAATTGTTAATAGTAGACAAATTTTCTCCATAGGTTAACATTGAGATGAGCGAATCCAGTGGGTTAGTGCACAACAGCAGACCTTAAGTTCAACAGCAGACCATTTATCTCATTGACATAGTTATTTCTGCAGTCAGATATCATTTTACAGAATGCAGTAGAATCATATTACTTACTTTAGTGCATCTGGTTAAAATTTTTACCATGTTTTTATTAACTCGCTTTCTTGTTTATTTGTTTGCTTGTGTGTGTGTGTGTGCGTGCGTTTGTTTGTCCGGTACAAATCTTGCAATCGATTTTTAACTAACTTCCCGACTAGCTAGACATTTGGAACTTTTAGAATAGCTCAGAACACGATGACAATGCATTATTTTAATACTTTTAGCCATCTTTAAGCAGAATTGAATTCTTTTTTAGTTAATTTTGTTTTGTAGACTGGTGCAGCCACCTATCGGCCGGGACGGGAACGAAAAGTTAAACGCAAGTTAACTTCCAATTAACTTCATTTTCTTTCAAGTTAATGGGATAATTCCTCAAAAAATTTTAAAAAGTATTTATTAATACATAGAATTGTCAAGTTTATATGATTGAACAGAAAATTTAAAAACATGGTATATAAAAAGTTCTTTTTATCTTGTGATTATTGTTTTTATTTTTAGGAATCAACTAATATGTACTGGAGAATGTAGTTTCAATGGTTACACGAAAAGGTTCCGGACAACCATTTATCTCACTGACATTTATGGCGTTTACTAATAATACAGAATGCAGTAAAATCGCTTATCTTGCTCCAGTTTCTCCATTTAAAATGTTTTTTTTCTCATACATATCAGGAAAGAGTACTTTTCATTTGGGTATATCATGTTTGTAGATAAATGTCTGACTACTGTGACGTCATCAGATCTCCATCTCCCATTTGAGCCGCTATTTAGAAGGGGCTCCATGCGACTCCTGGACACCACACTCAGAACGTGCGAGGAAGAGAGTCGAACTGACCCTCCTAGAGTTTGGATGGAAAAGGGACCTGCGCAGATGTCCCACTTGTCCGTTTTTTGTTCAGAGGTTATCTCTAGTGCTGCCAAATCAAGCTGTCCGGGTTTAATTCTTTCTGTATGTTCATTTAAAGAAGTTCTGAGAATACAATACTTCTTCTTTTCAAAGGAAAGTAATCTTTCCGTTTACTATTTAAAGAAGTTCCTGTATGTCATTATTCTCCTAATAGTTGCCGTGTTCTGTGTATGTATCTGTCATGAACTCTTCCGGAGCGACCGCTTCATAAATATATCAGCCTATGGCATCCATTTTGTTTTATGAGTTAGGCTTAACAAGTTAAAAGTAAAGTTCAAAAAGATTATTTGCTATCCAAACCCAAATAATTTATTAGAAACAACGTAATATCGACACAAATCAACTTTATTTTGAATTTTAGACGACTGTAATAAACGGTTATGACAGTTTCAAAACAGTTCGCCACCGTTTAAAACTGTTCTCAGCATAAAATATCCTTTCATTGTAATGTATTTCCGTTGTGATTTTCATATTCATTAGAGAATTATCTCTTTTCCGCCACCTTTCGCGTTGTCATAGTGTTTCAATTAAATTAATTACAAGTATTCATTTTATATAATCAAAACTTGAAAATTGTAAACACGAGTGAGTCATTCATTCACCGTGATTCATTCATCGTCGTTAATTTAAGAAAAATTGAATCAGAGAATCTTCTTCACAGTAAAATAGTTTTTCATAATATTATTTTTTAATATATATATATATTTATATTTTAACTATATAATACAGGGGTGGCCAACTTTTTTAAGTCAACGATCGACTTCTTCATGAAATATTTATTCGGCGATCGACTAGTTGCTATTTTCATAAAAATGAGCATCTCTATATAACTATTATAATCTATAATTTTTCAAAAAATTATGGCTCTCGATCGACCAAAATCATGTCGAAGATCGACCGGTCGATCGCGATCCACCTGTTGGCCATCCCTGATATAATATATATATTTTAACTAAATAATACAATAACGTCAAATTTAGTATTTTCGGAAACTTGCAAACTCGACGCATGCGTGGTGATATGTTCAAAATTGTCTGTACGGTAGCGTGCTTTTCAAAGCGAATACGTAGAATAACTGCAAAATTTTCTTACATTATTTTTATTCGAACTGTTCAATTATTTACCGTCAAGTTTTGACGGGTACTATCTAGTTGCAAATAGTCGTTAAGTAAACACTGTATATAATTTTTATGACTCCTGTGTCATTGACTGACTTGAGAACGTTACAGCATATTTCTATGATGACCGGTATAAAGGGCTTAACTCCAAAACAGTGATTTTTAGATACTTGTTAGTATTGGTAAAAAAAAAAAAAAAAAAGATCTTTTGACTGGAATGAAAATTTGATTATGAAACAAGAAATATAATTTTGTATACAAAATTTATAGACCTAAGCCTTTTATATCAGTCAAAAAAAATTTTTTATCGATACTAACAAGTATCTAAAAATCACTGTTTTTGACTTAAGTCCTTTATAACGGGCATCATAGATTTAGTTATTAATCAACTTCAATGTTATATCTCCATCGTATTGACTTTCACCTTATTAATGATCCTATTTAGATTCTCTTTTCGTACTATAAGTTCAAAGTTAGGCGTGCTTACATATAAATCAAATGTACATACTGATAATATCTCGTGTTTATTGCCGATTCATTCGGGATTCTAAAATCTTCAGACCACTTTGTACTTAAATTAATTACAAGTATTCATTTTATGTACTCAGAACTTGAAAATGTAAACACGAATGAGTCATTCATTCACCGTGATTCATTCATCGTCGTTAATTTAAGAAAAATTGAATGAGAGAATCTTCTTCACAGTAAAATAGTTTTTCATAATATTATTTTTTTAAATATATATATATTTATATTTTAACCATATAATATATCTATTTTAACCAAATAATACAATAATGTCAAATTTAGAATTTTCGGAACTCATAAAATACAATACAAACCAAATAGTCAGATGTTCTTACTAAAAATTAGCTATAGTAAATACGAGGGCGCGAGGTAGCCCGGTGGTAGCGCGTCGGATTTTGACGAAGAGGGTGCTCGGTTCTAATCCCGACAAGTGCCTTTAAATACCTTCATCTAGGCCGGATATGGCACGCTAAATCCATAAGAAGACCGGAAAGTCCCACTATGAGGTCAGAGAGGGTGGGAGGAGGTACGACCCCCCAGATGTCGTCCCTTGGGATGCTCGGTCAAAATCGAGGTGGTACTTAGCTAAGATGAACATTGGCCCTTATGGTGCTATTATAAATACGGAAATTGAGGGCTGGTGCTATTTTAAATAGGCACTCCTCAATTAAAATGGATGGCAAAAAGTCCATATGGACTTTTCTGAACACTTCCGGCAAGGAACACTTAGCAACAACAACAACAGCAAATGTCATTAGGATAAAATTTTAATTTATTCACAAAAAATAATGATACATTAAATAAGAGAGTACATTTTCCGTTAAAAGTTAAAATTTCTCTCTCGTCGTACTGGATACGAGAATCGCTCCAAAAGCAGAACACTCGTCTGACTCATTCCGTATACACATATGAATAAAAAAAACACCATGCATAACTTTAATAACACATTTTCGAAAGCGAAGTAATGAGAATCAAAGATTCCAGTCGGACTTAATACCAAATCTTCCTCGTCTAGAAATACGTGCCGAGATTACTTTCCTATTTAAAATAAGCCAGTGACAATAAATAAGAAGCGAAAGGGAAATTAAAAGACGCAGTTTGCGAAAGGAGAAATTGAATATATTATAACGAAAACGTTATTCCAACACTATAAAAAAAAAAGCGAATAAGCTATTCAATCCAGTAAATTAAAAATAATCTAAAAATTCAGATTATTTCACTTTTCGTTGATTCTAACAAATTGGGAACAATAGCGACATATTTCCATTAGGCCTTCCCATTAAAAAATGAAAAAAAAAATGCCTCGCATAAAATGCCTATTGTGATGTAAATTACAATTTCCCCTCTATTTTTCGAATTTCTCTCAAAGCGAATAAATATTTTATAACCGGGAAAATGATAATGAGAGTTAAAAATCTTTTCTTTAAAAATCTTTATTTGCATTTTTTTGTTTTTTGAAAAAAGTCCATTTAAAAAGTCCTTTTGCATTGATGTTTCCTTAAGAAATGTTATTCCTTCTAATTTTTTTAAAAATACGAAACTTTTATTTCCAATATCATTTATTATCAAGTTGAATATTAAGGGTGGTTCGAACGTAAATATCGTCAGCTGTGATTGTCCGAGAATAATGAAGTAAACGTCCTCTTTGACTTGAGAAAATTAACTTTACCTGGATATATTTTTCACTAATCTATGGCTTCGAACCTTTGTATAGTTGTTTTATGGCTTAAACGAAAAATAATTAATCTAAATGTTTGCTTATTTAAAAAAATAATTTATCTGACTTATTCGATAACCAATTTTCCACCAGAAAAAAAAAAATTATTTCCCCAAAATGCTCGAATAATAGCCTTAATTTTAATTTAGGGATGACACGAAATTGAATTATCCAATGAAAATTGTCTAACGATTATTCATTCCCAATATTTGTAAAATTATATTAAAAATAATTACAAGATAAAAAGAACTATATATATACCATGTTTTTATATTTTCTGTTGAATCATATGTATTAATAAATACTTTTTAAATTTTTTTTATGTATTATCCCATCAACTTGAAAGAAAATAAAGTTAATAGGGAGTTAATTTGCGTTTAACTTTCCGTTCCCGTTTCGGCCGATAGATGGCTGCACCAGTCTACAAAACAAAATTAACTGAAAATAACTTAAAGTTAATTCAATTCTCCTTAAAGATGGCTAAAAGTATAAAAAAAATGCATTATCATGGTGTTCTGAGCTATTCTAAAAGTTTCAAATGTCTAGCTAGTCGGGAAGTTAGTTAAAAATCGATTGCAAGATTTGTACTAGACAAACACACACACAAACAAACAAGAAAGCGAGTTAATAAAAACATGGAAATTATTAATATACAGAATTATGCGCTGGTGGTGTTAAATTTTACCATCGGTGTTACGTCCCCGTGGTTGAAATAAACACACAAGAGACAGACTTATAACACAGAGTTTGTAATGAAAACTAATTCTGTACAGTATGTACAAAGGCAGGGACACTGTCCTCTTCTGCATATGAGAGATATCACAGGAACAGAAACAAACTTTCACGAAGAGTCTCCCAGTTTTTCAAGAGAGAGGTATCTCTCTAATTGATAGGTCGATTTCACGATTGTAAACGCGTACGCGTTGCTTTTTCCGTACATGTTGGAAAATGAATCGGATTCATCAGGTTCCTCTATCACACGGGGAATTTGTGCGTTCTTCATCGCGAAAGGAAATCGTATCTTGAATCCTTTGCATTTGAAACCCGTACGCGTTGACGTGTGATAAGGCCTTAACAGTCTCTAATCGAGGGAAAATGACCGCCTTCGCTGATCTGGTTTTCCGACAGCGGGCTCTTCTCGCCGCGAAACTGCAAGTCTCTCAGAGCTCAACACTCTCTGGGGTTCGGCTGGGGGCCCTTCTGGCTTTCACCTCGTCTCCGCACAGCACACCTTCGGCACTGTTGTAGACGGGACTCTGCGAGGCTCAACACCGACTCTGGGGCAGTTTTCGGTGTCCCTACTTATTTCTTCGTCCGGCGGGAGAAATTTCCCGCTTTTTTTACGATGCGGCCCACCGGCGCTGGTCAATTTCCGCTTCCACGCGGGGTGAACGGTCAACGGATGTGCATCATCTTTTCAGCCCCACGGGGGGGGAGGGCATCGTCACTAGATTTTCGTTTTGTCAGAAGTGTCTCATAAAAAAAAGAAGCGAGGTTAGTAATTAATTGGCCCCTTGGTTTTCTCGGAACCAAGCTTCCCTCGAAAAAGAGAGCTTTAGAATTGGGTGGTCCTTTTCCCAGAAAAGACCCATGATGTTACATCGGATAGCTTGAAGGCTTATTTAATATAAGCTTTAGGGCCTGTCCACATAGAATCCGTTAGCATTAGCGTTACTCGTATTGAAATACGGGGAGTTCCAAATAAAGCACAGTACAACTTCAAAAATTTATTTAAAACAAGAATAGGCCTACAGCAAAACTAGCTACAACATTAGATAGAATAACTCAAAAAATTTCTTTTTCTACTACCTACTACTACCTTTTTCTACTACTACCTTTTCTACTACTAATTTCCACGTGAGATCCTTTCGTAGCTCAAACAATTTCAAGACGATATTCCAATTCAATCCCCGAACGTTTCAGCATGCTAAAATCAACAGTAGCTACAGCTGTTTGGATCTTTCGTTTTAATTCCGCGACACTGTTAACTTTTCTTCGGTACACAGCATCTTTTACAAAACCCAAAAAGAAAAGGTCTAGTGGAGTAATGTCAAGAGACCGGGGAGGCCATCCTATGGGGCCATCCCTGCCAATTCAACGCTATGGGAATAAATTATTTAGCGACTCACGGATCATCAATCACCAATGAGGAGGCGCACCGTCCTGTTGGAAAATGACATTCGGTTGAAGTTCTTGCAGTTGTGGAAATGCATAAATTCTTTAATAATCGTTTACGTGTTGTGTAGCGCCAATCGATGATCAGAAACATATTATAGAAAAAAAACTTTTTGAATTGTTCTATCTATTGTTGTGACTAGTTTTGCTGTAGGCCTATTCTTTATTTTTTTAATAAATTTTTTAAGTTGTACTGATCTTTTTGGAACACCCTGTATATTTAACTAATTACAAACCTCCAAACGATTATTCACGAAACTATTGAGGTGTGTTATTGGTTTAAAATAAGTCAATACGAGGAACGCTGACGCTGACGAATTCTATGCGAACAGGCTCTTACTTCTCAAAAACATACTTTAATACTTCTCTAACAGTTGAGACTGTCTATTAGAAGAAGTCAAGGAATAAGCTATTGAATCAGTATTTTTAAATACAGTATCTCTATCATCAAACATGAATAGCAAATATTTTAACAAAGATGATGCTAGTATAAAGCTACAAAAAATAAACTTTTATAAGTTAAAATACTAATAAATCATATCAACTAATAATTACAAAGTCACTGTAAAGTAAATTCTATTGTTATGATTGTAACTTTAATGGACAACCTATATCTCCAAGTAAATGACTGAATTCGATTTCTGTGCGGTAGCTTCTATATGATACACTATTAAACACAATCACGTCCTCGAATTTTAATAAAACTTTTTCTACATTTATCGGAAGTTAGTAATTTTTTCCCAACACGGCAGGCACTTAATCTGTTACGACATTCGCCCATCCACACCTCGTATTTGTTAGCCTCTTTATTATGGGAGCACCATGTAGGTGAACCAACATAGCTCCCTAATCTCAGTCTTGTCCACGGGCAAGCGAGAATCGAACCCTCACGACCTGGCAGGGTTGGCACTCGGAGAATACCCGTAGGCCAAACCACTGAGCCACCCTGGCCGGCTCGAAAGTCAATATAACAGACAATATATCGATATTTTAGGCCGTCGTTTTAAATGATATATTTTATATTTCATGTTTCTTCTGAAAAATTTTACCACGTTCCTCAACCATTTCAAGAGCTAACTGAAAGAGCATATTCGTTAACTTGGTAACAGAGATATTTATAGGTTGGATCAAAAACAAAATCGTTACTCTTCACATGTTAACGTCCTCCATCTAAGATCGGGAATCCAGTCTGAGTTTCCTAACATCGAGACTAGACAGCTAAACTAATCCGGCGCTGTGAAGAATTCACTTTTTTGTAATGCTCTTTCCTCACGATACCTGGCGATTTTATTTTAGGCCAACGACGCGGAAAGTTGGCCAAATATATTTTATTTATGTGATCACCGTACGATGCTGGATTTTATCTCCAACATGAATTTTCATCACGTATTTCCTGGCCGTTAACATCATTCTTTCAATCGGCCTGGCACTACAGTAATCACAATCTGTCAAGACCACGTTTCCAGATTTAAAGACTGGGCCTTTTTCGGCATTCTGAGGATTTCCGAATTTTTAAAGTTTCTTCCTCACACTCTTCCCTCTTTCTTTTATTGATGCCAAAGGCACAAAAAGTTGACTTGATATATCTTTATCTATTTATGTATCAACGATGTTGATTGTTTCATCCTCGGAGAATTTTATAACATTTTTCCTAATAGTCAACTAACTATCATTATTCCCAGTGGCTAGGAACCACAGTAATCGCCATCTATGAGCACTGTGGCGTCACTGTAAGTAGTAAGGCTATTCTCTCTGGGTATTTTGAAGAAATTTCACAACTATTGATCCATACCAAGAAAGACAGAGTTCTAATTAAAAACGAAAGCCAAATTTTTAAAACAAAACTTAACAAGTAGATTTATTTACAAAAAGAATTAAATATTAAACACTTCCGACATAATCACGCAGGGCCGGGGGGCCGGAGTTGGGTTGGTGTGGCTTGCTCCCAGGGCATCGGGGACCGTTGTGAGGATCTCGGTGCTTGGTAACGGAGAGCGCGACTTTGATTCGCCTGGGGGAGTGGGATCCTCTGAGCAAATCACCGTAGCACCATCAAGGCTTCGGCTGTCACCACTTCCACGTAGTCTCGGCTGGAAACCGGGCGATGGCTCGGGCTAAGAGTGACAATGGACGTAGGGGCCCGGAGTTCCGCCATGTGGCGTTACACCTGTAGCCCCGTAAAGTCCTAAACAAACTCGTACCTGCGCACTCCGTGCGCGGTGGGATGATATCGCGCCCGAAGACGATAGAATCATCAGGTACTACGCCAGTTGGATGCCTTTGTTGGCGGGACGACGTATACCGAGATCTTAATTTACGTGCAGATTCACAAATGCACGCTCCAGGGCCCATTCTCGGCCCAACAACACAGGAGCCTAGCCAAAACACGTCTATCCCGCTCGGATTTTATACAGCGTCTCCCTTCAATGTCTGGATTTTCAGAAGGGGTGGAGGGGGCGGCAGATGCCGGCAGATTATCGGTTGACATCTTTAGTGGCTTGGAACCGAACAACACATTCCTTGAAAACACGCAGCTGTGTTCCAAGCGCTTGTGGGTTCTTTGGAAATATAACCTCATCTTTCCAGTACGCTACAGCACCAAAGATCGACTCCGAATTTCGTAACTGGGTGTTCTCACGACTCGGTTATTCCGTTGGTGTGAAGAATACGTCCTCTTGAATGTATTTTCCATACACTTGTAAAAATATATTTTGTTTTCCTCACTACTGTTCTCTAAAATTAATATTGTGTAAAGGATGCCTTATGACAAAGCTTACGATTAATGCAAAAATTAGATTCAAACATGACATCGTAATTTTGTACCAAAAAAAGTTGCCATACAAAACGCAGAATTTCGAAAAATCTGTTCGAGTTATGAAAAAGCTGTTTTTGAATTACGAAAGACAGACTTTCAATTTTAACGTAGGATTACGTTCCTCCATAACGGCCCTGCGGAAAGGAAGATTTCAGACGCTAAAACTGTCCATTCACCCGTCCTCGCGAGTTATAATTTTGGCAGTGCGCCAAATCCAGTCTATCGCTTGGACAAGTTAAACAGAATAATAATTGCAAGATAAAAAGAACTTTTCATATACCATGTTTTTAAATTTTCTGTTGAATCATATAAACTTGACAATTCTATGTATTAATAAATACTTTTTAAAAATGTTTTTGATGAATTATCCCATCAACTTGAAAGAAAATGAAGTTAATTGGAAGTTAACTTGCGTTTAACTTTTCGTTCCCGTTCCGGCCGATAGATGGCTGCACCAGTCTACAAGACAAAATTAACTGAAAATAATAAAAACATGGTAAAAATCTGCTTAAAGATGGCTAAAAGTATTTAAAAAATGCAATGTCATCGTGTTCTGAGCCATTCTAAAAGTTTCAAATGTCTAGCTAGTCGGGAAGTTAGTTAAAACTCGATTGCAAGATTTGTACTGTACAAACACACAAACACACTCAAACAAGAAAGCAAGTTAGTAAAAACATGCAAAAAACGCCAAGATGCGTCAAAATTTTGACATACATAGATGTATATATATACATACATACGTATAATATATAGATGCATATATACATGCAAAAGAGGTAAGCTACGGTAAGTATTCCTACGTTAATAAATCGTGGTGGTTTCGTTAGAAGAGACTACCTGAATTTTTTTTAAATATATTTCCGTTTAACTTGAAAAAATATGTATATCTCTCTATTCTAAAAAGAAGTAACTGGCGCCGCCGCCGCTGTCAAAAGCTTGTCACACTATCTCCTCCGAAACCGCTGGGGAAGAGACCGATACCAATAGATGCAGAAAAATGCGGGGAAGAAAGTAAGACATGTCTCATCTTCGTCGGACTTTAAGTTTTTTTTAATTTTATGTTTTGAGGCAAAATATTGACTGTTTCATGTTCAGATTACGATAACTCGCCAAAAATTAATCGTAGAATTTTGATCTTGTTAGAATCTAAGAATACAGACATTTCTCCTTCAAACAAGACCTCATTTGTTTAAAAATAATTTAAAACAGACTAATATTTTCATCAAAATATTAAACCCACTTTTTCGGAAATATCGTCACATATGTGGATGTAATATCGATGCTCCTCAAGTTTTTATCTTACAAAGAAAATATTTACATCCTCTGGAAGATGAAAGCTTTCTCATTCATATGAACCTCATTTCAAGTCTCTATCTTAAAATTTCGATTTTTAATTGAATTTTAAAGCTGAAACAGTGATGATTCATCAGTGATTCCCCTTCGCATAAGGATGACAACAGGAAATGGCTGTTACATTGCCCGAGAATCACCCCTATGTATCTCGCTATTAGCCATAACAGAGGAGCGAGCGTAGCGAGCTTAAGGGCGAAGCCCCTAGTAGTTTACATAAATGATACGTAAAACAGGAAAATTATTTGTTATTTCGTTAAATTATACGGGGGGGGCCTAAAGTAGTTAAGAAACACTGATTTAAATTAATTATGCCTATTACGAATATACAGGGTGATCATAAAGGTATGGCGACAAAATAAGAGGGGTGACAGTACTCATCAAGACGAACAATATTTACAATGCATTCCCCTTAGTGTGTCAAAAAAGCGTAAAGTTCAGTTCCCAAGTTGGACTTTCCTAACATGCGAATTGACGAAATCGCAAGTTGCGAAATCCCATTCCGATCCGAAAGACTCAATGGCGAGCCGCATGCAAATTTCCAGTGGAACCAAACGTTACTGTTTAAAAACGTCAAACCTTCAATGCTGCAAATAATTACCGTGATAACATCGTCCGAAAGGATTTCGGGAAGGAGGATTACACATTCGAGGAATTGGCAGATATGCATTTAATGTATGCAGGCCATGATTTTCCCTTAGGCCCAGTAGGCCCGGGCCCGGGCCCCCCAACATTCCGGGGAACCACCAAAAATTTTTATTTTAAAAGAAAAAAATTCCCAATTCAATTTTTATTATTTTTATATTTTACCTTTTTTAATAGCAATTTTTTTAATATATCCTTTCAAATTTGATTGATTGGTTCATCATATGTATGTTATCTATATAAATAAAGCAGAGTGTCTCTATGTATGTATGTATGTAACGTATACAAATCTACATTTCTTGACGAATCTGGTTGAAACTTCGTATACTTATGTTTTGAAGCCTTGAGATAATTCTAAGATTAGTTTGGAAGCTTTAAAATAATTATAATTATAAATAAATAGTTTTTAAATAATATTTCATCTCCAGACGATGAAATAAACATGGCCGACTTTTCGTCGAAAATCGGTGTATTTTTTTTTTCTCATGAAAGTACATAAATGTTACATATTTGGAAAGAGCTTTGAAAACTGATAATTTTTTTCTCCTTACAATTATTCTGTTACTTTAATAGTTTTACAGATATTGTAATTCTAAAACTCCACCGCTGAGAAATCAAATCAACCATCCACAGTATGGTGCAGCCATCTGTCGGCAGCGACGGGAATGAAAATTGACGGGAATTTAATACATTTGTATGGCCCTGAAAAGGCCCTTTATTTTCTTTTGTAGGGCCCGAGCATAGCCGGGTGAAGCCCGGCTAGTAGTGTATATAAGGGATTAATAAGTTTTTCTGGTTGCATTGTATTGGTGTTTTAATGATGAAGTTAATATGTTGTATTGTTTTTTGTTATTTGATAATGTTCTAGGCTCCTACACTTCAAATAGCCAATTCTTGGTAAAAAGGTACTTTCACAATGATTCATGATTATTTCTTTTGTGTGTCAATTTTGGAAATTTTACGCCCACATCAGTGTTAGGGGCCCCCCATCCCGAGTTGTGCCTATAGTCAAGAATTTTCTAAATCGGGCCCTGAATGTATGGTCAAGCAAATGGTAACGGACGCGAAGCTCAGAAATAGTACCGAGAGAGATTTCCGAGGCGTCGTATTCCCTGCCATTCTACTTTCTCGCCAGCGCACAGTGAATCGCCTAGTACAAGCTAGGTGGACAAAAGTCAATTCAAAGAATCGATTAATTGATGATCCCATGACAATAACAATCCCTCATAGGTCACAATTCGAGGTAATACAGTTGGTTCTCTGTTTAACGACTTTCAAGGGACCGTGAAAAATCGTCCTTAAGTAGAGATCGTCCTTAAATAGAATTTGTGAAAAAACATTTCCCTTCACACTTTACAGGCTTAGGACTGTCAATATATTTCTTAATATATTGGCGTGTTTAAAAATGTTATTTTTATTATCATCATTATTTTATTCACAAAAAGTTATTTTAAATTACACTAAAAAAAGAGTACAAACAATACAATAAATTACGTTTTAAAAAATTCAAAAAGTGTTGATTGCTTCATTCGCCTTGTTTTCGTTATTCTCTTTTCCAGATTTTCTAAAGTGTTAAATGAGTCACCTTTCATTTTCGATGTAATATAACGTCGGAGAACATCTAGAGCAGAAATTGCATCTGTGTAAGACGGTGGCAGTGTCTCGTTTCCGTGTCTTCAACTTCACCTTCTTTGTCTGACACTGTGTTTTCATTTGCTATATCTTCATAAATTTGTTCTACATTTCTGAAATCTGTTGTTAAAACGTATTTATCACAATTGTAGAAATCTTGAATTGAAACATCCTTATCTTCAACAAGACTTCTCCATTCTTCAGGGGTAATGTCATCTTCGTTGATTTCTACATCCGTACTTTGCAGTTCCACTACTTCTTTGTGAGTTCTTTGTGACTTTGTCTAAGTTCTTTGTGAATTCCAGCAACGCGAAAGCAGTTTTTTTATTGTGGATGAAGAAACTTCATTCCATGCTGATGTTATCATGTGCATTGCTTCCAAGATTGTAAATTTTCTAATTTTTATACTGTCAGCCGAATTGTTTATTAATTTCCTAATTAATGACTTTCTGTAGTATGCTTTCACACTGCGAATGATACCCAGGTCTAATGGCTGCAACTTGCTAGTGCAATTAGCTGGTAAGAATTGGATAGTCAAATTTGTAAGTCCAGGCGTATTTGGAGTATGTGCAGTGCAATCGGTCGATTAAAAGTAAAACTTTTCTCTTTTCTCGATGCATTTTTGCATCAAATTTTCTAATCTAGTCAATAAAAATTTGTGATGTCATCCACGCTTTGTTGTTATTGCGGTACTCACAAGGTTTCCTGGTGATATTCTTAAAACACCTTGGTTGCTTTGATTTGCCTATAACTAGTGGTGGAAATTTCTCAGATCCATCCGAATTAGTGCACAGTAAAACAGTCAATCGTTCCTTACTGTGTTTTCCACCAAAACACTTTTCGCCCATTTACGTTAAGGTATTATTAGGCACCATATTGTAGAATAGGCCCGTCTCATCTGCATTGAATATGTTCTTCTCATCATATCCATCTAATATCCCCTTCAGCACTATTTTCCATTCATCCACTATTTTTTCATCTACGGAGCCACTTTCGCCAGATATGCTTTTAAATACAAGCCCGTATCTTTCTTTGAACTTTGTTAGCCAACCAGCCGAAGCCTGAAAATTTTGCATTCCAAACTTTTCTGCCAGAATAATAGCATTTTCTTTAAATATCACTCCGGAAATTAGAATGTTAGATGCTCTTGCTTGATGAAACCATTGCAGGACTGCCTTCTCAAACTCTTCTGATCGGCCACATTGAATTTTCTACCGTTTGGATTTGGATCCCAAACCAAATTTTTGTGCTGCTTCAAGAATTTTCTCTTTGTTTGCTAAAATGCCTTTGAGAGTGGACTCGGGTAGCTGAAATTGTCTTACGAATTGGACTTTTGTTATTCCAACACTTTCTTCCCAGTTTTCAATAATTTTCACTTTTTCGTGTAGCGTAAGATGCTTTCGCTTTGATGCCATTTTGCTCTGCTTACCTCGTATTCGTACTGGAATGAGCTCCTACACACAACCATGAATTCTCTAAACATGAACACGTGCTTCCCAGAAGGAGTGAGAGAGGGGTGCTTTTGGACAGTTCGTAAATCACATGACAACATGGTAGGTACAATAGTGTGATTCCACTCCCGCACTAAGAAATTCGATTCACCAGGGAAGAATGTCACTAGGGAAGAAACAGTAATCCCACCCCCTCCCCCGGTTTTTTCCACTGCAACAAGTCTATGATTGCAGCAAACATAAAGGAAATTCCGGGTCTGTTATTGAAACCAAACTCCCCCACAGAAAGTAACCCTCCTGTAGATAAAATGTTGAAGAAAAAGTTTATCATGTAAGAAAAAATCGTCGTTAAATAGAAACAAAATCGTCTTAAAATAGAATTTTTTTACGTCCGAGGGACCGGGACCGGGAAATATCGTCTTTAAATAGAGATCGTCGTTAAGTAGAGCGTCGTTAAACAGAGAACCAACTGTAATTAATTATGGCAAACATTCCAGAGCGATGAGTCATAAGCGGTTGAAGTGAAGTGATAAGGTAATTCCATTTATGTAAGCAATTTAGTTGCAATTTTGCAGTGCTTTCTATAACATCTAACAAGATTTGAAGTGAAGAACATTACTGTGGCTGTGATGGATTTTTCTTTAGGAAGTAAGTATTTTTACCATGTTTTTATTAACTTGCTTTCTTGTTTGTTTGTGTGTGTGTTTGTCCCTTACAAATCTTGCAATCGATTTTTAACTAACTTCCCGACTAGCTAGACATTTGAAACTTTTAGAATAGCTCAGAACACGATGACATTGCGTTTTTTTAATACTTTTAGCAATCTTTAAGAAGAATTAAATTAAATTTCAGTTATTTTCAGTTAATTTTGTTATGTAGACTGGTGCAGTCATCTATCGGCCGGGACGGGAACGAAGAGTTAAATGCAAGTTAACTTCCAATTAACTTCATTTTCTTTCAAGTTGATGGACTAATTCATCAAAAAAAATTTAAAAAGTATTTACATAGAATTGTCAGGTTTATATGATTCAACAGAAAATTTTAAAATATGGTATATAAAAAGCTCTTTTTATCTTGTAATTATTTTATTTCATTTAAAATTTGATTCAAATGAGAGACAATATGTGTTATAATAGGATTTGAAAAAAAACTACGTAAAAATTGCAAATTTTTCTTCTCGTTTTTAATTTTTCAATTTATACAGTTTTATCCGCATGTACCCTTGCTAATATTTTAATATTGTATAGCAACAATTCTAAGCTGTACAATGATATATAATTAAATACCTCATCTATGCCCAATCTTTTTTAATTTCTTTTTTTCAGATCGTGTGAGCTCTCTTTCAAAAATGGAGTTATTTGAAGAATGGCGGAAACATAAGAAGAATGAAATTCTCTTCTAATAGAGGTTATTATGCAAAAATTTAGTGTTACGAATGGGACTCCTGATTCACAGAGGCATTTACAATTAAAATTTTCAAGTTTTTCGTCAAAATTCTCTGAAAAGTGGGCTGCAGCCAATACGATGATGGACCATTTTTTTAAATAAAAATAAAAGTTGGTTGGAGGTTGCAGATTTAGAATTTAACATGGGTATGCATGAGTCCTGTGCTTTCCTCATGGTCTAGAGCAGGGCTGGCCAACTTTTTTTAGTTGGCGATCGACTTTTCTATAATTTTTTATTCGGCGATCGACTAGTTCTCATTTTTTAAATGGAAAATGAACCGCTTATCACTAACATAGTCCATATATTTATGAAATTATGGCTCGTGATAGACTAAAATCATGTCGAAGATCAACCGGTCGATCGCGATCGACCGGTTTGGACACCCCTGATCTAGAGCAGTGGTTCTTAACCGGGGGTGCGGGCATCCCTGGGGGTGCGAGAGAAGGTTTTAAATTCTTAATGAAAATTAAAAATGGTTGAATCATTTGATGGATACTTTTCCACGGGAAATATAAGCTAAATTAATAGATGGATACTCAATCCATTTTTGTTTGACCTGAATTCAATGGACGACAACGTTTTATTAAAAGACGATATTAGCGCAACACGAGCTAATGCTCGTATTGAAATGGAATTCGAAAAACTGGACTTAGAACAGTTCTGGTGTACGCAGTTAGAACTTTATCCAGAATTGGCAAAAGCAGCAATTGAGACAATTTTACCATCTGCCACCACTTACCTTTGTGAAATGAGTTTTTCGTCACTTTTGCGCATCAAAACAAAAGCCAGAAATCGCTTAAATGCATATGATGACTTACGTGTGGCTCTTTCGTAAAGCGCCTCGTAAGGAGCCTTTCGTAAAGAGCCTCGTTTTAAAAGGATAATTAAGAACAAACAAACAACAACGTAGCCATTAATATGTAATAATATAGTGAGTATCTTAAATGTATTAATTTTTTTATGCAATGAATAAATTATCTTGCAATAAATGTCTTTTCCTAAATAAAAAAAAAATAGAAACACATTTTTCAAGGGAGTGCGAGAGCTTATTTTCAGATTCAAGGGGTTGTTGACTATTAAAAAGATTAAGTACCACTGATCTACAGGAAGTCGGCCTGAAGATCGGCCCAAAAAGAACTTTGAAGACTCGTCTTTCAAAACCAAAAAACGTACGGTTGAAGTCTTAGAAGATCGCGATGTGAGTTGACCACATCGCGATGTGAGTTGGCGCAACTGGTTACAAACCCGTCCGACGAGTTCGTAACCAGTTGCGCCGTGTGCGTGGCTCCATTCAATTACATAGGTTACGACTCATCACTGACTGGATTGTGATTGGAGTCATTTATCAGTTTCTTTTGAGTTGCTCCGTGTGCAGACGGCCTTACACGTACGCTCTTGGAGTGCTTGGAACGTACGAGATTGCGCGCGGGAGAACTTGCAGTACGCTCCAAAGCAGCTTTCCCTTCCTCTCCGTCACATTCACACGTGCACTCAATCACGTGGGATCGTGGTTTCACGCGGGAAAGAGCGTACGTGTAAAAGGCGCTATTCGTTTGTAGGGTCACAGAAAGGTAGCTACTTTGATTAGAAAAGTTCGGAATCTTCAGGAAAAAGGAAATCTGGTGATGTTATTTGTGGTGGCAGGCAGTTGAACAGTGACGAGGCATTATCTTATTACGTAGACTCTAAATGCACCAGTCACTCTTATAAACAGAAGCGAAAGTGGTCATTGAAGGCGGGACATCAAGTGTTTCCATCTTATCCTAGTCTATTCAAGTCCAAAAAGTTGTGTTACCCTTCGGATGAACATATTTCTGTGGCAGAAAAGCACGCCGAAATTAAACTTCAAGCCATACTGGATATGCGCTTATATATTTGTGCTTGTTACACAGTAGCTATCGTTTGGATATAAAAAAGTGGCAAGCTAGAGGTGGAGATGATAAATCTAGTGAGCAACACCGTTCGGAAGAAATCAAGCAAAAGTTTAAAAACCAGATGGGGCTTATTGTAGGCAAACTATAACCTGGCTATTGTTCTTTATGAATCCGGAACTGAGTGGAGAGATTACAGGATTGGATGTTAATCTAATTACAAAGTTTAGTATTTTCTTAAGAACGCTATCCTCCGGCTATAACATTAATTTTATCGAATTTGGAAAAAAGAATGTTCTCAAACCAGAACCCTTTATCTTAATCTGTATTCGTAGTACTATATGCCTGTTACTGTGCACAAAATTCTGGCAAATAATACGGAGGTTATTAAAACATGGATTCTTCCAATAGGGCAGTTCTCCGAAGAATTTCAAGAGGTCAGAAATAAAGAATACCGTAGATTCCGCGAACACTATAGAAGGAAACAGTCACGTAATTCCACGAATATAAATTTGCTGAATATGCTTTTGATAACATCCGATTCTGTAATCAACTCACTCAGAGAAGTGCCTAAAAAGAGAACCGAGATATTACCTGTGGAAGTTCTGAATTTAATTGTCCCGCCTTCAATACCAATACATCAGGTAGCAAGTGATGTTCATTCGTGTGAAGATGAAGATTACTTAGTACCTGATTCGTGAGATAGATGATGAGACATGTTATGATAATTATTAGTCTTGAGTATTATTTGCTAATTTAATTTTATGTTTTTTTCTGTAATTTAAATTATAACTAATATGAGTAAATTTTATTGTATAATTTTTGCTGTGTTAAATTATGTACATAATTTTCTAGTTTTAACAATACCAATTTAATACATTTTTTTATTCCGTACTTAAGTTTTTTAATATAAATATTCCCCAAGCTTCTAAATTATCAAAACATGCGTAATTATTCAATAAAACAGCAAAATATTATTCATCATAAACAGAGCAATCAAATAGTAGAATAAAATGTTTTAGTCCACCTAGCTTGTTCTAGGCCAGGGATGGCGAACCTTTTCCTAACGCGTGTCAAAAAAAGTCTTGAAACCATAGAAATTCGCACCGCGTGTCACTTAAATTTTTTTTTTTCGGCCTTTGGAAGACCTTCGGATATTCAAAAAATTATACGATATATATTTAAAACGAAAACAAATTTAACTTTTTATTATGGTTTGTTTAAAACTATCAATATCAGGAACAAAATAAGTACAGAATTATCGAACTTAATGTTATATTTGTTGTTGTCTTTCGATAATTTATTTATAAGTGGTTCGATATTTGTAACTTTTAATCGCACGCATGCAGCGGACAAGTCGATGCCGAAGCGATTTCTATTCTTGCTTTTAATAAAATTCATTGTCGAAAACAACTGTTCGCAAACGTAGGTTGACCCAAACATTGTCGAAGGAGCTCTTGCCAAGTTTTTCATCGACATTAGCGAATTAGGCAACGAGTTCCATTCAGTTAAAATAATATTTTCAGTGCTTGTTGTTGAAATATATTCGTCACAATTTTCCAGATCTTGTAATTTTTTTTATCTAAGTTTGAGTTTATTTCTGTAAATTTATTCCTCCATACAACACTGTTTCGAAATTGAACCATTTCCGTTTCTAAGTTATCAATTTGAAGCCAATCGAAAGAGGATAATTTAAGATATTCAAATTTAAGTTTGTGTGGTAAAATGACAAACTGTAAAGTTTTCTCCATTTCACGAAATTAAGAAAATATTTCTTTTGCATTCGCTAATACTGGAGAATATTGTTTTAAGACTTCTGTTTGGCAAAAAGAGGAAAAAAATAAATTCAAACAATTATATTTTGAAAATTATTTCTATATAAATTAGATTACAGATCTCTCAGTACGACGAATGAAAATCGAAATTTGAAAAGTTAAATTAAATTGATGTTAAAACAATGTGATCGTCTCGCGTGTCCTCTAAAATTGCTTTGCGTGTCACTATGTGACCCGCGGGTCACAGGTTCGTCATCCCTGTTCTAGGGGATTCACTGTGTAGCGTTGACAGAAGACTGCGTGAAACAGGCTCGATCGCAATCTCATAAGGCGGCCACACACATCTGCACTGCACAGTATTCAGGGGGAAAACGAGTGATTTACAGGGTGCGCTCTGCAGAGCTGCTCTGCAGCGATCCTCCCCTCAGTCGGTTTTTCACAGATCATCAAAGAGATTCGAGGGACCTTGGGGGGAGGACCGTGACTAATCGACCCCCAAGTGTGTCAACAGTTGTCGGGGGGCTGCGTACTGTAGAATTGTCTAGATGTGTGTGACTGCAGCATCAAGAAGAGATACGGAACGAGAGATACGGTAAGCGAATTGTGAGTACGCCAAAAACGGAAGAGCATAGAAGAGATTTACAGCAGCTCTTTTCACAAATACGCGAGTGGTGGCAGACGAAATTGGTGTTTCTCGGAATTCGGTGTGGAATGTTCTACATGAAGCACTCATACACCCCTTCCACTTGCAGAAAATCCAATCATTATACGCAGAGTACTATCCTGTCGGCTACAGTTTGTGAGGTGGATACATCAGATGACAAATAACAATCCGCAGCTATCTGCCTTAGGGCCTGTTCACATAGGAGTCCGTTGCGTTGCGTTAAGGAAAAGATGACGTTGAGACGAAAATAAACCAATCATAGGCCTCCAAACGATTAGCAATGAAATTTTTAACGCCTATGATTGGTTTATTTTCGTCTCAACGTCATCTTTTCCTTAACGCAACGCAACGGACTCCTATGTGAACAGGCCCTTACTGTTGTTCAGTGATGAGGCCTCGTTTACCGTGAAGGCAGTTTCAACAATCACAACCAACAAGAATGGCTGAAGCTAATCCCCACGCTACTACCCCTCGTAAACACCGCAGAGATTTTCAGTGAATATCTGGGCAGGTATCGTTGGAGAATGGTTGGTGGGATCGTATCACTTGGCAGAACGTCTGACCGGTGCAACATACCGTATCTTTCTGGAGCAAGGGCTTCCTGGTTTCTCGCAAGGTCTTCCGCTCACCACACACATGGACATGTGGTTTATGCATGATGGAGCCCCACCACACTTTAGCACCGCACTTCCTGAATGCTACATATCCTGGACTGTGGATTGGACGTGGGGGACCTGTGACTTGACTTCTACACTCCCCGGACCTAATAGATTTCTTCCGGATCCATTAGATTTCTTCTTTTGGGGACACATGGAATCATTGGTTTACGAGACACTTGTGGACTCCATGGATGATCTAGTCGCGAGAATCGTTGCTGCAGCGGACAAGATTAACACGACACCACGAGTGTACGAGAGGGAGCGCCAGTCTTTCATTCGCCGATGTCAACTATGCAACGAAACCTTTGGACATCATTTTGAGCATCTACTTTGAGTCTTTCTCTAATCTGAATAGGATTATGCAACTTATGATTTGGTTTATTCTCATTTTTTCTAGAGATGAAAGTTAAACTTGGACATTGAACTTTACGCTTTTCTGACACACTGAGTGGAATGCGGCCCTAGGTTGCATCTTCTATACTAATAAAGGGACAAGTGGATGTCGAGAGATCACGTGACCGTAACTCATCCGGGCGGGCCACTCCTCGAAAAAAAATGGCCGACAACTATACAGGAAAATCGGTGTATTTTTTTTCTCATGAAAGTACATAAATGTTACATATTTGGAAAGAGCTTCGAAAACTGATAATTTTTCTGCGTACACTTATTCTGTTAATTCAATAGTTTTAGAGATATTTTCATTCTAAAATCACTCACTGCTGAGAAACCAAATCATCTGGAGCAGTGGTGCTGCCATCTGTCGGCAGCGACTGGAATGAAAATTGAAAGGAATTAATTCACTTGAATTTAATACATTTGTAGGCTTTTTTTTTCTTCTGTGGGGCCCGAAGTACATAAATATGTTACACGGATGGCTTGAGCGTAGCTAGGCGAAGCCCGAGCCTAGCCGGGTGAAGCCCGGCTAGTTGTAAATATTGTTCTTCTTGATGAGTATTACCACACCTCTTATTTTATCGACATATTTTACGATCACCCTGTATTTTTAAAGTATAAATAAATTTGTTTCTGAATCTAGTGTTTATAGCAGAACATCAGCCGCCAAAGGTTTTTATGAGATATTATTCTATACTCTTTTACACGGAAACACGTATTTAGAAAAGGCAGTTTCATGTAGCGTCACTGATGGTACATGAAGGGCAGAAAACTGATGTCATGCGTTCTACGCGTGGAAATCTCTGCATTAAACAACAAACATTTTACATTTCGTTTTTGCCAGAGATGTGAAATGCTGTGTGGAACTTCCTTACTGCGGTTTTATGAGTTAGGGCCTGTTCACATAGAATCCGCCAGCGTTAGGGAGTATATTTCACTTATTTTCCCCAAGTTATTGCATTTTAATATAAAAAAGCAATCACCGTAATTAAATCATTCAAAATCAAGTTCATTTACTAGCTATGTGAAACAGAAGCGGGAGAAAATATGAACGAAATTAAACGACAGCAATATTTACAACCAGCCCAGGTGCATTCGTCCTGTTTTTCACAACTTTTACAATAGATGGCACCACATAGGACGTTTTTCGGTCGATTTCACCATTTAACTATAACAATACAGAGGCTGTTCACACATTTTTTAGACGATGTATATTGTATTCACAAAACTAAATTACATAAAATTCTTGTGTTTTAAATGTTCTATTTGACATCCCTTATTCTGAACTATCTTTCGACACCGCAATTTCCAGGATAATAATGCCTTTTGAAGTGTCAGAAGAGGTATTCTATCCCATTCCTCCTGAACAGCTTTCCAGAGTCCTGTAAGGGTTTTGGGACGACGTTTGGATAATGCAGATTGTAAAAGTCCGAAAGCACAAAAATCCATAGGTTATACATCGGGAGATTTAGTAGGGATATCAGTGAAGGGTATGGCCTTATACCAGTTTTTTGTTCCATTTCTTTTAGGAAATTTACAGTGGATTTTGATGTGTGACTGCTAGCTTTGTCCTGATGGAGTCTCACAGATTGATGGCACTGTGGGTAAAGCAATGGTATTTCATTCAGAAAAATTGGCGATAAAATATGTTCCTGATAGTATTCGGAGTTAATCTTGACATTTTTTTCCACTCTCTTTATTTTTAACTTGCCTTTATAAGAAAAACCAGCAACAATCATGAATCCCTTAGAAAAACTTTCTTTCGATTCTTTGAACCATGTACTTAAATTTTTTCTCCCCTTTTATGATAATAAATGGCTCTTTTTTTGTTGCAATCATTTAAATACACCCATGATTCATCTATTGTGACAATTGTTTTCCATTTTTCTTTGGATAAATGTTTCTCATATAGCATTCTGCAGCGTGTCCTGCGTTCAGCGATATGATTTGGAAGAAGACGATGCACATTGCGTTTTTTCGCTTTCTTAAGATTTAAATCAACGTTTATCATTTTGTTTACAGTGGACACCGAGCCTTTTAATGATTTTGCAACTGTCCTTTGACTAGGGGGATTTTCTTTTAACATTAAACAACGTACCTTTGCAATAGTCGAAGATGTCCGTTTTTTCCTTGGATACTTGTTTGGAATTTTTGTCCTACTTGAGGCTCCAATTTGACGCTTTTTCCTTTCTTGTTGACGATATTACCTATCGACGCTTTAGATATCACAAAACCGTGACTCTCACATCGTTTTTGGATAACGGAGTATGCATATTTCTCTTCGGAAAGAGCATAAATGTAGCCTTCGAACCACTGCTTTGTTAAAAACGCTATTTTGAATAAAAACAAAACTTTCAAGCCGTAGACGATAATTTTGACTTTTAAAAACATAGTACAATTGCAATTATTTCTTTTGCAGCAAACGATTTTTTATTACCGCTTACGAAAATCGTCTAAAAAATGTGCGAACAGCCTCTGTAGTACTTCAATAGATGTAATAAACAGACAAATTTAAACTCTTGGTTTCGTCGCAAATTTCCAATTAGTGAATAGTATTTCAATACGCTATTGTGTGTGATTTTCAGTTTTCTAAGCGATATAACCTGCATAGTTTGTTCGAGGATATTGCAAATTACTTTTGATTTCTCCCAGTATTCAACTCGGAATGTGGTTACTGACTTTAATGGGAATTTTCGAAGTAAATGTTACTCGGAAATTAAATTCATTTATTCGGTAAACCGAAACTAAATTCCTCCTATGCATGGTCATATATGTCATTAATCAAACGAAGTAATAATTTCCTTTTAACTATTACGTATATTAACTTATCTTGGACGTTGAGCGACTGAAACTGTTTTTAGCTAGACTTTTAGAATCAACAAATTAGTGAAAATTTTTCAAAAAGATTTAAATTGGACATTGTATAAGAACTAAAACGCCTGGATTTTGCAAACAACTGCAAAACCTATCGAAATCAAAGTTTTCTTTCCTAAAAACTATTCCCAGAAAGTTTCCCAGTTCTACATAATATCTAAAGTGTCATGAAAAATCTCCGTTTCTCTTCTAATGGCAACAGTTTACAAATTCCCGAAAATAACTTTTACTCTTCAAACAAACTATTCGATAATTTTTTAAACATTTCCTTGATTGAAATTCAGATAGTTTAGACTTAGACTTTCCTACATATGTGAAAGGTATCTGCACAAAGTTTCTCAATGGTTACTGCAGAGCCTATCAAGGTAGAAATAACCAGTCTGTATAGGCTACGTAACGCAGTCATCACGACACTGCATGTTAACCAAAGAGTGGATAAAGCCCCTAATCACGTCATTCCCTTGCTTATATACGGCGCTGAAGGAATGTTCTAGTATGTCATTAAGTTTAGACAACGTATCAAAATCTGCATGCAGAACTCTGCAGTAAGAACACAGGAAATTTATGATATATATATATATATATATATATATATATATATATATATATATATATATATATATATATATATATATATATATATATACAGTGGAATCTCGATCGATCGTTTTCGGATCCATCGTTTTTCCGTATGTGTCGTTCATTTTATCCAGTCCCAACGATCATATTGCTCTGTTATGTTTCCGCATCTATCGTTTTCCCGCATTTATCGTTCATTTCAATCGGTCCCTTTAAAAACGATAGATCGAGAGTCCACTGTATATATATATATATATATATATATATATATACGGTCACTTTATTCCGGAACCTTTGACTGAACATCATAGAGAATACGGGGCTTGTGGCGGCCTAGTGGTACATCGCGCTGGTTTTCGGTGCTGAGGGTGCTCGGATCGAATCCTGGCGTCGCGCCACGAAAAATGCCTCCGTTCGTGTCGTTCCTTCGTAGGGGGTAATGCTCTCCGCCTATATGGTGCCCCCATAATAAAATGGGCAGTAAAATTCCGGTGTAGTATAGGTGAATTTCTGACGACAAGTGCCTCCGCATTGGTAAAAAAAAAATAGAGAATATACATATATATGTATGTGTGTGCATATATACATACCTACCTACACGCACACACACAAACACACACACACACACACACACACACATATATATATATATATATATATATATATATATATATATATATATGTATGTATATACAGATACAGAGAGACAGAGAGAGAGATGTAACCTAATTTATATTGAACACAGAATTAAATGCATTTTATTATCAAAACTTAAATTAAAATTAAATTGTATAATTCCTAAATATCAGAAAATATTTCATAAATTTTAACAACTCCTGTAAGAAAATACACATTTAATTAGCTAAGTATTAAATAATTCAGTACACGCACATATGTATATATGTTTAAAAGAGGGGGGGAGGCATTACTTTGACACCTTCAGCTGCAATTAATGCGGCGGCGGCGTAACTGTAGCGCCTGTAAAAGTAGTTTCCTCTGTTATGAACTATTACAGCACAGAAGCCCTGAAAACTAGTCCTGTCAAACTCACCTCTCAAGCGCAGTCCCATACAAGGTAGAAAAATAGAACTCTTAATAACTTCCAACGTTATTCTTGCTTTTTTTATAACTTTTCAGGAACTCTTATGCTGTGACAATATTATTGTTCTCAGGTGTCCAAGGCAATCTCTCATTTTTTGACTTCAAATCTATACAATGTGGTTGAACATAACTGGTTTCTTTTTCCTTATAGTAAAAAATATGAAAATTATGTTTAATAATTCAAGAATTTTCTTTCAATGCGGCAGGCAAATGTCATATATGTGTATATATATATATAGTTAGTAAATAACTACTAAAAAAGTAAATAAAAACTAGTGTACTTAAAATAAAAAATAATAATAACTCTTAGTCATAATAAATGTCTAAGTTAACTTAGGTAATTATGTCCTATGGAACAGTGTCCTTTGTAAGTCTGCCGGTGAATCTATATGCTCCATGGTTGCAATGTTTGTGACGTCAGTCTTCTTGCGGTCTCCTTAACTTAACTTTCACTTTGTCTTCCGCCGACTTTGGTGTTCTATGATAAAACCACTAATTATACACTTCTTCTGTTTCTTATGGATTGTATGGTGTCTAAGTATGTTTATTGCTCAGATCATACTTATTAGAAACAATCCATTGGTTTTTAGACAGTATCGGTACCGCTGATGACAAGATGCTGTCTAAAACCTATTCTTCACTTATCTTTTCATGTTTTTAGTTCCTGGCTCTTGTGGTTCTGAGCAAATTTTAAATTTCTAAATTTTTCTTGCGAAATATTGTCGCGCCATCTACCGGCTTATGTAGAAGTTATTTAATGTTTAAAATTTTGTTGTGTAAAACTCTTTTAAATTGTCTTTCCAGGAAAACAATAAACATGTACGTACCTCATGTTGTTCTTTTATTTTTTCGAACATGAAATGCGGTCAATAATTTTGGACCATCTTGTACAGTAGAATGCATTGAATAAATAGGAAAATAAAATGATTTTAAACTAGATGGTTCAGAGATTCTTTTAAACAATAATTTTAGCCCTAGATTAGTAAGAGATATTTTTATACATGAAAAAACTCCCTTTTCCTCATTTTATCGACCCACTCAATTGATAAAAGGCTGATTCGACCTTCGCCAGTCGCAGGATCGAACCCTGGACCTGTGGTGTGGCATCTTGAAGCTTTTAACCACTACGCCACCGGCGTCATTTTCCAGACACACTGTATGTATAATACATATGAGTACGTTTACCTATATGTATGCAGATTTATTGAAAATTTAGAATAAACTTTAAACTCTTAAAGAATAACGGATTATGGGTTAAGAACTTAGAAATATCCTTTCTAAACCAATGATCTTCATAAATTTGCTGTTACAAGTAGCTAAATATTAATGGTTTCACTTCATTATCTCGAAGAGCAGCATAATAATAAAAAGAAATTCTGAAACTTTTGAAGCAAGACATACTTGATGAATGGGTGTTCTCCGCTGAACAACAAAGAATATTAATCTTCTCCTTCCAAAATTCAAGTCCAGACGTGAAACTAGCATCGCATCGTCATTAACTCATCAATTAAGCCTCCCAGTATCGAATAGGGAGACAAAGGACAATTAAGATATTAACTCAGCGGACAGAAAATTTTATCACAGAAATAAAATTTGAACTTTGACCTCTCTTGGAGAATAGAATGTTTGTAGCTACAGGATTTTTAGAACTGAAATACATTACATATTGGATAAGAAAAAAATAATGGATTTTGGGGATCAGGTTGCTTTAACATGCTTCTGTCTCTTTTGTGCCTGTTTTCTAAATTTAAAACAGAAAAAATTAGAAAGTTATATTACGTTATTTTTTGTTGAAAATACACCCAAAAAGCATAATGATTTTTAAAATTAATATTTACCTGTGATACAATAACTAATTAAAATTGTACTACAATGAAAACTCCTGTCTCTTTTGTGTCTGTTTTCTAGATTTATAACAGAAAAAAATGAAGTTATATTACTTCATTTTATGGTGAAAATACACCCAAAAAGCATAACGATTTATAAAATTAATATTTACCTGTGATACAATAATTAAAATTGTATTACAATGTTTTGTAGATTTATAACAGAAAAAAATGAAGTTATATTACGTCACTTTATGGTGAAAATGCACCCACAAAGCATAAAGATTTATAAAATTAATATTTACTTGTGATACAATAACTAATTAAAATTATATTTCAGTGAAAACTTCTGTCTCTTTTGTGCCTGTTTTCTAAATTTATAACAGAAAAAAATGAAGTTATATTGCGTCATTTTATAGTGAAAATACACCCAAAAAGCATAACGATTTATAAAATTAATATTTATCTGTGATACAATAATTAAAATTGTATTAGAATGTTTTCTAGATTTATAACAGAAAAAAATGAAGTTATATTACGTCACTTTATGGTGAAAATGCACCCACAAAGCATAAAGATTTATAAAATTAATATTTACTTGTGATACAATAACTAATTAAAATTATATTTCAGTGAAAACTTCTGTCTCTTTTGTGCCTGTTTTCTAAATTTATAACAGAAAAAAATGAAGTTATATTACGTCATTTTATGGTGAAAATACACCCAAAAAGCATAACGATTTATTCACCTGTGATAGAATAACTAATTAAAATTGTATTACAATGAAAACTTCTATCTCTTCTGTGTCTGTTTTCTAAATTTATAGCAGTAAAAAATGAAGTTATATTACTCCATTTTATGGTGAAAATACACCCAAAAAGCATAACGATTTATAAAATTAATATTTACCTGTGGTACAATAATTGAAATTGTATTACAATTGTATCCGTGGCTGAATGGTTATCGCACCTCACTGCCTGACAGGTCCTCGGTTCAAATCCCCGCACAAGCGCTACGGCCAATTTTAAAACCCTTCACTGCACACTGTATCAAATTTGATACATAAGTTATTTTTCCCCTTTATATTCAAAAGCAATATTTTTTATCCACTTGTGCACCTTGTATTAATTTTGAAACATCATAACAAAGCTTTTAATCACTGTTAGTTACATTTTCGTAGGATAGATGGCAGCAGGAATACAACTGCGATCTCAGTAAAAGATAGCCGTTCAATTCATACCAGGCCTGCCTTAGTATTTGCTATATTTTCAGTATTTTAAAGTCAGTTTACATCTTTGAAAGTTTTATAAATATATTTTAGAGGTACGTAGCTTTTATAATTATTAATAAAATACTTCTTTAATCTTTTATAAAAAATTCAAGTATCTTTTGTAAAAAGTTCAAGTTTTCTCTTCAAGCTAAAATGTTTGTTTATTTTTGTTGTTGATTCGACGCTAAGCAATGCAAAAAAAAAGGCTATTCGCTATGTTGGATGCGATTCCATTCCTATTCTTTTGTAAAGGTTGACATTTTGAAGTCAATGATTCATGATATTCACTCTGAGTCGGAATATTTATTCCTTATGTCAAAAATTCAAGTTATGTGCAAAAACTGAAGTCATTTATTAAATTTATCGTATGGATACATGCATTGAAGTCTTATTTTGTATTGATTTATTCAAGAATTATTCAGATGATGGTAAAAGGTAAGCCATTCCAATATTATTTGCATTAAAAGAATTAAGAATATTGATTTAACTGCATTTAAACAAGTACATTAAATATTTTCTTTTGGTAATGGAAACTCATACAGTCCACTCCGATATAAAATTACATTAATAAATTAACTGACCCCCACCGACATTTTCTTCTTTATCTCTTCTTGAATGGCTTTCATCTCTTCTTGACCTGCAGACATTTCTTTCTTTATCTCTTTTTGACCTGCAGATACTTTTTTCTTTATCTCTGTCGCAATGTTGTTTTGCATAGCCATCATAGCAGCAATCATTTGTTGAAATTTATCTTCCAAATCTTGAGCGATTGGCCTTTTTTTATATCCTGCCATATTGGTTTTACAAATTTATCTAACATTATTTGGTCTATCTCCGAGCTTTTTGCGTATTCAATTCCCAAATATCCAATTACGACACCTTTCATGTGCTTTGGTACATGCTCTACCTTCTGGCCTGGCATTTGTATGATTTTCTTAAATGCCACTTGGTTTAATAATTCTTCGCAGTTCGTGCCATTTTAGCAATTACTTTTTAAACCTAAACTAACTTTAATATTATTATTCTACTGATTTCCTATACTCTTCCCTTAAACTCAGTGCAATTTCTACTGCATTATAAATTAAACAATTTTTCTTTACCGCGAACATAGACATACATCATTACTTTCTACACTGTTTAACACCTTGATTCATACCTGCACACAGAACAATCACTTCCGGACCATTGGTTTTGATCCATATACAAAATTTCTACCAATATTTATTTAAAACATTTAAATTATTTAACCTCCACGTTTGGTCATCGGCACCAATTTATGGGACTGTATGTTAATTGTTGTGGTTAGTACTTTGCGTTTATACGATAAAGAGTGATGACTCATATGTACATACACAAATCAATTTATTAAACATAATACTAAAATACATACACTTATACATTTCATGATATATCAGGTGCTTAATAATACCAAAATTACTAATCAACAATTCTTAACCCTTTCACCGGCTCAATTCGAAACTCTAATTCACCTATCCTGGCTTCTGAAACTTGTACAGTTCTACCCTTCAAGCGGCCCGATTCCCTGGAAAAAAGTTTGTTTTCACTGCAAAAATACTTCTTTCCCCCTTTTCGGAAGTATCTTTTGCCTGTCACCGCAACCCTCTACAGTAATAAAATTTAGCACCCCGCTAGTGTCTCCCCCAAATTTGTTCCCCAACAAGAAAGCGGAATTTTTCTAGGAAACCGTACGTGTGTGTGTGTGTGGCTTATTCCACCCGCTCTAGCCGTAGGCTAGACCAGAGGAAAAGGGGGAACAGCTTTTGAGGGTCGTGTATAAGAGATTTCCGTTCCTCTGAAACACTCCTCCGTAGCGGTTGATGATAACGTTAAAATGCTATGAAAATTTGGCAAAAATATTATATTCAATTTCTTCCAAACTTCAGATATTTTCAAAACAAAGCATTCGAAAATATAAATTAAATATTAAATATTTCAGATTTTAAACCATCTCTTATAGTTTTAAGTTAATAAAAAATTCTAGAGAATTCCATTAAATATTTCATCTCACTAGCATAATATTTTTCACACGTTTTCCCATATAAATTTTATTTCTTCATTGATTTCAGGAACCAAAAATTTAAACTTCTATAATTACCATTTTGTTACACAGAAGATACATTTTAACAGCCGTAAAAATATTTACACATTCTGAAACACTGCAAGTGGTTAAAAAATGTTATAAGTGTAAATTTTGTATAATTAAAACATAATAATACACAAATTATTTAAATGTGTCATGTTACAATCACATTGTTTTATCCTATGAATTTTATATTTCATTGTTAAACGAATTACACTCACACAAAACGATAAAAGAATATTGCAGTTCACACACAGAATTACTTATTGTTCCGTATATGTAATGAAATTTCGGAAAAAAGAATTATTTTAACAAACCAAAATTAGATAATATTAAATTTTAGAATTAAGGTTATAACATAATATTCCATTTTTGGCATGATCTCAAGGTTAGTATAAAAAGTGACACACAGTACCAAAATGACTGCTCAAAGGTTATGCTTGAATATATATGGTTTATTTACACTACTATATATTTTATATACAATAACACTTCAAAATTCATTAAACTTTCTTCAAATTATTTAATCTTATTCTAAATTTCTTTCAAGTTAATCATTCAATGCAATTTTTCTAGATATTCACAAATGTTAACCGCAATAATTATCACAATTAATTTCAACAATAAATATTTGCTAATAGATACACACATCATTGATAATCAGTTCCATCAGTAATAAAATTCCTCATCATAACTTTGTTACTACCAATTACATTCATCAATAATTTTTACTAATAGTTATACACCTCAATAATAATGTTTTGTCAGTAATTAAATTCCTCACAATAACTTTGTTACTACCAATTAAAATCACCAGTAACATTTACTTATAGTTACACACATCATATTCAAAATCACCAATCATCAATCATATTCAAATTCATCAGTAATTAAATTTCTCAACATAACTTTGTAATTAATGTTTTAATTGTTTTCAATCTTTCTCTCAAAATCTTAAAATTTTAGGAATGCCGAAATTAGAGTTCCAAATGACACTTCCCTATCATTAATATAAAATTCTCTGAAACAAACCTTGGCTGACATCGATGACACCACATGTATACGCATGAGTTTCAGTCCTCGGACTCATTAACACTCACAGGTATAAGGATAATAATCCGTTGCGTCATAATTGGCAGTCCACGTAGAATATCAGTAAACACAGTCTGGAAGTTACCACTCAGTTCCTGATCTTTGTGCAAGGGTGCAGAGTCTCACGGCTGGCATGGGGTTGATCGTTGTCGTCAAGGAAACAGGCTCAAACTCTTAGCGTCAGTTCCAGATCATTGGGCAAGGGTGCAGAATCTCTCAGCTGGCATGGGGTTGATCCTTGTGGCTGAGGGAATAGGCTCAAATCCGTGTAATCTGGTAATCAACTATTTTATCATGCAAGGGTCAACAGCAACATGGTTTCACCCTTGCTTTTAGTTTCGACTCATTTATTCTATATGTTTTCACGACAGTATATTTTCTTTTATATTACAAATAAATAATTATATCGCTAAAAATTTGTTAGTTCTTTCTGATGTTACAATTATAGATGCAATGATCTTGTTATAACCTTAATACATAATACCATATTTTCAAGTGCTACAATTTTTTACAACAGAAGATCGATAATAGATCGCTATATCATACACAATTGCTTATTTCTTATTATGTGAAAATGTGATGTAAACAAAGACGTATAGTTATTTTAAATATAGAAATATATGTTAAACATTCTATTCTTTTGTATGGTATTTTTCAAAACAGGAAGCGGGGCACAAAGCTAAATAGATGCATCCATTCTGTCCACACCACCCATTGTATGGTTGCAATCCAGAACTGGTACGGGTATTTTATAAGTTTTCCCATGTTTTGTTATATTTTGCATTTCTGTGGAATGGATCGTGCTTAAAATGGCGACAGATCTTTTATCATGCCACTTCATTATCAAAGTTTTCCCCCGTTGATAAGCAATCAGCTCACCCTTTTTCATTTTCTTATTTTTGATTGATTTGCAGTGCAATAGCGAATTAATAACAATTTTGGAACAACATCCAAAATTAATTTTTATAATATTTATATTGCAGCCGAAAAATTTTGTTGATGAATGAATATTCATGCTTAACTTATGACTTGCCAATTTTCATGGTTTTCATGCAGAAAACCAAATTTTTTGAAATATCAGAATTAAAAATTTAGTATTTTCTCGCAACACACATATTGGATTTGAGTTCAATTGAATGCACTATTTAGACGCTATTGCACATACGTACATACACAAGTTTATAGTTAAATACACAATTTTACAAATCAGTTTTGTTTTAATCATATTCTTTTTGTGTCTATGAAAATACATCTTTTTTTTAACTGCAATTTTAAGATTGTATCGGTCATATCAATGTCCTAGTTAAATGCTGTAATAAAGAAATTCCGATAATTTGGTTGTTTAGAGAGCTTAGGTCAATTTTTGGTACTCGAAGACTAATTTGACCGGGACTTACTGCTTAATGTCGATACAGATGAATACAAACATTCATATAGAAAAGGGACTCGAACCTGCGAACTCCAGCACCGTAAGGTTCACCCGGAAAATTATGCTTTCATTAATTTGCTTCCGACCACTATCAAAAATCAATGAAATTTTAAGGAAACAGCTACGGGGTCCGAAAATCCTCTCGCTGGGAAGTCGGCTACGCAAGAGAGGGGTACGAAATCAGGAGAAAATTCCTATCTCATGAGGATGATCAAAATTGTGGAGATAACCTCGAATGTGACGCTCTAAACGCCTTACACCTGATAATTTGGGTAGGTAGTTCAACGTGAGTTAAAAAAAAAGAAAAGAAACACCTAAGAATTTCTCACCAATCCCTCCAACCCATTAATTTACAGATTAAAACAAGATGTTAGAAGACCGAGATGAAGAACTAAACAATATTTTGTTACACGAGGGTTAATTAGATAGACTGGAACCTAATTTTAAAGCCGATTACGAAAGGCGGGAATCATCCATGCCAGAAGTAGGATTCGAGACCGAAAGACAGAGCCCTACCATTCAGCCATTTCCCAGTATGAAGCACTGTACAACATCAAATAACTTTTCAAACTTGTATGGAAAGTAATAAAATAATAATTGAAAAGTTTGAAATGTAGCCAAATTGATAAAATAAAATAAAATATGTTTAGACATTATTTTAGTTATTAAAATCGTTATTTTAGTTATAAAAATTATTAAAAGACGATTAATTAAATTTAAATATACATAATTTAAATATACAGTACATGAATTAAATCCTGATTTAAATTAGGATTTAAATCACTTGATTTTTTAAAAAAAATCATTGATTTAAATCAAAATTACTTATGTATATAGTTTTACATTATGTTTCATTCAAATGTAATTTTATTAGCTATAATGGCTTTATCTAGATTGTAAAGTAAAAGATAAAGTAGGAGGGAACTTCTATCATTGCAATATCATATTTTATCTATCACTGTGATTAGTAAGAGTTTTGTTGACATAGGATACAAAAAATCATGGTTTCATGTATTTAATATATAATTTATCATATGTAAATACTAATAGTGCAATGAAAACTTTATCATTAATCGTAATAATAATTTAATCATAATTTAAATTATTGCCTTTGAAATTTTTAACTTGTTAATGTTTAAAAACATAAAAATTCGCGAATCTCCCAGATTATGATCCTAGGGAAATTCATAAGCGCCCTGTTCCTGTGGCCTTACAACAGCCAGCTAGATATTCCACACCCTCCATTCTTGACCTTCCTTCTTGGAAACTGATGCAATTACCGAACATCTGACTTTTCGGGAAAGTCGATCTGCAACCCCCCCCCCCCGCCCCTCCAACTTACCAACGTCGCTCTATTCAGACCCCCATCCCGTGAATGCGTCAGAATCGGAGATGTACATGTAGGGGTCTTCATTCCCCAATTTCGGACAATTCGAGGTTGTAAATCAAGCACCTTTTATCGTTCCGAAAACGGGGGAAAAACTCCGTGCAGTGCTGGAAAAATAACCTGCGCCTGTTCAGGTGTACGTCACTGCCCGAATGAGACGGCTAAGGTCGGACGTAATATTTCGTCACTGCCCGGATGAGACAGTCAGGGCTCGACGTAATATTTCGTCACTGCCGTTGAAAGGGTTAAGTGATATATATCTATGGCAATATATGTTAATATTAACGGTGACTTCCCCTATCATTATCCTACGCGATCATCTAATTTATCATTATTCAGTGAGCATCTAACATGGAATTACCAAGTACACAAAAAAATCCCATACCTGTAGCACTTTTCTCGCTCGCACAGTTGGGAAGGCGCTTTCTTTACTATACAATGGGCTCTCCTCTTGAAAATAGCCGGGATGGCTGGATTGCGCCTCACTCGTATTGGTCAACTGGTTTCCGGACTCTACACCCTTGGGTTATGGCGTACGCTCGATGGGGGATTTCGACAAAGCTCATGGTCACTTTCACGCTGAACTGGATGGGGAACTCCTTCTAGGGTTTAGAGCTGGTCTCCGCGTCTTGTCCTCTCCTTGGGCCGACAAGCGTGCGTAGCTGGTTCGGGTCGGAGCGGGAGTCTTTCCGGGTAATTGGCACTTCAACGGGCAGACATTTCACGCACTGGAACAGGGGGCTTGAGTCTGCTTCTCCAATAGTCATTCAGGCTGTTTCGCTAATACTTCTATCTCTACTTCAGACTACTATCACTAAGGTCGATCGTTACATCTACCTGCTTCTTTCGAGCTCAATCTACATCTCTTAGGTAGACTACGTGTATCAGTAAGACTGCCTCTCTATGCCAGGTTCAGTCTGTACTCTGCATCACTATCTATCTCCCTAACTAACGATGGGGCTTACATACCCGCCATGCTAATTCAACTGCGGCCCTTTCAGCTTTTTGATTCTGCCTGCGCCTCTCGATTTCTCAAATCAATCTGCTCTGCCCAACTTTTCTCACTCTGAACTTACCTTCAACTCCTTCACTCTGGGCTTCCATTGGTGGCCACCTTCTGACCAATGGGCCAACTTGGACCTATATTAATGGCCGTACATATATTTTATAATTATTCTTCTCTCAATCTAAATTGAAGGGGGCGCCCGTCCCTCATTCTGACGCCCTTCTTTCTGGGGTTCCCTCACACTCCCACATTCTCCCGACTCCCTTCGACCTCCTACTGTGCTCCTAACGAAGTCAACATCATAAATTTCTTTATCTCCCTTTTGCATCTTTAACTTCTGACCCTTTTTTTCCGATTTTCGACTGCTTAGTTCATTAAATCCAGCTGGTCCCCCTTCACTGTCCGTATTTCCTTTCAACTTGGCATCTCTCGTCTCCATTTTCGCGTAATCAGTTCGTTAAATCCAGCTGGTCACCATTTATTGCCCTTTCTGAATATATTCTTCTAACATTATTTTTGTGGCTATCTTTCATCTGTTTTATTTGGGAAAACTCTGTCGCCCACACTGCGACACCCATCTCCGCTTTCATGACCGTGGGCTTGGGGTGCCATACACAGCATATGTGTCAGTCAGGTGGTCAACCTGACGGGGATCCCTAGAATTAATTCCCAAGCATGCTTGGTCCTCATTTTATTGACCCACTCAAGGGATGAAAGGCATGAGTCGACCTTGCCCTGTCGCAGGGTCGAACCCTGGACCTGTGGTGTGGCAGCTCAATACGTATATAAATTACAATTATTATTATAAATTATACTAATCTCATGTGAATGCAAATTTAGGTTGACCAGCATGCTAGAATCCTTAAAAGGTACTCCATCATTTTGAAAATCATAATTATTCTGGGTGGCAGAATTTAATAACAATACAACGGCTTAGATCAAAAGTGTAAATTTTCAAAGTAAATGCGCGGGTAAAAGGAAAATTTTAATAAAAATATTGTAATACAGTTTTTGTTCATCTATACGTAGGTCAAACTTTGATCACTATTAGAAATGAAAATTAAAAAAAAATTTTTCCATATACGAGCGCTCCACCCTAATGTATATTATTTCATAACATTTGTATTAGCAGCCTAGATTTTAATCATTTGCACTTACTATTGTAAGCAATTTTCTATGTCAATAGATGGCAGCATGTGACAGACCGCAAAAAGAATGTTAACGCATGTGCACTGCGATACTGTGAGCAGAGAGAGAGATATGTGTAATGAATGGTGGCGCACGTTTACGGCCAGCCGCTAAGTGTTTCCTAAATGTTCAAATAAAACCTTTGTTATTGTTTTAAGAAAGTATAATGTATTATTGATTTTCCGCTCTCCAGTAACCAGAAGCTTGCTTGTTAGCGAAAGAAGAGCTAACACTATGATAAACAACCCGTCTGCGAAATTCATCGGTGTTGCAATTGCAATGAACAGTAGCAGTGTACATGCAAGCATTACACGTATATATATACAGTGAAACTTCTATAGGGCGGCCAGTATTTGTTCCGAAATAGAAGTGGCCTTCGAAAAGAGGTTTCTTCCATAACATTGCCGGAAGATGGCCGAATGGCTAGGACGCTGGCTTTCGGTACCAGAATCTGCGAGTTTGAGTCCTATCCTTGGCATGTATGTTTCTAGCCGTTTGGAATCGGCTTTAAGCGGTAGGTCCCCGTCTAATTAGCCCTCGGGTAGCAAAACATTGACCCAAACTAAATTTATAACGTTGCTCTATGGATCTCTTTAATCCGTTCTGAACAAAATATGGCCTTTTAGAGGAGTGACCGGTTAGAGAAGTTTCACCTTATTTATGCGTGTGTATGTATATATATATGTGGGATAACTTTTGTGTGAAGGAGTATTTGCACTCATTAAAGCAATAATCACTCCAAATATCTAACAATAACGAATGTATATTTATTGAAAGTACGGTTTAAATAGTATAAAAGCGTCTTTAAGCGTCTGGCTCCTACGCGTCCGAGAGCCCGTCTCCCCGTAACAAAAGCGAAGAGTCCTTTCCCTCGAAAAAATCTCTCCTCTCCCAGAAAAGGGGGTTTGCTAGGAGCGGGGGTCACATTGCCCTCCTTGGCATCTCGGCACCTCAGCTGTGGTGACAGTGCGGTTCTCGGTCACTGCGGCGATTCCTCTCTCACATATATATATATATATATATATATATATATATATATATATATATATATATATATATATATATATATATATATATATATATATATATATATATATATATATATATATCGCACCGGGGCAAGAAATGTGTCACAAGTCAAAAAATGGCAATTTTGAAATTATGTCATTGAAAAATATGTATGAAGTGCCTCATCGTGCACGAAAAGCGGCACACCTCTATCTCGCAATTTTTCCAACTGAGGGCTGCTATGTCAGTGTTATTCCATGTTTTTATTAACTCGTTTTCTTGTTTGTTTGTGTGTTTGTCTAGTACAAATCTTGCAATCTATCTTTAACTAACTTCCCAACTAGCTAGACATTTGAAACTTTTTGAATAGCTCAGAACACGATGGCAATGCATTTTTTAAATACTTTTAGCCATCTTTAAGCAGATTTTTATCATGTTTTTATTATTTTCAGTTAATTTTGTCTTGTAGACTGGTGCAGCCATCTGTCGGCCGGAACGGGAACGAAAAGTTAAACGCAAGTTAACTTCCAATTAACTTCATTTTCTTTCAAGTTGATGGGATAATTCATAAATTTTTTTAAAAAAAGTATTATTAATACACAGAATTGTCAAGTTTATATGATTCAACAGAAATTTTAAAAACATGGTATATAAAAAGTTCTTTTTATCTTGTAATTATTGTAATGCTAGTTCCAGCTTTAATGTATTCTTCAAGTTGATTTTTCTCAAATGCTGCATTTTTGAGTTGTGTCACTTTTCTTGCCGAGGTGCGATATATAAAAATATATGAATGAATGAAATGAGCTATATTTAAAATATAAATAGTTTAAATGCATAAAGATATACAGAGAAGTTTAACACTAGATTTAAGGAACATTATTTGGGACCTAAATGTTTATTTATCAATGCAATTTGCTAAGTAATGTTGTAAATAATTGCTCGATGAAATTCACAATGGATTATAAACATGGCACTTGCTTTCGGGCTACTAGGCACACACAGTCCTTCAGTTCGTAAAATACTTTGTGTATATATAGTATAAATTTTGCACATATTTATTTATAAATTATGTTAGCATTTGTATTTCCCATAAATGTGAATCAGAATGATACCTACTACCTGGGAAATTTGAATCTTCTAAAAACTCAATACGAAAACTTATATTTAATTAATTTGGAGGGAATAAATTCAATTTAAACCAATTTTATTTGTTATCGGGCTCTTAAAAACAGTGTGTCAGGAGAGGCCATTTCAAAATTACAAATAACACCAGATGTCAATACTTGTACAACATAAAACTGTTCTGAATTATTGTGAATTCCGAGACTAAACGAGGCCTCATTATTGTCAAACAGTACTTAACAGCTACTATGGTCATCTACTGGAGCATATAAATCAGGTGTACTGCAAAAACATATGCAATTGCAAATTAATCAGGTTATCCAATTCACGAAAACTTTTAAGTGTGATATTTTCTCAAAATGGCCATTTTTGAGTTGCCCTGTTAGGGCCTGTTCACATAGGAGTCCGTTGCGCTGCGTTAAGGAAAAGATGACGTTGAGACGAAAATAAACCAATCATAGGCCTCCAAACGATTAGCAAAGAATTTTTTAACGACTATGATTGGTTTATTTTCGTCTCAACGTCATATTTTCCTTAACGCTACAATACATCACAGAGGAGAACTTTATTTTCATATAGAGCAAAGATAAACAAATGCATGATTCAAATCTTTAATGAATTGTTCATATTAAATTGCGAAATACTTCTCTATAAGCTTCTTTATCAACTTTCTTAGTTAAACATCTCTAGTATTAAATGTAAGCGGGCGATTTATTAAACCTCATTTTACAAATATTTGATTTAAACGTTATAAAGGGATTTGACAGGACTTTTCGTTAAATTTAGTATGTTGAACCAGACGAATGAAAACGTGTTAGGCTGGATAAACTACAGTCTCGTCATCTCAAAAATCGATTGTTGATTCGTCTGCGAACAACAAAGAAAGCCGGTGACGCATAACTAATTTTCGAGTTGACCTAGACACCGACAGCTGTACAACTGGGAGAGGGAGAGGGTGCTGTCTTAACGACAAAGTCAAATAAGAGAAAATCTTTAATGCAACCTTGTTGTTACCAGAATGAATTTTAATAGGCGATTAGTACGTGTAAACACTGTCGGATCCGATTGTACCTATAGTGCGCCCCCTCCAAAGTTAAAATTATTGTGGTTTTTTTGCTAAACGAGGGCTAATTAGACCGGGACCTACTGCTTTAAGCAAATTTTCAGAACTGCTACAAACATCTATGCCAGTAGTGGGACTCGAACCCACAGACTCTGGTGCCTAGTGCCAGCAAGGTTAATATTATTTTCTTCATTTCATTATTTTCCCTTTTTATTATTACGGTTTTGATGTAAACCAGAATAATAGAAGAGAAATTTCAAGGCTAAATAAATATTTAGTTATTTAAAAAAAGGAAAATTAGAGAGGCTGAACACTATCTTTCCGAAGAAAATAAATTTCACTTGTCGAATATCAGTGTTATAAAGTAACAGGTCCACAACGGGTAATCTACATATGCCTCGTCCTGTTCCTAATTATTTAGAGGGACTTAACATAATAGAATGGAGCCCACGAAAATAGCCTAGACTTTCCTAGCACATAAGGTGACTGCAGCACGGATGCTGCCTTGACAGCGTAAATTATTTGAAGACTGAGTTAACGATAAATATACAAATTAAGTTAATGTGAATGTATTATTTTGAATCGTGAAAGTATCAATTACTTTTGATAAGCTTGCACTAAATAGCGTACAATTCTTAGGGTGATACTTTTTTTTAACCCACTAGGGGCTTCGCCCCTAGGCTCGCTCCTCTGGTGAATCAAGTGAATGAATGACTCAATAGTTGTTTACAGTTGAAGCTTCCCCCCCCTCTCGACGAAATGGATGAATGGGTGAAAAATTGGATCTTCTTTCAAAGGAAACGAATGAGAAGATTTTTTTTGAAGTATTTCTTTAAAATTCAATTAAAAATCGAAATTTTAAGATAGAGACTTGAAATGAAGTTTATATGAATGAAAAAGCTTTCATCTTCCAGTTGATATAAATATTTTCTTTGTAACATAATAAGTCTGAGAGCATCGAATTTATATATCTCGAAACGCATCAATTTTTCCAAAAAGTGAGTTTTCAATTTTAATAAAAATATCAGTCTGTTTTAAATTATTTTTAAACAAATGACGTCTTGTTTGAAGGAGAAATGTCTGTAGTCTTAGATTGTAAAAAAAAAAAATTCTACGATCCTTTTTTGGCGAGTTATCGTAATCTGAACATGAAAAAGTCAATATTTTTCCACAAAACATAAAATAAAAAAAAAACTTAAAGTCCGACGAATATGAGACATGTCTTACTTTCTTCCCCACATTGTTCTGCATCGATTGGTATCGGTCTCGACCCCTTACCCCCAGCGGTTTCGGAGGAGATAGCGTGACAAGCTTTTGACAGCGGCGGCGGCGGCTGGGCAGCGCCAGTTACTTTCTTTTAGAATAGAGAGATTAGACGTTATTCTTAACTGCAAAACTATGCAGACATGAAAAAAAATTATACCTATCCCACAAGAAAATGAGATGGGATGTCCGATAACTTTCAAAACGAAGGGAAAGTTGATCAACATAAAAAGCTCTTGAATATTAATGTATCAACAGAATGTTGCGAGCATTTCCATCATTCATTACTTAGACCGATAAAAAATTAACCTTCAAGTTACCAATGTTATAAAAATAATATGAAACAATCCAAAATAGTTTGAAAATGTTACTACAGAACTGATAATTGTTTAAACGTCTAATCTAGCAGTCTATCAGTAAATCTGGTCCCACTATTGTTAAATAAAGTTACACGTTGTAATATCAGATAAAAATTGATAGAATATTCATACTTAAGATATAAAATAGTGTTAATATCAAAGCTAACTAGCAGATTTTTTTTCTTAATAGCTTTATATTGTCCTAAAAATGAGAAACCCATTGCTAAATTTTTTCCCTTATCAACGATGTACTCAAACTTCGAAGTCGTCTACGAGAGTTTTAGATTCCTCAAATTGTTTTAAAACGCAAAAAAAGAAATTTCTCTTTAAACATAGCAAACGCTGATATAAGGTTCCTTTCAAGATATCCTTTAACCGATTTCATATTTTTAAAATCGTTCACTAGTCCCCAGGGATGGCTCTAAAATACGAGGAAACGTACGCCACGCCCGAGTTAATAGATGGGAAAAAAGATCAGAGTTCGCAGATTAATTCCCTCTGGAAAACTAATTTAAATGAAATCGTACATGTCCCGTGAACCGAAATCAGCAATCAAATGCAATTCAAAAGCTACTTCATTTTTTGTTCAAATGGCGACGGATTTTGACGATTTTCATTTTTTTCGAGCGTAAATTTTCAGTTTATCCTAACCCTGGTGTATTTTGAAAACTCTAAGTCCCTGAAAATTATATTCAATGAAAACTAAACACAACTGCCGTTTTTTCATCTTGGGCAGAGCTTTTGTTCTTTTCCCAAGATTCTCAAGAAAATACTTATTTCATGCCTGCATAGCACAGAAAACTTACTCGGGATGGCATAAACAGAGCAGCGCCGAAATAATTGCCAGCAAGATTCTTCGAACTCTAGAGGCAGCGCAATTAGGCCCCTAGTAATTTCTTAGCCTCTAACCACTGACATCCATAAGTTGCAAGCCCTCACTCCTGCCCTTGAACTAGATTGGTAACATGAAAGTCCAGGAATTATACAGACCAACCCAGAACCCTAAATTAGATTAAGCAAAAACCTTTGGGACAACTTGAATGGCGACTTCCAGCTGGTTACAAAGCATAAGTGTGAATGAACTAGGGCAGTGGTCGGCAAACTCATTTGTCAACAGAGCCAAATGTCAAAAGTGCAACGACTGAAATATCTTTTGAGAGCCAAATTTTTAAAACTTAAACTATATAAGTAGGTGCATTGTTATTAATTTAATTAGGATACTCCAAAGCTGGCCTTTGCTAAAAACGTCCTCAATCTGAATAAGGTACATTCGCTGAAGTCGACCCCTTCCAACTCTTCCATCCACACTCGTCTTGTATACTTATTTCGTCTATCTCCTTTCGTTCATCCTCTCTGTATGTCCAAACCATCTCAAACATACCTTCCTCAATCCTCGACACTACATCTTCTATCACTCCACAGCGCTCCCTAACATTAACTTAATAAACTGTACTTAGTTTTTTTAAGTCTTAGTTAAACTATAGGTACGTTGAATAAAACTTGATATCATTCTTAATATCGATATTATTTATTGATAAAATTAAATTGTAAAGTATCCATAAAATTAAATCATGACAATGACAGACAAACACTAATATGAACAATGGCTTCGCATCTCCTTGGAAAGTTTGGGTAAGTCAAGTTTGTATGTTGTTTTTAATTTTAGGCACGATTCGAGGTTCTCATCAATAAGATGAATTCTCAATTTACTAATGATAAGGTTCATTCGTGAAAATGATTGTTCTTATGAATATGTAGACCCGAATAAGAAAGAACGGCAAACACTAGTTTTTCCAGCTGATTATATGAGTCAGCAAAACTATTTATTCTAGGTGTTAAAAATCATGTCTTCCTTCTCCAGATCTTTCAAAGCAGACCACTTATGCTGTGAACTAAGTTCACATTTGTTTATCTCGAATATTTCTATATCAGCACAAAGACGTTCAAATTTCGAACTCCACATTTCTTTGTTTTTTAAATCCAGTAACAGCATTTAAAAGTTTCTATGTCAATATTAAAGGGTTTGGTTTGGTCTGGGAGTGCTACGTAATTTTTTGCTACACGAGGGCTAATTAGACCGGGACCTACTGCTTAAAACCGATTCCGAACGGCTACAAACATGCATGCTGATTGTGGAACCCGAACCCACAGACTCTGGTACCGAAGGCCAGCGCTCTAGTCTTTCGGCCATCTCCCGGCTCAATATTAAAGGGAGAAAAATTTAATTCTGTTACAGTAGCATTAAGAGGTTTTTTAACAGAAGCTAACGTCACTTTGCTGTTTCTGACTTCCTGAAACCTGTCGAGAAAAGCTTCCCTAATATTTAAAAGTGTTGTTTTGAAATAGAAAATGTCAATATCAGAATTATTTTCTTGGCGATGTTTCAACAGGCTTGGAAAGTGAATCTAAGTTTCTCTATCAAAATCTTGAGTAAAAAGAGATAATTTTTTTTGAATGAAATAACTTCTAACATCGAAAAATTTGTGCATCCTTTCCCCCTCTGGTTTACGATTTAACTGATTTAGATGAGACGTAACGTCTCCCATGAAATAAAATTTCTGGATCCACTGATCGTTCGTTAGTTCTGGATAGTGAACACCCTTCTTAAGGAGAAATGCTTTAATTTCTGTTTTTTAAGAAAGCGGAACGTTTCAAAACGTTTCCTCGAGAAAACCACTGTACCTTGTTATGCAGAAGAAGATCTGAGTACTCACTCTCAATTTCAACTAAAAATTCTTTAAATTAGCTATGATTAAGAGCTTCAGCTATAATGGAGTTGATAATCTTAATCATCAATTTCATAACTTTGCAAATTTCTTCTGAAAATGTCTGCGCACAAAGCGCATCCAGATGAATGATGCAATGGTAATGGATTCATTGTAAGTACCTCGTGATTTTTCTCTCAAAATAGCAACAAACCCGTTTCTTACGCCGGTCATACTTTTCGCCCCATCTTTTGAAATTGAGACAATTTTATCTAGAATATGAATTTTTTCAATGCACTCAATTGCAGCATTTGCTATATCCTCTCCAAGTGTTTGACCTTTGAGTGACAATAATTCTAAATGTTCTTCTTTAGAACCTATAGATGAAATAAATCGTACAAAAAGTAAAACTAGTGCTGTATTATTAATGTCACAAGACTCGTCAACTGCTATTGATAAAGCTAAAACCAATTTAAGTTTTTCGACTTGCTGATTCGTTATATTCGAAGAGCATTTTGTCTAGTCTAGTGTTTTCTACCGGGAGACGCTCTCGGAAGTAATACACTCATGGACAAAAAAATTAGCGCACCAAGGAGTCGTCAAAATGAAACGAAATTTTACATACGTAATGACTATTTGGATATAAGTAAATGATAAGAAAATCAAAGAAAAAGGATAATTTATTTCAGAGAAAAAGGCAAAAGAACGGAGGAGTTAATACTCCGTTGGACCCCCTCTAGCGCGAATGCAGGATGCGATACGATCGGGCATTGAGTCATACAAGTTCTGTATGATGTCTTGAGACATTTCGTTCCATATTTGATGTAACCTTGCATCTAGTTCATTCAAACTCGTGGGATGCCCAACTCGTCGTCCCAAATATGCTCGATTGGAGACAAATCTGAGGATCGGGCAGGCCAAGGAAGGGTAGTAACAGTGCGGAGACAGTCTTGTGACACCCTTGCCGTATGAGGCCGAGCATTGTCTTGTTGAAAAATGGCTCCTGGGAGCCGTTGCATGAGTGACAACACATGTGGTTGCAGGACTTATTAAACATACCGCTGGGTTGTCATGGTGCCACGGAACAATACTAGGGGTGACCGTGTATTGTAGGCAATGGCACCCCATACCATCACACCAGCTGTGGGAGCGATGTGTCGCTGTACAGCAAAGGCAGGATTGAAGCGTTCACCACGGGCTCTCCACACACGAACACGATTGTCATCATTGCCGAGATTGAATCTGGATTCGTCGCTAAAGACGACCTGGTTCCATTCCGCTGCAGTCCAGTTTCCTCGTGCGCGGCAAAACTCCAAACGGAGGCGTCGATGGGTGGGCGTCAAGGGCAGCACACGTAATGGGCGCCGCGATACCAACTGTCCTTCAGCCAGGCGCCTTCGTATGGTTCGAGAAGACACAGAGGCCCCTAGTGAAGGTGCTACCTGTGCCTGGATGGCGGCCGATGAAGCAGTTGTCTGTACGCGTGCATTTCTTACGATGTGGCGGTCTTCTCGACGACTGGTCTGTCGAGGACGTCCTGAGCCTGGTCTTCGTGTACATGACATCTCTCGGGTCCACTAGTCCCAACACCTCCTCACAATACAATCAGAGCGGCCTAATTGACGAGCTACTCGCCTAGCTGACCACCCAGCTTCCATCATCCCGACGATTCTCCCCCTCTCAAACTGCGACAAATGCTTATATTGTCTTCGAACACGGCGTAATGGCATGTCTATCTCAGCTCATCCTTTGTAAATGATTCAGCACACTCAAACAAGCTTTGGTTACCTGTTTTATACTCCACAGAGTACGATGTTCAACGCCCTCTACCGGCTATACGTAATGCGCAATCACGCTGCATTTCTAATCATTTGCATATCTCCCCGACATGTACCTTCATTGCAAGTTTCGTTACGATCCCGCAATTATTTCTTGGTGCGCTAATTTTTTTGTCCATGAGTGTACATTTTAAAACACGATGCAAAGATACGACTTGACGATATGCGTTGACATTTAATCATTTTGGAAATTTTTTCTCATTAAGTCGCTTCAGAACACTCCCCTAAAGATAAAGACACATAAACACCAAGTATGTAAAAATAGAAATAAGAAAACTAGTCATCACGAAGTTTCAATCGCACTATACGTGCGCGCCCGCACGTGGTATTTTGTGGAAGAGCCACACGTGGCTCGCGAGCCACGGTTTGCCGACCACTGAACTAGGGAAAGCTGTTTTGGAAGACTAGAATATTATTACATTACTGCAAAAGGTGGACATGCCCCATGAATTTGTGCATCTAGTTCAAAAGAAGGGAGGTGTCTGGGAACATGATTATAGCACTTAAACACTGCCCTTTGCACATTTAATACAGCTCAGATTCAAAAAATTAGATTAATGTAAAAAAGAATGGGTTTAATGTTGCTAAAGTGTCAATTTGCATACTGTGTTCAGAAAAATATATTAAAGATGTCTAAATACCTTCGGAACATTTATAAATATAACAAATATTTATTTGCTATACTAATAATTAACTATTTAAAAAATATTAGAATTATTTTAAAAATTATATCTGGGCAACATGGTTAAAAAAATTAGAATACACAACTATTTTCCTATTGGTTTAGAGAACAGCTGCGGGACAAATGTGTTCTGCGGAAAATAAAAAGTAGTTTGGCATTTGATTTTAGTTCAGTTTTGCTTAATATAGGACGAAGGGGCGACTTATCTGAGGATGTGAAATTTCATATTGTGCAGTTGCACAAAGGAAAGACAACTGTTTATAGCAAAGGAAGTGAAATGTTCTCAAGCAAGTGTGAGTAGTTTTGAGAGAATGTTGTAATAATAAGTGTTTTCAAAACAAAAGTGGTCGAAAGCCAGTAATTTCAGCGAGATTAAAGGCAATTGAAAAAGATTGCAAAGAAACACTCAAAATAGCAACAAACCCGTTTCTTACGCCGGTCATACTTTTCGCCCCATCTTTTGAAATTGAGACAATTTTATCTAGAATATGAATTTTTTCAATGCACTCAATTGCAGCATTTGCTATATCCTCTCCAAGTGTTTGACCTTTGAGTGACAATAATTCTAAATGTTCTTCTTTAGAACCTATAGATGAAATAAATCGTACAAAAAGTAAAACTAGTGCTGTATTATTAATGTCACAAGACTCGTCAACTGCTATTGATAAAGCTAAAACCAATTTAAGTTTTTCGACTTGCTGATTCGTTATATTCGAAGAGCATTTTGTCTAGTCTAGTGTTTTCTACCGGGAGACGCTCTCGGAAGTAATACACTCATGGACAAAAAAATTAGCGCACCAAGGAGTCGTCAAAATGAAACGAAATTTTACATACGTAATGACTATTTGGATATAAGTAAATGATAAGAAAATCAAAGAAAAAGGATAATTTATTTCAGAGAAAAAGGCAAAAGAACGGAGGAGTTAATACTCCGTTGGACCCCCTCTAGCGCGAATGCAGGATGCGATACGATCGGGCATTGAGTCATACAAGTTCTGTATGATGTCTTGAGACATTTCGTTCCATATTTGATGTAACCTTGCATCTAGTTCATTCAAACTCGTGGGATGCCCAACTCGTCGTCCCAAATATGCTCGATTGGAGACAAATCTGAGGATCGGGCAGGCCAAGGAAGGGTAGTAACAGTGCGGAGACAGTCTTGTGACACCCTTGCCGTATGAGGCCGAGCATTGTCTTGTTGAAAAATGGCTCCTGGGAGCCGTTGCATGAGTGACAACACATGTGGTTGCAGGATTTCATGAACATACCGCTGGGCTGTCATGGTGCCACGGAACAATACTAGGGGTGACCGTGTATTGTAGGCAATGGCACCCCATACCATCACACCAGCTGTGGGAGCGATGTGTCGCTGTACAGCAAAGGCAGGATTGAAGCGTTCACCACGGGCTCTCCACACACGAACACGATTGTCATCATTGCCGAGATTGAATCTGGATTCGTCGCTAAAGACGACCTGGTTCCATTCCGCTGCAGTCCAGTTTCCTCGTGCGCGGCAAAACTCCAAACGGAGGCGTCGATGGGTGGGCGTCAAGGGCAGCACACGTAATGGGCGCCGCGATACCAACTGTCCTTCAGCCAGGCGCCTTCGTATGGTTCGAGAAGACACAGAGGCCCCTAGTGAAGGTGCTACCTGTGCCTGGATGGCGGCCGATGAAGCAGTTGTCTGTACGCGTGCATTTCTTACGATGTGGCGGTCTTCTCGACGACTGGTCTGTCGAGGACGTCCTGAGCCTGGTCTTCGTGTACATGACATCTCTCGGGTCCACTAGTCCCAACACCTCCTCACAATACAATCAGAGCGGCCTAATTGACGAGCTACTCGCCTAGCTGACCACCCAGCTTCCATCATCCCGACGATTCTCCCCCTCTCAAACTGCGACAAATGCTTATATTGTCTTCGAACACGGCGTAATGGCATGTCTATCTCAGCTCATCCTTTGTAAATGATTCAGCACACTCAAACAAGCTTTGGTTACCTGTTTTATACTCCACAGAGTACGATGTTCAACGCCCTCTACCGGCTATACGTAATGCGCAATCACGCTGCATTTCTAATCATTTGCATATCTCCCCGACATGTACCTTCATTGCAAGTTTCGTTACGATCCCGCAATTATTTCTTGGTGCGCTAATTTTTTTGTCCATGAGTGTACATTTTAAAACACGATGCAAAGATACGACTTGACGATATGCGTTGACATTTAATCATTTTGGAAATTTTTTCTCATTAAGTCGCTTCAGAACACTCCCCTAAAGATAAAGACACATAAACACCAAGTATGTAAAAATAGAAATAAGAAAACTAGTCATCACGAAGTTTCAATCGCACTATACGTGCGCGCCCGCACGTGGTATTTTGTGGAAGAGCCACACGTGGCTCGCGAGCCACGGTTTGCCGACCACTGAACTAGGGAAAGCTGTTTTGGAAGACTAGAATATTATTACATTACTGCAAAAGGTGGACATGCCCCATGAATTTGTGCATCTAGTTCAAAAGAAGGGAGGTGTCTGGGAACATGATTATAGCACTTAAACACTGCCCTTTGCACATTTAATACAGCTCAGATTCAAAAAATTAGATTAATGTAAAAAAGAATGGGTTTAATGTTGCTAAAGTGTCAATTTGCATACTGTGTTCAGAAAAATATATTAAAGATGTCTAAATACCTTCGGAACATTTATAAATATAACAAATATTTATTTGCTATACTAATAATTAACTATTTAAAAAATATTAGAATTATTTTAAAAATTATATCTGGGCAACATGGTTAAAAAAATTAGAATACACAACTATTTTCCTATTGGTTTAGAGAACAGCTGCGGGACAAATGTGTTCTGCGGAAAATAAAAAGTAGTTTGGCATTTGATTTTAGTTCAGTTTTGCTTAATATAGGACGAAGGGGCGACTTATCTGAGGATGTGAAATTTCATATTGTGCAGTTGCACAAAGGAAAGACAACTGTTTATAGCAAAGGAAGTGAAATGTTCTCAAGCAAGTGTGAGTAGTTTTGAGAGAATGTTGTAATAATAAGTGTTTTCAAAACAAAAGTGGTCGAAAGCCAGTAATTTCAGCGAGATTAAAGGCAATTGAAAAAGATTGCAAAGAAACACTCAAAATAGCAACAAACCCGTTTCTTACGCCGGTCATACTTTTCGCCCCATCTTTTGAAATTGAGACAATTTTATCTAGAATATGAATTTTTTCAATGCACTCAATTGCAGCATTTGCTATATCCTCTCCAAGTGTTTGACCTTTGAGTGACAATAATTCTAAATGTTCTTCTTTAGAACCTATAGATGAAATAAATCGTACAAAAAGTAAAACTAGTGCTGTATTATTAATGTCACAAGACTCGTCAACTGCTATTGATAAAGCTAAAACCAATTTAAGTTTTTCGACTTGCTGATTCGTTATATTCGAAGAGCATTTTGTCTAGTCTAGTGTTTTCTACCGGGAGACGCTCTCGGAAGTAATACACTCATGGACAAAAAAATTAGCGCACCAAGGAGTCGTCAAAATGAAACGAAATTTTACATACGTAATGACTATTTGGATATAAGTAAATGATAAGAAAATCAAAGAAAAAGGATAATTTATTTCAGAGAAAAAGGCAAAAGAACGGAGGAGTTAATACTCCGTTGGACCCCCTCTAGCGCGAATGCAGGATGCGATACGATCGGGCATTGAGTCATACAAGTTCTGTATGATGTCTTGAGACATTTCGTTCCATATTTGATGTAACCTTGCATCTAGTTCATTCAAACTCGTGGGATGCCCAACTCGTCGTCCCAAATATGCTCGATTGGAGACAAATCTGAGGATCGGGCAGGCCAAGGAAGGGTAGTAACAGTGCGGAGACAGTCTTGTGACACCCTTGCCGTATGAGGCCGAGCATTGTCTTGTTGAAAAATGGCTCCTGGGAGCCGTTGCATGAGTGACAACACATGTGGTTGCAGGATTTCATGAACATACCGCTGGGCTGTCATGGTGCCACGGAACAATACTAGGGGTGACCGTGTATTGTAGGCAATGGCACCCCATACCATCACACCAGCTGTGGGAGCGATGTGTCGCTGTACAGCAAAGGCAGGATTGAAGCGTTCACCACGGGCTCTCCACACACGAACACGATTGTCATCATTGCCGAGATTGAATCTGGATTCGTCGCTAAAGACGACCTGGTTCCATTCCGCTGCAGTCCAGTTTCCTCGTGCGCGGCAAAACTCCAAACGGAGGCGTCGATGGGTGGGCGTCAAGGGCAGCACACGTAATGGGCGCCGCGATACCAACTGTCCTTCAGCCAGGCGCCTTCGTATGGTTCGAGAAGACACAGAGGCCCCTAGTGAAGGTGCTACCTGTGCCTGGATGGCGGCCGATGAAGCAGTTGTCTGTACGCGTGCATTTCTTACGATGTGGCGGTCTTCTCGACGACTGGTCTGTCGAGGACGTCCTGAGCCTGGTCTTCGTGTACATGACATCTCTCGGGTCCACTAGTCCCAACACCTCCTCACAATACAATCAGAGCGGCCTAATTGACGAGCTACTCGCCTAGCTGACCACCCAGCTTCCATCATCCCGACGATTCTCCCCCTCTCAAACTGCGACAAATGCTTATATTGTCTTCGAACACGGCGTAATGGCATGTCTATCTCAGCTCATCCTTTGTAAATGATTCAGCACACTCAAACAAGCTTTGGTTACCTGTTTTATACTCCACAGAGTACGATGTTCAACGCCCTCTACCGGCTATACGTAATGCGCAATCACGCTGCATTTCTAATCATTTGCATATCTCCCCGACATGTACCTTCATTGCAAGTTTCGTTACGATCCCGCAATTATTTCTTGGTGCGCTAATTTTTTTGTCCATGAGTGTACATTTTAAAACACGATGCAAAGATACGACTTGACGATATGCGTTGACATTTAATCATTTTGGAAATTTTTTCTCATTAAGTCGCTTCAGAACACTCCCCTAAAGATAAAGACACATAAACACCAAGTATGTAAAAATAGAAATAAGAAAACTAGTCATCACGAAGTTTCAATCGCACTATACGTGCGCGCCCGCACGTGGTATTTTGTGGAAGAGCCACACGTGGCTCGCGAGCCACGGTTTGCCGACCACTGAACTAGGGAAAGCTGTTTTGGAAGACTAGAATATTATTACATTACTGCAAAAGGTGGACATGCCCCATGAATTTGTGCATCTAGTTCAAAAGAAGGGAGGTGTCTGGGAACATGATTATAGCACTTAAACACTGCCCTTTGCACATTTAATACAGCTCAGATTCAAAAAATTAGATTAATGTAAAAAAGAATGGGTTTAATGTTGCTAAAGTGTCAATTTGCATACTGTGTTCAGAAAAATATATTAAAGATGTCTAAATACCTTCGGAACATTTATAAATATAACAAATATTTATTTGCTATACTAATAATTAACTATTTAAAAAATATTAGAATTATTTTAAAAATTATATCTGGGCAACATGGTTAAAAAAATTAGAATACACAACTATTTTCCTATTGGTTTAGAGAACAGCTGCGGGACAAATGTGTTCTGCGGAAAATAAAAAGTAGTTTGGCATTTGATTTTAGTTCAGTTTTGCTTAATATAGGACGAAGGGGCGACTTATCTGAGGATGTGAAATTTCATATTGTGCAGTTGCACAAAGGAAAGACAACTGTTTATAGCAAAGGAAGTGAAATGTTCTCAAGCAAGTGTGAGTAGTTTTGAGAGAATGTTGTAATAATAAGTGTTTTCAAAACAAAAGTGGTCGAAAGCCAGTAATTTCAGCGAGATTAAAGGCAATTGAAAAAGATTGCAAAGAAACATAGATGTCAAAGTGAGATATATTTGCAGAGAAAATGGAAAGAAGTGGGTGTAAATGCCTCTAAATCTACAACATTACGACGACTTCACAAATTAGGTTTTAGATCACGTGTGCCTAAGACAAAGCCCCTCTTATCTAAGCAAATGGCTGCTAGAGTTAAATGGTTTAAACAAAGGCTATTTTGGTGTCAAGATGACTGGAAAAACGTACTCTTCAGCGATGAAAGTATGTTTTGTGTGTCCCATGAGAATCAGGGTATACATGTTTCAAGACTTAAACAAGCTTTTCATAAAGAGTGTTTAAAATGCTCGGTGAAATTTGCGACCTCTCTCATGGTATGCGGCTGCATGACTGCAGAAGGCCCAGGTAGGTTGTGTATTATTTACACAAAAGTCAGTTCACAAGTATAAAAAAATTCTTGAATACTTCACGATTCCTTCATATGAGGATTTATGGGATAACAATTTCGTGTTTCAGCACTAGTCAGCTTCTGCCCACACTTCCAAATCAACAACTAAATGGCTCGAAGAGAAGGAAATAAATGTACTCCCTTGGCCTGCAAATTCACCCGATCTAAACCCCATCGAGAATTTGGGGGGAATTATGAAAAAAACGACTTCAAGAAGTTGTACCAAGAGACAAAAAGATCTTATTTCTAGTTTGAAGAACATATGGGTGAATATTGATAAAAAGATTTGTGAACCTTTAGTCAATAATATGCCAAACCGTTTAAGAGCTGTCATTAAAGCTAAGGGTGATGCAACGAAGTACTGATTAGCATGTAAAAACCCTTAGAGTTTAAATTGTTTCAAAAAATTAGAATAATGTAAATATATTGTACACATGTTGTGAAAAAATTCAAAATATTAGAATACTTCATTTGTTTTAAATATATTTTCTATTTCATTGTAATATGTTCATATTTTTATCTACAAAATATACAGATTTATATTATGATAATTTATATTTGATATTGATAAATTAGATTTGCAATTCCCTTGACCATATTTTCTTTCATTATTCTAATTTTTTTGAATCTGAGCTGTGGAAGTCTGTAGAAGTATGAACATTCATGGCAAATCTTACGATTCAAAAGTTAATGCACAAGGTACATTTCTATCTCCAAATACAATACACTTGAAAAAAATTTAGAGTAATCCCCATTATCACAATTTCAGAAAATTCTTAACACTACCTTTAATTCTGCATCATGATACAGGGATTTCATCTTACTTTAAATCAGTGCTCCACAACCACTGTGCCGCGGTGATTTTATCAATTATAATAAAAAATTAACCACCGCTATTAGTTAGAAATATTTCTTTTTTCTAGTACATAATTTCTCTGGGTTGAAATTATACACAAAACAAAAACATGTTACCATATATTGTATGTATGCTCTAGCATCATTTCTGGATTTCAGTTAAGAAAGAATATCCACTATTTTCTGAAAGGGCAATTTTGCTCCCTTTTTCTACGACATACTTATACGAACAAAGTTTTTCGACACTGGTTCTAATTAAAAATGACAAACTCATTTTTTTTAGGGTCTTGACCATGAATTTCAAATTGCTCTAATATAGAGCCAAATATAATACGTACATATGTTCAAAACAAGCTCAAATATCTCATTAATAAATAAGTTGTTTAAATTAACTTTGATTTATTAGGCTTAAGTAAAGAAAAAAAAAAAAAAAATTTTTAAAGAGAAAATTTTTTTTTACTTTATATTTTTGTTTTTGTGTTGGTGTAAAATTCAAAATGATTTATAAAACTTAAAGGATTATAATTATCTTGATACATAGAGCTGTTTCATTGTGTTTTTTTATCTAATAAAAACATACGCATTTATTGTAATTTATGTATTTGCAAGCTTTATCTTGTGTGCCGCGGAATTATCGAAAAAATGTTGTGCCGTGGAAGATAAAAGGTTGTGGAGCTCTGCTTTAAATGTTCTTAAAAATTGGAGCAACAGAACATCTACAGGTGAAAGATTTCTATTAGTACCAAAAATTTTACTGAGCAACACATTTCATTGATTTCATATCATGGTAAAAATATTCATTACAAAATGACAAAACAACACAGCCAATTAGAATGATTTTATTTCAGAAAACATTTGATACTTTTAAGATTTTTAAATACAGAAATTTAAATTTAAAATTAAATCAGCCAAAATTAAGTTCATTTATTTTTGTTTTCTGACTTTAAATTTTGTGATCCTCTTCCTATACCAAAAACTCTCACAAGCGAGACCAATCAATCAGAGTAAAACATTGAGCAAGCCAACAGGGGATCAACCGAAGCTTTCGTCAACTCAACCATATTGTACAAGAGGACATTTAATAAAAAGGGAAAGAAATGATTCGAGTTGCGTAGGACATCTGATCCGTTAAATACTCTTGTACATATGGGTTTTACTCAGATTTGAATCATGAACAAGTGCCAAGTTTAATGCAGTTAGTGGGATGATGAAGAAAGAAAAAAAAAAGTCAAAATAATGAAAACTTGGGACTTGTTTTTGATTCACGAGTTAGCATTGAAAATCTGAGGTTTTAACATAAATTGTAAACTTGCAGCATAGTTATGTGGCACTCCTTGATGGGCCAACAATATTTGAACACCATTTCAGCACATCCTGTAGAATCTTGAGGACAGCTATTTGTGCACCATGTAATTGTGGCAATTTCAGTTTGAGGTTTCACTCATTGGCATTAGGTCTCCTGGTTGTACTTTGTGATTTAAATTAAAGAGTTCCTATTTATCACCACAATTCTTCTGTCCCGTTCAAGTTCTACTTCCATGTTGTGATCCATTATTGCTGCACTGACTTATGTGCAGTGGACTTCAAGATCACTCTCCAAGTATATAATATATATAATATTTACACTAAACTGAATAGGTATTTCTCAGGATGAAAAACTCTGGTGGGAGTGAAGCTCCAAATGGAAAGAAAAATTAAAAAACTGGTAATGTTCACTTAAAACCTCAGATTTTCACAATAAAATAAAAGTGAACATTGTGAAGTAAAAATGCTGCTCAAAGAGAAAAAAAAATAAAAAATAAAGAAAAATTCCAGAGAAATACCTATTCAGATGAAATTTTAGATTACAAAAATAGGTGTAGAAAACCTACAAATAAGAACAATGCCCAACTGGAGAGCTTAAGCCCTTCGAATATTTGAAATTATTTGAACTGTTCATATCTTTAAATAATCGACAGGACTGGCTTCAGACAATTCAACAAGCAGCCAATAAGACTAGTAAAAGGGGCTTGCTTTCCAGGTGAGCATAGTCTTTGAAGAAAACAACTGTTCTTCAAAACATGTTAACATAGTGTTGTGAAACAGTGCTGATGAAATCATCAACTTCAACTTGGGGGTGTATATTTACAAGAATGACACCATTAACACAAAAAGTCCCACTGTACACATTATTTACACAGCTGTGAAAAGTCTCATGAATTTAACACTTCTGTTTTGGAGGATGCAGAAATATGGTCCAATAAATATCACTCGGCGAATAAAAATTAAGCATTTCGTAATGTAGAAAACAAAAGGCCACTAAACTCCTTTTCTTCTCTCTAGGCACCTCTTCAAATGGCCACATAAAGCAATAACTTCCGTTATAATTAAAGATTTATAATTGTAAAGACAAGGCACAGACTCAATTTGTAAATTAGTAGGATGAATACCCTCATGATTGTGTGCCTAACAAACCACTTTTAATAAATAAGAGCATAAAAATAAATACTGGCAGACTATGCCATGCGAGAAATTCAAGAGTTTATCAGAAGAAATGAAACAGCTCACAAGAAATCTCACAGCTGTCCAATTTAAAATTCTGAAAAGAGAAAAGAATTCAATGTAAACAGGCAGTTATCCACATACATTTCAATTTTAACTCAATAAAAATACAATGTTAAATTTCAGTTGAAAAACTACGGAATTTATAATTACTAATTCTCCGATGGAAAATTATTGATAAACTTAGACAAGAGTCATGGATCTAGGTTTAATTATAATCCGCATGATAGGATTTTTCATGTAAAAGATAAGTATGCCCAGAGAAAAAAACCAATTAGTATTTCTTCCATTTTTAACTGAAAGCTGCTTAAATTTAGACCCAAATAAAGAGAACCGAAACATCAATGATTGGAGCCAAATTTTGACAATGCGATGAAAATTACATTAACCATGCTAGTTAGGGCTGGATGATTAAAAACATTCTTTTTACTATACTTTATGGTAGCAGACAGGAATGGAAGTTTTAAAAAATTGCTCCTATGTACCTAGCTAACTTGCTATTAAAAAAAAAGTGTCAGAAATTCAGAACACTAGAAATTTAGAGAATACTAGAAATCAGTTAAAATTCTGCAACAATGCGATGCATTGATACAGTCCATGATCATTATTTTGTACAAAAAAAATAGACCAACACTGAAAGCAAGTTTCTTGCTTAAGTAAAAATAAAGATTACATGATGAGCTTCCTACATAGAATATTAAATTCAAAAATGAGACATCTACTTAAATATGATGCTTGATTAAATTTTCTTTCAAGGAGATCAAAGAACTTCATAAGAATGTCATATTTAGAACCTAGTTTTTGAATATATTTAGGAATTTGCATATATGTCACTAAACTCCAGCACAAGACAGTTCCTTGTACAATTAGCTTTAATGGGCACCTTTAATAGAAAACTTGTGGGGAAACAAAGCAATGTACCACCTGATCAGGTGCTTACATGTGCACACATTCTTGTGCATGTATATAACCATAGGAGAAAGCTATCAGTTATGCAAGCAGTACACCGATTTTTACTACAGAAGATAATTCCAACAATAAAAAAAAAATCCCGCTTTGTTGAGGAAAAATACATTGACAAGTGAATTAGAATAAGTAAAAATTTTAACTACAACTAACATGGCATTTTTACAAGCTTCTATAGGAAAATGGACGAATGCCTAAAGCAGAAATATAATTTTCAGACAGGGCACAACAAATCTAGAAGATTTAAAGTTGCATGGCATATAATAAAATCTATTAATCAAATGCTTAGACCCCTGTGCAAAGAACAGATATACCTTTCTCCCCTCTCACATTAAGATTCCATATACAGTGATGTAGCTCTTAAGTGTTTGAGCAGTTTATTCTGAGCAAAGGTTTAAATATTTGGTTGCTGCAAAATTACTAAGAGCCCTGCAATCAGACAAAAATTGTCACTAGATCTTTTAATAACACATTTAGTATAAAAGTACCAAAAACTTTACTTGAGAACTCTAAAAATCCAGATGATTAGCAAACTTATTTTATGTCCTTCAGTCTACACTAGGTAAGCTCAAATTTTAGTTAAATACATTTATGTAGTTCAATCAGGAATGATGTCCAGATATAATGAATGAGAAAGCTTTATTTTATTTTATTTTATTTATTTATTATTTTTTTTTTTTTTTTGGGGGGGGGGGGGGGGGGGGGGAAATGAGGAATAAGATTTCTTAAAACTAAATTTTGGATCACATGAGGTGTACAGTAAAAGTTGCAGCAGAAATGAACATTTGAGTCTAGAAAGGTACCCATTACAGGTACTAAGCTCACAACAGAAACCTGTATTATCATTTAAACTATTTTGAGCATCTTTATATCAAGAAACAATCCTGGGAGCCTTAAAAGGTCCGTAGTTAAGCCACCACAGGTCTCAGCAAAGATGAAAAAAACTAAGAGTATAAATTATGTAGCAACCATACCTTGATATAACATGCATGATTGGAAAGTTTTCAGACAGGGCTCACTACTACTTTATGTGAGGTGTTAAAGAGGTGTTCCTGTGCATGTGCAAATGAAAGGCTTTTGTTCTTGGAAATGTTCTAAAAATATCTGCATGGAATGTTTGTTCAGTAGAGAGTGACAGTCTGGTAAGCAAAGACGTGTGTTCGCTTCTCAGTGGATTTATCAATTTAGAAAATGGATAAGGAAAAAAAAAAAGGAACAAAGTGTTTGTGTAAAATTTTGTTTTAAAACTAGGAAATAAACTTCAGACTTATGGCCTCTTGAAAACAGCATTTGGGATAAATGTCTGTCAATCTAATGTTTTTATCTGCTTTAATAGATTTAAAAACAGCTGCAAATCAGTCAATGATTATCATTGGTCAGGCAGATCTTTAGTAACTAACGAAAACGACGCGAAAATTCAAGATTTAGTGCACTCCGACCATCGACTTACAATTAAGAAAATGGCTGATGAACTAAATTTTTACAAGGTTCATTCAATTTTGACTGAAGATTTGAACATGCATCGAGTGTCCACAAAATTCATTCAGAAATTGCCTGACAAGCTAGAACACCGATACTAAGTGTCCCAAGAACTGCTTAATCAGTCTGAAAATGATCTAGATTTGTTAAAATTATTACAGGTGACAAATCATGGGGTTATGGGTATGAACCAGAAACAAAGGCACAATCATCGCAGTGGAAGAGTCCAGGTTCACCGTGACAAAAAAACCAAAAAGAGTACAAAATAAACGAAAGTAAAACAATGTTGTTCATTTTTCACGATTCAACGGATAATTTGCATCATGATTATGCCCCTAGGGGGCAAAACAGCCAATCAGGAATGCTATGAAAGTGTCCTGGAGCACTTGCATGAAAATGTATGGAAGCAAAGGTCTGCACTCTGGCGAGATAAGAATTGGATTCTCTATCACAATAACGCACCAGCTCAGTGTACTCTCCATCAAGGAATTTGACAAAATTCCAAAATCCTGTGGTTCTGCAACCCCCCCCCCCCAATTCTCCAGATCTAGCCCCTGCCATCTACCTGTTTCCCAAATTGAAAATTGTGCTGAAAGACAAAAAGGCAAAAGGGAAGCGTTTGACTCAATTAAAGAGAATCCGGAGATGGTTCTTAACACCTTTAAGAAAATTCCCAGTGGAAACACTGTTCGAGTCTTCAGTCAGAAAGGAACTACTTTGAAGGAGATTCATCGCAATAGTCAATATGTACTGCTATTTTGAAATTACAAGCCCAGTCTTAAATTTTAAGACTGGGCTTTTAAAGTTTTAAAAACTTTCCAATCACACATATCACTAAGCTAGGTAGCTATCCTCTGTACTATAGTTCCTCTTATCATTTTACTTAAAATGAATCGCTGGCAAATTTTGCATTTTTAAAATTTGATCTTTTAAATAGTTAAGAATTTTTCCGATTCACAATAAGCAGCACAAGCAAATATGAACACTCCTTGATCAATAAGAATCTGAATATTTTAGACACTGCGAAGAGTCTACCATTAAAGAGAGTTCTGTCTGATAAAGATCCCTTATCTGAGGTAGCCCGATTCAGAGGGCAACTTATTTCATTTCAAAGAAAATAGACTGAATACATTTAACTCAACCCAGCTAGATTGAAATGACACTTATTTTGCCTGTTTATGTTAAAGATATGTTTTTAGCATCAAAATCATAAAACTATTCTATTAAACTTTTGATGCTTTAATTTTTCAGTAATTGGAACAGAAATTTCACTAACAATTTAGGAATTAAAGTTTGTGATTTTACATTTGAATAAGTTTAACTCTACAATGGCTTTATTCTTAGTAACAATTAAGTTTCTGGAGGAAAAAAACCCAGATATTTAGGAACTATTTTTCTTGCAGACTTTATGAAAATTTATGAAGCAACAACAATAGTTTATTGAAAACTAACTTTTTTAAAATTTGAAATTCAATACTTGAGTTTTTCAAAACTGTTAAAAATCTGAAGGTATTTTCCAATGATGGTGGGGGGAAAAAAAGGAACTCTAGGGTAAGTTAGGAAGCTTACTGTCTCTTGTATAGCAATTCCTTTCTGACATGTTAAACATAAATCAATCTAGCATTGAAAGTTGCTAAAGCTTATGCAAAATTTAATATTTCTACCTTCTTATGTTTAAACTGGGTTTACGGGGATTTTTTTCTGAAGAGCTTAAAAATGATTGAAAATGTTTAACTTGAAAGTTTTGATACTACTTAAGGAGGGGGACTGATTACATTAAGTGCTCCATTTGTCATTTTAGACCTTTAAAGAGCAAATTAACTGTAAGTTAATGAATTTCTCTTGGGAGAAAAATCACTTAAGGGAAAACAGGCTCCATAATTTTACCCATCTTGATTAATAAATTTGCTGGATAAAGTGTCAGATTTAATGTTCTAAAACCACCCATAGAATACAGCTCATATTCAAAATATTAGAATTACTTTTTTTTTACAAATTGAAAATTTTGTTTGGTACTTTAATCTTTTAATGCAAATATGCAAATGATATTTTTATTAAGAGCTTATTCTTGATTAAACTTATCTTAAAATTAATATCATTTTTGAAAAAATTAAAAATTTTCAAAAGTCAAAATATTCTAATATTTATTCTAGTGGTTCAAAATATTAGAATATTTCACATTAATTCTCCTTTAATTATCACCAATTCATAACTGGTGGCATCATTGATTAAATTCAGACGATTTTATTTAAAATCTGTATTCTCTTTGCAGTTTGTTTGCATTTTCATCTTAAAGTGGGTCGTGTGATATTCCTGAATCTATTAAACTTCGTATGGTTGATTTGTATCGGCACGGTAAAAATTAATGTTATATAGCGAATTATTTACATTGTTCACAATCAAACGTTAGTAAAGTACTAACACAATATTAAAAAATGGAAAATTTCAAAATGATCACTGAAATGGCATCCGAAAACCAAAAACATTTGCTAGAGATGACAGGAAACTAAAGCATATAATTAAGAAACTGTTTTAAAAGTGTGTGATTCTTGCACCGAAAATGGAAAGAAGGAGTTGAAGTTTCTAAATCGACAACATTAAGACGTCTCCATAAATTTAAGTTTGAATTTTGTGTACCAAAAACAAAACCTCTCATGACTGCAAAACAAAAGCGTATAAGATTAAATTGGTGTAAATCAAGACGTTTATGGAGTGAAGAAGATTGGAAAAAAATATTTAGTGATGAAAGTATGTTTTGTGTTTCATATGGTAATCAAGGTATTCAAGTTTGGAGAATGAAGCAAGAAGCATTTGATAAAGAATGCCTTAAACGTTCGGTAAAATTTGCTGCTAGTGTCATGGTTTGGGGTTGCGTGAACGCAGAAGGACCTGAAAGTTATGCATTGTCTACGAAAAGGTTAACTCTCAGATATATCAAGAAATTTTGGAATATTATGGGATTTCATCATCAGAAGATTTATTTGTAGATGATTTCATCTTTCAACAAGATTTAGCGTCACAACATACCTCGGTGTCAACTAAGAATTGGTTCCATCAACGTAAAATTAAGGTACTTCCTTGGCCACCAAACTCACCAGACATTAATCCGATCAAAAACTTATGGGGTAAAATGAAAAAACTCCAAGAAAATCCTCCTTTAAGTAAAACTGAGTGGCACGTATAAAGTCTATTAGGGCTAATATTGATAGAAATGTTTGTTAACACCTTGTATGTAGTATGCAAGATCGATTGTACGCTGTTATTAAAGCTAAAGGGAATGCTACAAATTATTAACTACCATTTACTTCATATTCATAAGGTAATATTTTTGCGTAAAATCAAATATTCTAATACTTTGAACCAATCTAAATTTTATTCTAATATTTTGTGTTTCAGAAAGCTGTTGTACACCTAATTTATCGTATTTTATATTTTGTAAATGTTAAAATCTTATTTAAACATTCCAGATTTAATTTATAAAAATTTTAATTGCATTTACTTAGTATCAAAAATAAATTGAAAATAATTTCTTATTACTTTTTCTCAATTATTCTAATGTTTTGAATCTGAGCTGTAGTTATTAGGCAGGATACATAGTGGTCAGTTTAATCCATAGTAAATGCTGTCACTATTTCCATACCTCTGACAACCTCAAGAATTCAAATGTCCATTAAAGACAGTTGCAATAGATAAGAATTACACTTAAGACTGAAAAAGGGCATATTTCTAACAGTTGAGGGAAAGTTTATTTTTTTAATTTATTAGAAAAATAAGTCAGTTTCTACCAAAAAATAAAGACTTACAAACTAGAGCATACAAAAAGTTCTTAAGAACCAGAGAGCATAAAGATAGAAAAAAAATAAAAAGAAAGGGAGGAGAGACCATGAATGAACAAAGTACTTTTTAAAAACTTCAAAAAAAAAAAAAGCCCTTAATTACACAAACTAAGTTCCTAAAGATGCAAGGACTGACAAACCCTGAATGTCACTTTGTAAAGCATTAAACTTATAAAACTCATACCTAATATTTCTTTGATGAGCATTTATTGGCTGTTAGTTTCAGTCTCGTCAAACTGAAATTCTGGAACATACAGGCTCTTATCAATAACCTATGGAGAAAACAGAATTTTATTAATACTTTATAAATGACAAGATATGCAGTTTGATAAAATGCCAAGAGCAAGACTCCCTACCTTTGGAATTGGTTTAATTTCTGTGCCTAGTTCCTGTTCTATACGATGTAGGTTGAATCTGTCATCATAAGTAATCAAATTTATAGCTATGCCGAGGTGGCCAAATCTTCCAGATCGACCGATGCGGTGTAAGTAAGTTTCTGCCATTTTAGGAAAATCAAAGTTGATTACAACATTAACAGCCTGGATATCAATACCTCTGGTAAAAAGATCTGCAAGAGTAAAATATTTGTAGTATCTCAGACAAGTTTAAGCAAATTTCAAGAGACTAAGGCCGTCTGCACACGGGGCAACTCAAAAAGAAACTGATAACTGACTCCAGTCACAAACCAGTCCATGATGAGTCGTAACCTATGTAATTGAATGGAGCCACGCACACGACGCAACTGGTTACAAACTCGTCCGGCGAGTTTGTAACCAGTTGCGCCGTGTGCGTGGCTCCATTCAATTACATAGGTTACGACTCATCACGGACTGGTTTGTGACTGGAGTCAGTTATCAGTTTCTTTTTGAGTTGCCCCGTGTGCAGACGGCCTTAGTAGCAGTAAAACATTGCAAACAATACATTTAAGACAATTGACCTATTGCCTAAATGGAAAAACAAGTTGAATGATTTGGTTGCGAGCACTACAGTCGTTTGTTAAACAAGGACTAATTAGACCAGGACCTACTGCTATAAGCCGATTCCAAACGACTACAAACATCAATGCGAAAAGTGGGGCTTGAACCCACAGACTCTGGTACTGAATGCAAGCACACTGACTCTTCAGCCATTGTAAAGATCAAGTTTGATAAATAAAATGGTCAAGGAAATCTTTAAAGAATACAGAATTTTAAAAAGGAGATAAAGGACTATATGATGCAATTCCCATGACTTTAAACATTACTGAAATATTTCTGCTACCAAAAATTAAGACTTTGGGAAAGGAAACAAAATTGGCAGTACTATTAGTGAGGAATCACGATGACTTACCAGAACAAACCAAATTTCGACATAGTCCAGCACGGAAGTCATGGAAGACACGATTACGATGCTGTTGTGACATTCTTGCATGAATATAGTAACATGAATATCCTAATTCAGTGATTTTCTTGGCAAGAAGCTCCACACGTTGTGTGGAGTTGCAGAAAATTATTGACTGGTTGATTTGGAGCTGAAAGCAAAAAGAGATTACTAAATTGAAAGTAACCATAAACTGTCAAAATATAACATTCAAACTTATCCAAGAAATTGCAACAGCTATAATAAATTCTGCACTATTTTAGTAATTCATCTCAAAAAAACAAGCACAATTAGCTGAAATTTCCAAATTAAATCTTAAGTCCTGTTTTAAAGCAACGTTATCTATGCTCTGACTGCTGCACAAATCATGAAAAATAACTAATATTACTTATGAGTTGAAAGGGTCTTTAATTCCCAGTATATTCTCTAATCTCAACCTCTGTACAACTGTTTCATAGCTGCACATTAAAAGTTAAGAAAAGGTTCCCAAATTATCGGTACTAGCTTTACTTTTTACAATATTGGAAATACAGAGGCTATTAAACTTAAACACTAACTTTAGAATGCACAAGTTTATTTGAAAATTGTTTAATTAAGATAAGGAAAATATAGAACAATTAAAGTTAATTACAACCTCATAAACAAATACAAAACGTGCATATATACAGACATTGTGTAAACTTAAAAGATCAGACCAAAAATTTTGCTAAATGGCTTAAACCATGCTCTAATTCTGTAGGTCAACTATTTAGAAACAATAAGGCAATTTTGGAGTTTATTTCAAATTTAGAGCTGCCAATTTGAAGTATTATGGGTGAAGTCTATCTTTAATACACTTGAGTACTTTTCATAACAAAGATTGTCGCTTTTTATGTAAAGCATTTTGTAATTTTACCTTAGGGGCTGAATATTTGGATTGTTGCATATGTAATTTTTTCAGATTAAATGATACCAAGCTTTGACTTTTAACATAACAAACATCAGATTTTTAGCAATTTCAGTTAACCTGTAAAATAATCACTTCCTTGAATGTTTTGCCATTAGCACAAATATAAAAAATTCAGTTTGAATTTTTGAAGATAGAAGCTTTCATATAGTTAATTTTGCCAATGTAAAGAGAAATTAGCAATTTTTACAACCATCAAATGATGCTTAATTCAATAAAAATTTTAGCTAAGTTAGCAGAAATTTACAGTATTTTTAATACCATATCCACTTGCCATTATTTATCACGTAGTCGTATTGTTTCACCCCAACATCTCTAAAGGATTTGGCCTAAAACTCTAGCATAATGCTTACTAACATTTCAAAAATTAGCTGCCCATTTCTTTTTCAACATAAGACTTTACAAAAACTAACTATATTATACATTCATTTAGAATTATCAATGTGGTTGAAGTTACATGCATCTTATAAAATATGAGGAGTGAGCATACTAAAGATAATGCTTCACATAAAATACCCAAGACAGCATTATGTGTTTGTCATTACAGTTAACTATGCAGATTATGTGCTTTATATAACCATGCAAACAACAGCTGAAGAAAGATGTTTACACGATGAAACAAACATGCTCACAATTCCCCTGAACAACAACAAATACAAACTACAACAGTTATCTGCTGGAACAAAGAATTCAATAGTTCACCTTTTATCCAAGGATCTGTACCTAGAACCATTGGCATGGCATGCTTCTATTTAACCATCAAACATGAATACCTACAGCAGTGATTCAACCTTTTTATGTCTTACTGATGATTAGATTAAGAAATATATACATTAGAATCAGAATTTTTAAAAACCTTGCAATTCTGCAGCAAAGCTTCAGGAACTGAGAAATTAAAGGTTTTTCACAAAATATAACCATTTTATTGACTAAATTCAAGTTTGTTTTTTTAAAGAAGCATGCAAACAGCTTGTGATTACAGCCATACAGTATGAATAACCATAACAGTTTGATAACAGATACTACAGGATAAATATACTTTTGAATACAAAATCTAACTTACTTTTGAGAACAGAGTGTTTAAGCAGTGGACTTTTTGCCTTTCTTGTACAAATGCATAATACTGTGTTACTCCTTTTAATGTCAACTCATCCATCAGATTTATTTCATATGGATTTGATAAATGTTTTCTCTGGAAATAAAATTAAGTACTTAAAAATTCATTTCACAACAGATAACAAACAGCATTTTAATGAAATGGCTTAAATTGTTATTCAAGTTAACTGTGCTTCAATAACAATATTAGTTGAAAAAATAGCTCATCAGGAAGACTTAAGAATGTGAAGTTGCTATTTTAGATGCCACTCCACTCGCAGAAAAGTTAAAGACTTTTGTAAAATGTAAAATGTCTTGCGGTACAGATCAATATGAAATAGTAACACCAAATTGGAAATTTTATGAAGATAATAGGAGTGAATAGGAGTTATGTCATGCCTAAATTAACAGATTAAGTTACAAACATTTAGTTTTATAATGCTCAACACTACATTTATAGACAAGGATAACTCATTAATACAATATCTAGATATTAATCTTATTTCATTACACCCTCTCAATATGGAACCTTGGCCTTGTGCAGTTCAAGGTTACTTAATGTTATACTGCTAGAAACTTCTCTTGTTAATGCCACCTTATTTATTATTTTAATATCCAAGGCAAAATTTCTTTACAGGAGGAAAATCTTCCCACGTGGATTTTTCCTGAAATAAACTTCTTTCCCAGTTAAGAAAGTGCTAGACATTTAAAATTACTTTTTTAAAAGAAAACATGAAATTGACTTCAGCAGAGTAATCCAGATTTTAAAAAAAGTTACAGCTATCTATGCGAGCTTCTGTTATATTAGTAACTAGCCAGGCTAGCTACACTCAAGCCATCCGTGTAACATTTATGTACTTCGGGCCCCACAAAAGAAAAAAAGCCTACAAATGTATTAAATTCAAGTGAATTAATTCCTTTCAATTTTCATTCCCGTCGCTGCTGACAGATAGCAGCACCACTGCTCCTGATGATTTGGTTTCTCAGCAGTGAGTGATTTTAGAATGAAAATATCTAAAACTATTTAATTAACAGAATAAGTGTACGCAGAAAAAATTCAGTTTTCGAAGCTCTTTCCAAATATGTAACATTTATGTACTTTCATGAGAAAAATACACCGATTTTCCTGTATATTTGTCTGCCATTTTTTTTTTTTTCGAGGAGTGGCCCGCCCGGATGAGTTACGGTCACGTGATCTCGACATACACTTGTCCCTTTATTAGTATAGACAAAATATTTTAATCATATATTTAAATCTTAGTTCCCTTAGCTTTCATATGTCCCAATAAAATTATAAATATCTAAATTTATCAACATTTCAAGGTGAAAAAAATGCATTAATGGCCAAGCATTCTTTAAGAATCCACAAGAAAGGAGGTTCCCTATTAACAGTTCAAAGAATCTAAACAAGTTTCTTATATTTAAAACATTAAAATTTCTTACCATAAATTGTTCTACAGTAAGAGGAAATGTGGCAGAATATAGAAGAATTTGTCGATCAGTAGGCAGGAAGCTAATAACTTTATCTAAAATTCCTTTGAAATCTTGAGAAAGAAGTTTGTCTGCCTAAATAAAACATTAAAAGAATAATATAAGGACTCCAGTTACATAATTTAGTCAGATGCATAAAAATCAGAAATATCCCAAAAGTAAAAAAACAAAGTTTTTAACATGTGCATAAGGAAAAATTCATATTTTTATTCAAAACATAACCGTGTGAATGTTTTAGCAAACTTAACCTTCATACTTTAAACAAAAAATTAAGTTACTGGCAATTTCATTTTCTTAGCAACACAAGTTATAAAACTAATTACCTGCTACAAACTATTGTTAAGTATTGTCTTCATGACCAGTAGTTTCAAGTATTATCTTGCTTTTCCAGCAAATTCAGTTTATTCTATATTATAAATTAGGAGAAATTTCCCCCATTAACAGGTTTTTCCCACTTTGAAGACCTGATAAAAAAACCACGGGAAAGGTAATAAATATGGTTTTTGAAGTGAAACGAGTTGGTACTGATCAAAACATGACAGCTGATAGTAAATGCACTGATACAAATTATACTCAACACATTGTCAAATGTTTTAAAATCCTAATATTAAGAATAGAGAAACACTTTAAAAAATTACTATTGAATCCAATAACAAGAAATGTTACTCAACAGCATGAAATAAACAATTTCCATCAGGTTTAATTCCATCTCAAACATAATTAAAAATAAAATGGTAGAGAGAGAGAGAGCGAGAGAGGTTCCTCAGAATAAACAAATTAACGTGTTGATGCTGCCTTGTGCTTAGTATCTGAAGCCAGATTTAAACATGTCCCTGAGCATGTGCAGAGAGCAATTTTTTAATTGTAAATCGCTAATAGAAATTGCAGTTACAAAAACAAAAAATTTGACACATCTATAGATTAAAATCTTTTGTATAAAATCATAAGGAAGTAAATTGAAGCAGTTTTCTCTCATGGACAGCACATAGAATTGGCTTAGTAACTTAACATCGATTAGCAGAACAGGAAAATTTGGGTTTTTTTTGGAGGGGGGGGGGGGGGGGGGTCCCCCCAGCTATACAACTCAATAAATCCAATTGACTTTCATGACTGGTAGAAACCATATTTCTTTACAGGTTTGCAAACTATACTATACACAGATCATTAACCAACCATGTACAACCTTGACAATGCAATTACTTGCAAGAGTTAAGAAAAAATATTTTGTTGAATTACAGCAGTAGACAATTTCCCCACATTAAAGCAACTTAATTCAACAATTGTTTTTAAAAAAAGGTCCTAAGAAATTAGGATTTCAAAATACAGAATCCACCACTTGTCTTCTTGACAAACTTACATTTTCAAAAACGTCACCAATTACGCATTAAACTCTAAATAGCACTGATTGAAGATTTGACCGTAACAATTAAGATCTTTAACATCAGATTAACAAAAAATTTATATACACACTATTTTAACCCAATACATTTCTAGAGTAACTGTATAACCAGAAATATTTAAATTATGTTAAGCATAGTTTATAAATTGCTCACACATTGAACAGACTATACTGCAGTTTCTTTAGTCACTAAATGCCTAGAACTACATAGCTGATATACGTTCTGTTAAAGCCTAACAGCAAAATTTTTAATACAATTATACATGAAATTTGGGCACAAGTTTTTTAACAATCAATAAGATAGAAAACTTGCCAATAAAACTCTGTCATGTAGTAGTATTACAAGTACATTATACTACAAAATTAGATGAGAATAAAGTGAGATCTGAAATTTAGAAGTTTAAGCCTGGTAATAGGAGAGTTACCTCATCTAGGATTAAAACATTGCATTTATCCATCTTTGCAACATTCTTTTCCATCAGATCTAGTATTCGTCCAGGGGTTGCAATGATGATGTGAACTGAAATAAGAAACTAGTAGTCAGAAATATATGCAACATTAATCCTGCAAGTAAACTTTGAAAATATTATAACATTCTCACTTCACAAGATATATTTGAAGTAAATAGATGTTTAAAAAACTTAAATGGGAGGAAAGCAAAAACTTCCAATAAGCATTATTCACACCAAGGGGTTGACACTGCAGGTGCACTAAGAATAGGAAATCCCCAAAACTTAAGTCCTTGTTAATGCTTGTGTTTGAGAAGCATAATACAACACAACTGATGAGCTCAAGTAAATGACTGACACAATTTTAATTTCTGAACCATGTTCACCCTGGCAATATAATCACAATATTTAAAATATTCTAGATCAACATTGTTAATCATTAATTTCACAGCTTTGGTATACCAATTGCCTGTAATTATTGAAAAAAGTTTAAATTAGTGATTTTGTGGATGGCAATTTATGAAAGTTTCAAATTTGCATAGAATTTTCTGAATTTAATTTTTAAATTATCACCAACTAAGATTATATAAGGTGTATTAGTTATTGATCACAAACAAATTCAGTTAATTCATTACTCTACTCTATTGGCAGATGAATTAAAAGCATTTAAGGTTGAAAAAAACAACCATTAATGTTTTAAAGATTTTTGCCAAAAAGGCAAAGAATTTTTTTTTTTATAAAGATAAACATGAACAGTCTATTTGAAAAGCCTTTTACGGCAGTCACTTCAGATTTCACAAAACAGAAAAATAAAATTTAAAAAGGATTTTCAAATGGATGTGCTGAATTTAATTTTTAACAAGTACAAGAGATTGCAAGTAAAAAACTACTTCAAATAGTCTACATTTCACAAATACTTCATATTTAGTTATAAATTTTATTGCAGACTCATGTTGTAAGCTAAGCTTCATCTTAGTATTCCTCCAAAAATAAGTGATTATAAATACACCCAATTTTTTTTTTTTACGGGGGTGCTAGAAAAACTTAGAATTTTGAAATAAATTTTCCCTTTAAGACACTGCAGGAAAAATAAATGATAGAATTAAAAAAATTTCTAAACCTAGAACTATTTTAAATTGTTTTTAAACAATGCACATTAACATTTAAGGTAGTTCCCCCCCCCCTCCACTTAGAAGTTTAATTTATGCAATTAACTAAAATTTCTCCAATGTTTATTAAACTTTAGATTATGAAAAATTCTGTAATCCAAATAATGAACTGCATAGAATGTTTGGAAAGTGGTTGATCTACATTTAAACACTATAAACTTCATAAAAATTAACATCAATAAAAGATGCTGAGGAACTTGCAACAAAGTATGATCTTTACTTACAGGCCAAGAATTTTAAAATGTTACCCAGAACAGGTTCTCAGGATTTAGTTGTATCTATTGCCTGTTATACTTAATTACCTATTCTAAGTACCGAAAATCTTGCAGGAAGTATTACTGGGATTATATACTATACATACACTTAAAAAGTTTTATCTGGTCAGAATATTCAAGCAACATCATTTAATCTAACAATTCTACTGGATAGGATGTTTACTTTGAAAGATTATCTATGTAACAAATCCCTTTAATTTTTGGCTTAAATTAGGAGAAATTTGGTCATGCAAATAAGATGAAACTATGCATAAAAGGAAAATCAAATGTCTCGTATGTAAGCTCTATATAAACAGAAAAATTACAATGCCAAATATAAATTACAGGTACTCAGAAATTTTAATCAGTAAAATTCTTGTACAAGACAGGCTAATGTTAAAAATGAAATGATACAAATGTATTGCAAATGCCTTTGTACTCTAAAGGAGTTAATTATGAAAAATAAAATACAGTAAAAAATGACTGAACATTACCATTTTCATATATTCGCATAATGTCATCTTTAAGATTTGTGCCTCCAGTGGTGACCATCACTCTTGCACCTATATGTTTAGATAGCTCAATACATATCTGACTGGTTTGAAGAGCTAATTCTCTTGTTGGGACAATTACCAATGCTGAAATCAGAATATTCATTTTGAATTAACATATATTACACATGGCATCAAATTACAGAATGCATTTTTACCCATTTTCAAAATAAAAATTAAAAGCACAATATAAATGTCACTGATTAATTCAGAAGTACAAACAAAAGGTAAGAAATTTCACATTTTAAGTAAATCCTGTTGCTGGAAATTAGAACAAACATTCATTAGCATTAATTCAACACAGATTAAGCCAAAAAACTACACTTTTAGTGTCTACTAACTGGTGTATGTGTGTATGTATATATATTAAAGAAAAAAAATCATCCTCAAATTTGAGGCTACTCACGAGAACAGGCATTTTGTGAAAAATTGCATTAGAACCATTTCTTTAAATCAAATACATATTGTGAACTTAGTTACAAAGATAAAGTTTTAAACCATGGGTTTCTCTCTCTGTGTGTGTGTGTGTGTGTGTGTGGGGGGGGGGGGGTAAGTAAATGTCAGGGTGAGTGGCAAAATAATTTTGGGGAAGAAACTTAAAAACTACAAAATTGACCCTGCAATTCTATTTTAAACATTTGAAAATGAAATTTGATTCAATACTTAACAGAAAATAACTCCAGTTACTTACTTTAAAATTTTAAATTAAACACAAAAGATTATGCTTCTTAACATAATATCAAGAAAGATAACTCAAATTCTAACAAGGTCAAATTGTTTATAAGCAGCAATAATTAGTGCAGTTCAGTGATCATGAAAGTTCAAATTAAAACTGGTATTGCTAAAATTAGCAGCAAATGAGATTCAAATATCTTACTCAGATTTTAACAATTCAAAAAATACACTACAACATGCAAGAATTTCATCCAAGTATTTAGAATATAATGAGGAATTATTAGAGAATATTTAACACTCTTAAGCAGAAGCATTTAATACAGGAAAAATTAAGATAAATTTTATTACCTTGTATATAATCTTTCGTTATATCAATTCTTTGAAGAATGGGAATGATGTATGCACCTGTCTTGCCAGTGCCATTTTTTGCTCGAGCTAAGATATCTCTGTTCAGTAAAGCAATCGGAATGCTAGCTTCTTGAATTGGTGAAGGCTTTTCCCAGCCTTTTTCAAATATACCCATCAGCAGTTCTCTTTTTAAACAAAAATCCTCAAATTCAGTTCCTTTAGTATCAGTCACATCCTATAAGTCAATTTCAAATGTTAATATACTATCATAAGTTTCAGAATTTAACTGCTAAATAATTAAGCAAACTTCAAAATTGATCCATTTAAAAGCTTTTATATATTTACTTTTGTTACTTTATCAACATCATAATATAAAAGCCGATTGAAAGTAACTGCAATTACTTATTACTTTTTAATTACATAACCAACAGCAATTAAAAAATGATTTAAACTTAAGTTAAATCATTAATACCCTAGTCATATTTAGCATACAAGGTTCAAATAACAGAGGACACTTAAATACAGTAAGAAACACTTTAGTAGATGGCAAGTTAAGATTAACCAAATCAAGTTTCTGAGTAAAATCTACCTCGAGATAATACATTAGTCTAATCTGTGAAAAACTCAGGAAGCTTTCTTCTCTCAAATCCTGCCGATTTATTAACAAATCTTTTTCGTTGAAAATACTATTTTTAACCCCAAGAATGAGCAACTCAAAGTACAAAATGTTGCAAATAAGCAAGTTTTGAAACAGAAAAGATGCATGGAAAGAGCTAAGGCTATTTTCAATGCATTAAGAATATTTCAGATAAAACATTTTGTTGTAATAATGAAAAATGATAGTACAATAGAATAAAGTATTTCTTAATAAAAAGCAAAATCTCAGGTCTAAAATCTTTGAAATAACTTCAGCAAATAAAGAATGTAATAACTTTAAAAGCAACTACCATGAGAAAGCAATTGCACTTCCTTTAAAAAACTTACTTATCTATATATAAAACAGTCCCGTAACTGACTGACTCACTGACATACAACGCACAGACCAAACCACTGCACCTAAAGGGCTGAAATTTTGCATGGTGATTCTTTTTATGGTGTAGGGGTGCACTAAGGAAGATTTATGAAATATTCTTAGATTTTTTTTTTTAATTAAAAAAGTTACAAAAACACCTTAAAAATTTAAGTTTGCATTTAAAATAATAATTTGAGGGTTATAAAATTTATATCACGAGAAAGATCATAAAAATTCCTTTAAAATGAAATCTTTTTCGAATCTACCTTCATTTTCTGATTTTTGGTGAATTTTTAAAGATTAATTTTTAGAATTTAATTTATTAAATGCTGATCACACGATTTCCTTTTCTGGTACTTTAAATAAATTTATCGTCACGTGCATAACAACTAAATAGGCAAAAAAAATTCTCTTTCTAATGCAGCAGACGATTTGATATAAAAAATAAATATCATTTACAATTTTTTATAAATATATATAATAAATCAATTGTATACATTGAACATTGCATATATTATATATTAATTTTTTTGGCATTAATTGCATACATTGACCGTTGTATTTAATTTGAATGTACTCCGTAGAGAAGCATGGGTTTTCAGCTAGTTTTTATATAAATATTTAGTAGTCTTCTTCCTTTTCTCTCATAAAATGTTTCTAAAGGAAACCAGAAATTTGTCTTGAAATCAGAATCATTGTTACAGCTTTTCCTTCATTATTTTAACAGACCTTCTGTTGAGCTAGGGTTAACATGCTAACAGCTTAATTTCAGCATATCCTCTATGGGACTTAGAAAGTAAACAATATAAGTCTTTTTATACAGCAATAGCAATAGCAATACAAGGGTCATTTAATACGCCCATGAAAAAGTTTACAAAATTTCCTTTAAGTTTAATCCATTCAGTCTACATATTTAAGACTTTTTAATCCAAGATGCCTAATTTTGCAAAATAAAGGTTTGATTCGTTAATCACTTCAGAATTACAACTCTTCCTGCAAGGAATTTTCTCATGTTTAGGGAGGCAGGGGACTCCAAAATCTAGAGAGTGGACAACCAAGATTTTCTGCAACCCTTATGTTCATTTGGCCCTAACAAAAATCAAACTACCTGTAAACCACACTCAAGCCTATAATTAGTTTTTCTTACCATTTTGCCCATTAGATAGTAATGTTTTGTCAACACACGAACTTGTTTTTGTTCAATCTTTGAGCAGTCCACGAGATTCTTTGAGCTGACAGGAGATTACCAACTAAATGGGCTATTAGTCACAGACAAAGTGTTCAATCTGTTTATATTTGACAAGTGCATCTTTTAAAGAGTAAATGTCAATGTGCCAACAATTTCAGTACAAACAGTAGTACAATCTGATTTTGCAAAGACTTATCAAACAACCTTCCCAATATTTTCAATTATTTTTTTGTTATAACTTTCATGTTTTTTTCTGAGACATGCTGATTTATTTTGACTAGTTGTCACATAATGTCAGAAAAATACAAGTTTTAAAAAATTGTGAAAGATTATATATGCATCTCAGAAAAATGAGTAAACACATTGCTGTACAAATAAGTAAAAAAAAATGATCAAAATGATAGATGAGATCCTCAGGGAGTTTTAATTAAACAGACAATAAGCATGTCAATGTGATCCAACTATATTTAATAACGGAGAAAAAACTAACATTCTTAAAATGTACAGAAGCAGAACAGATTAATAAAGTAAGCCTTGCATGTCTCAGCATGAAAATCTGATTAACAAGGATCAGAAGTACTTATTTGCAACCAACTTAGAGAATTCTTTGAATTTTTAAAATCGAGACAAAGCAATTTACTCAGAATTAAGACTGAGTAGTTAAAAAAATTAGGCTGCTAAGAATATAACACTGAAATGTTAAGTTAACCTACTTCATACAAACCATCAATAACACCAGCAATGATAAAGCATTTTTAATTTTAAAAAAAATAAAAATTACTTTATGGAAATAAGGAAATTATCTGCCTTTTTATATAAAATTTTAATAAACAGTAGGAATCATACAAATTGAAATTTAATATAGTTTAACCTTTTAGTTAAATTTTGCTTTTGAGTACTGCAAATATAATGAATGAAGTCTCCCTTTTTTAAGAACTTCCATTAAAATTGTTGTATAAGTATCAGATACACAAAGCAAAGAAAATCATTCTGTGTTTGGTAAGCATTGCCATGGTCAAAAGAAAATTCAAAACAGACCATGTTAGAACATACAACCCATCAGACCAAGGAAATTCTAACTATACAAAGTAGCAACATACTAAGATCTGGGGGTTAAAAGAAGGCAGGGGAATTATATTTTACACATGCTCACTTAACCCAAAAATAGTCCCGCCCTTTTCAGAATATCAGTAGTCTCATTCAGTCCATTTGCTGCCTTTACCAGTTGACCAAAACCAGGAAATTTATTGGTGTTACTAGATGATCGAAAATGGAAAAAATATTGAATTTGAAAAGAAATAATTGCTGTAAAATGTAAATATACATTCACTTACATTTACACAAATGTTTTTAAATAACCTTTTTTACAAAATATTCTAAAATAATTTAACTAAATTTATGAACATAGTCAATTACTAATTGAATAAATTTTCAATTATAAATTTGAAATCATGCTAAAATAAATTTTGAAGGACAGAACTGCAGTAAGGTTGGTTTTGATGGTGCTCCAGCACTACAAGCCAATTGAAGTCGAAAAGATACAGTTTACATCATTCATTTAATTAAAATGAATATTCAATTGTATGTTTGAAAACATGCTATTAATATTTCGGTTAATGTTTCTAAAAATAACAATGAAAATTTCTGAAATTAAACATGCTGCAAAAATTTTGAATGAATTTTCACTTTTATATTGAAAACATTTTATACAACTGTACCCCCAGCACCAAACATTCATTGAATTTAAAAAAAAAATTTGCTGCAGCATTGTTTATAAAAAAGCGCATTTTTATTTACAGTAAAAATTTTAGAAAAACTTAGTCATTACTTTTTGAGACAGAATAGGAACCCTCCTTTATGCTGTTCATATTATCAAACCATAAACATTTCCATAAAAATCTAAATCTTTGTAAAGGCGTTGATTTGAAAACATACATTTGTGCCATCATCGCTCCATAAATTTGTTGAATTATGATGGTATGACTCCATAACCCCAGCTATATAAAGCAGTCCTAGTAGTGCTTTTAGTTCCATTAAGCAAGTTAACCTTTTACAAACTGAATTCAGATGCAGGTATATTTTAAATTTATTTTTTGCACAATTTGCCTTCTAATGCTTTAGTTAAGGGATACAAGTCATTTAAATGGGGAAGAAAAATTATGTAATTTTTATTGTGTTCCCAATTGGGAACATTGAGCACTTCTGACTATACTTTTACACTGAATTCAAAAATGGAATATAGTGATGAGTAAATTAAATAAGCTAAGTAGTAAGAATGAATGAAAGATTATTCTTCAAATTTAAGTGCAGATATGAATTAAGTTGAAAACTTCTAAATTTAAATGAAAATTGCTTTCACTTAAACTATTAAAAATTTATGTTTATACCTTTATTCCATGGTACAGTGGAAAGCATGTAAGATGCAACTTTTTCTTACACTCATTGCAAGCTATCTTGCATTTAGAGTACACATCTACCTTGTGCTTTTTGTACAAGGAAATGGCCACTCTTTCTCTGTAATATAGAGAGGTGAACTTTGGGTCCTGGTTGAGGTCCATCCTTTGTGCAATTCTTGAAGAGCAATTGTAACCTCTCGGCGAACTCCAGATGAGCCAGCTTGGTATTTTTTCACGAGTTGCTGAATGTAAAAGCCAACCAGCAACAACAGCCACATTTAATGCATTAACAAATAAATCCCACCACCATTTCTTATTGCGAAGCATGAGATGTGGCTGCCTAACATTCTATCTAGCAGGTCAACTCCACCCATTCAGTATTATATTTATGTATTAAATTTGGTTGCTGCAAGTTCATTTTCTTCTGATCTTTAAGCGAATGTCTTTTAGTTGATTGCATTGAGAAATGAGTGCAATAATTAGAAGAAACTGCAACTACAGAATTGTTATTCCATCGGCATAAAAATACTGAACCATCACTTTGGCAATTAAATGAACCCTTTATCTAGTTTTTCATCTTTGAGAGCATAAATGGACTTTAATTCGATGTTATTGGATATTTCCAACAGCTTCTATATTTCTACTTGCAAGATCTTCAAATTATTAGTAGTAAAAAAGTTATAAAAAAATTACTTTAAGAGGGTCTGCAACAACTGTCCGAAGATTATTTACAACCCTAGTGCCAAGAGGGACTATTTCATTGACTGCTTTCCTGCATAAATTTCCATTTCATATGGATAACCATTAGTGCAAATCTTCCAGATTTTGAATCCAAAGCGAACTAGTTTCCCCCCCCCAAATAAACATACTCTAAGTACAGGAAATGATGTCACTGCATAATAGTGGCAACAGGCCAATGTTCCCAATTGGTAACAAAGATTTAACTAATTACACCAAATGCATTTCTTTAATTTTTTTAATTTTATATTATTTCAATAATGTGAACCGTATGAAGTATCCCTACCAATTATTAGAAGCATTGGATTGCTTTTCATATTTACATGAATTTTTATGTTGTGCTCTGTGAAAGACTATTTTTATGGTTTTGTACAATTCTAATTAATTTTATGTTTGAAATGTAGTTTCTATTTCAAATAATCAAGGCCATCTTTCTATTACATCTGTTAATTTTTAAGTCAATATTGAAATTTAATTTTTATATAAATTTTCAATTCAAATGTTCCCAACTGGGTACATTAGACTAAAAGGTTAATTTACAGTCTCCTTCGAGTAATTAGGCTGATGACTATATAAATTTGTATCATTCAGAATTTTCTCTAAAATGCTATTAAAATTTTTTCCAGGCATCTATAACTATCTCTGAATCTTTTGCAATGCTGCAAACTCCTGGCATTTCAGAAACAATTTTGTGCTGTCCGTGTTGTACATTTGATCTCCAAGAATTCTTTTCCCATTTGGTAACATCCTTACATAAATTCTGACAATGCCACACATCCATTTTCTATCTTCAATATCAGATTCTGCAATATCAGTTTCATCCTCTTATATTGAAAGAATTGTCTTCTGATGAACCGACTTCGTCACTAATAGCATCCTCTTCTAAATTATCAAAAAGTTTTAATGCTTCCTGAACTGTTAATTTTTTTTAGGCATACTGAAATAGTTATTAGCAAAAGAGCAGAAGGAAAGACAGATTAAGTCTACTGATCAAACTATGTTTACTGAGAATGCACGATTCCCAGAAACTTCCCTGCCAAGGAATTCACAGAAGCGGAAAGAGGAAAGGGAAGGGGGGAAAAGTGAGCTCAAACAAGTGATCAAAGCAGTCATTCAGAATGATAAACTTTAAAATTAAAAATTTTCAGAAAACACAGGAATTACTTTCAATTTTACTACACAACAGGGCTACCTATGGTCACCTATGTGGAATTTCTCCATTGTAACTTTAAGGGGAGATGGGTTAGAGGAAGATAAGATTTCAGCAGCAAAAAGAATGACGTACCACTACTCCTGGGTTAAACCTCAAGTCATGCTCTCCAACAACATATCAGCAAACACATAATGAAAGTTTAAAAAACCAGTATGAATATCAAAGCATTTGTGTAATGGATATTGAAGCATTAAAACTACAAATTATATATATACAATAAAGTGTATTTGTCAATCACTAATAGAGGTAATCATATTATTTACCTAAAATTTTGCTCAAGACAATCGCAGATTCAGAATTACTGATCAAGGGTAGCTTTGATGAAATGTTACCTCTAATAGAAATGTTCTTATATAGAAATTTTAAAAATATAGTTTTTAGAATAATGAAGGACATTCGAGATACTGGATAACCTATTAGAATGACAAGGAAGTACTTTACTTCACACATGATAGAAAAACCAGTATGAATATAAAGCTTGTATGAATATAAGCTTGAAATAAATAACAAATTTATATATCAATTACCGTTGTTTTCTTCCTTCTATCCTTAGGAGGAATTTTTAGCTTTGATTTCCATCCCATGTCATCAGCCATCATGTCCCTAAAAAGGAATTTTAGAAATATAACAACTGGCATATATATCAAACTAACATTAGGTTTAAAATATAAGTTGACAAAAGAACACTTGAAATTAACAAAACCCTTACAGATTTAAACATCAAATGGTAAAAACATGTACGGATCATAACTTAAAAAATACAATTTCATTAACAATTACAAAAAACTTCATTGCTGATTTGCAATAATATTCTACTTATTAAGCATACATGGTATATGTCAGTCAAGCTCAACACCTTATTAAAATGATAAAGTATATTAGAAATCCTGAACTTTCATAAAAATAGTTCAGGTAATAAGAGTGATTTTACAGGGATTGCATTGACTCTAGGTTATTCATATTAATTTTCATGCTAATTATTCATAATTTTAAGCCTTGTACTTAAATTTCATGACTATTTACAATAAAATTAAGAATTAAGTATTACACGATACCCCCTTAATGATAACTTTCTTTTTAAGACATTGTAACGAAAATTTTTTCTGCTTTACTACAGGCCGAGGTATAAAGCACTAATATTAATGTTGCACGAATTCTCAGTAGTCAATTTGCTAATTTCAGGAGTTTGAGTTTTCTCCATGATGGGATAATTTTTTTTTAAAAACTCCTTTCCATAATTACACATTTAAAAACCAACAAGATACTCATCAGTAAGTATGTTTCAAAGAAATTTTTCAACTAAGATAAACTGCAGCATATTAAAATACTGGTTTGATATTCATATGCCAATATAGCATTTACTAAGTAACTTTTCTAGAGAGCATAACAGTAATATTTTCTTTAAAAGGGCTTTACCCGTCTATCTTTGGAAAGTTATTTTAAACACTATACTCACAAATACTACATAGGGTGCATACATTAAGTTATGACACATAGCATATTTCCATGGTTTATCATTAATACCAATCCTTGTATTTTGGCACTTATGGCTCATTATTTTAATGTTATCCCTTTTATACTTTTGAGAATCTCAAGAATAACTGGAGTATTTAGTTTCGCCAAAAATGAGTTCATAAGACAAAGGTTTTTAATAAATGAGGATGAATCCCTTATTAGCCAGTACACATGCATATCTAGCCAGTTTAGGCCAGTACATGCATTCTGTAATGAAGTCCTGAAGTTTTTATCTATGAATTATAATTTCAACAAAAACTATTAACACATCTTGAAAATATTAGGTCAAAGATAATTTCAGCAGGACAATCAAAACTGTTTGCATAAATTAATGACAATTTCAAACCTTTACCACCTGTTTCCTTTGTATTCAAAAGTAACATATCTAGCAAGTTATTTTTAAAAATCTTAGTATATTATTTATAATTTTTTAAAAGATTTACCATTCGAGAATTTTTTTGTGTGCATTATGCCCTTAAAAATCGAATATAATTAAACTGTCGTAGTCCTTTTTAACTGGTAAATGACAATTTAGTTGCCATTGGAATAATTCTTGTTTCATGGATGATCTACTTAATATTTAGGACTGAAGTTAATGTTAAGCTTTTAGCAAAATTATTTGCTTTTATTAGATTTTTAACTTTCTAAAGTCAAACCTAGCTGATGCGAAAAAGTATACTGTATTACTCTCACCTAGTTAATTCGCTGGCTGGGCATATCCTTGTCATTAACCAAGTTATTTGCTCAGTTTTAAATCTTTTTCTACTACTATCCACATTCCTTTCAGTGTCCTAGGGTGTTTTTGGAATCAAGTTTCCCCAATTTCTTTAAACTTAACTGTTTTTAGTCTTATTAGATGATTAATATATAAACTTTAAGTTTTAAACTTTTTTTTTCTGTTACTATCTTATAAAGAATAGAATATTCATCTCTTATTGAAATCCTTGTGCCACCCAATTTCTTGAAAAAGCACTAAAGGGTAAGCACAATTTTTAAAGTTTTCAATAGGATAGTTTCAACATATTTCATGGCGAATTTTGCCATTGCAGAGGAAAAGATTTTGCCCGAGAAGAGTAGATGTTCACAAGCCAGGCTCTTAAAACTAAGTTAT
>OU015495.1:189320778-189473278 GCA_907164885.2 Dolomedes plantarius
CACTTTGATGTCGCATGGGACGTTAATTTCTCAGAAATAAGAGAATTTTTCAAAAGGAAAGCTCGTAAAGGTTTCTTTTTAAAGACGTTATCCTCCATACTTAATATTTGTATACTCTCCAATCTAAAAGAATTTTCTGTTTTTGTGTAATGTATATATATAAAACAGTTCCGTAACTGACTCACTGACATACAACGCACAGACCAAACCGCTGGACCTAAAGGGCTGAAATTTTGCATGGCGATTCTTCTTACAGTGTAGGGGTGCACTAAGAGAGATTTTTGAAAAATTCATCTTAGATTTTTTCAAATTAAATTTTTAAGCTGTTTTAGTAACTTTTTTTAAGTTTGCATTTAAAATAATAATTTGAGGGTTATAAAATTTATATCATGAGAAAGATCATAAAAATTCCTTTAAAATGAAATCTTTTTCGAATATTTACCTCCATTTTCTGATTTTTGGTGAATTTTTAAAGATTAATTTTTAGAATTTAGTTTATTAAATGCTGATCACGTGATTTCCTTTTCTGGTACTTTAAATAAATTTATCGTCACGTGCATAACAACTAAATAGACAAAAAAAAATTTTCTTGCTAATGTGGCAGTCCATTGTACATTATTTTGTCTACAAAAATATCCCTTATGATTTTTTTATAAATATATATATTTTTTTCTACATCAATTGTATATATTGATCGTCATATTTATTATAAATATATATATTTATTTATTTATTTTTTTATTGGCATTAATTGCATACATTGACCGTTGTATTTAATTTGAATGTACTCCGTAGCGAAGTGCGGGTTTTCAGCTAGTTTACATATAATCTTTTAAATTTGTGCTAATTTAAAAATAAATATTATGTAATTTATTCGTATCGTTTAAAATAAATTTTAAAAAATTATGCCTTATATTAAAGGGCTCTCTGTGTGTCTGCGCACCCCTTCCCCCCCCCCCCCCTCGTTAATCTGAGTGTGGCATGAATATATAAAAGTCTGATAGGAACTGGTGGCTTAGTAATGAGAGAGATGGGTGAGTTACAAAGGATACCGACAATCGCGACGAGAGGAGGAATGGTGTTGGGGGTCTAACATTCCCTGGACTGCGATTCAATGTGACGTAATTGAAGTTTTGAAGTGGAGTTCCTGGGTCTTGACGACTTCATCTCCTGAAGTCTGAATGTGACGACTTTGTCTCCTGTAGCCTGAATGTGTCGCACACAGGGTTCCGATTATGGACCCAGGCGTGAGATCATAGGGTCCGGTTAGAATGCTTCCTCAGGTTCGGTGTTGGATCTAGATGCCCTTAGATTCCTCCAATAAACACTCACAACTAACGAGCAAGATCAAAAGTGTTTCTAAAAATCGGTAGATTTTCTGCAAAACTAAATCTGCAATCAATATTATATATATATATATATATATATATATATATATATATCTATATATATATATATAACGTTAAATTAGTTGACTAGGAATTATATTATCGTTTCAAGAACGTCCGATACAACTGTTTAACTTTCCCACACAGCTTCGATAAGATGTAAATGAAATAATAAGTTCAGATAAAAAGATTAGATTGAAATGCTTTACTGACTTTTTTCTATATGTTCGTTGTAATATCTGTAATTTTATAAAATTTATCTCTTGCCACATTAACTGTTTAGAGATTTCCAATTAAATTTAATTTCTTTTGTAAATTTATATTATTTAATTTTTCATTGCATTTTCATAGCTTTAACGTCACACAAAACATAATTAAGTTTATAATTCATATATATATATATATATATATATATATATATATATATATATATATATATGACACGGAGCTTGTTTTGCTCCCGTTAACACCAATTTTATGCAGTCACGTCCATTGTTGAATTGGGCGAGTGGCAGGCCTTTTAAAGAAATAATCCAAACTCGTATTAACTCCGTCTTTATTGAACTCCGTAAGTTGACCACTCTCCAGGTTGATTTCCGCGCTTCGCCATTTTATAATCTACTCGGCCACGACTGCCGCGAGCATCCGCTCTCAATGAGATTCCCACTCAATCTACAGCCAAAACTTAATTTTCCCCGAGCTCCTAAAATGCTGCACGGCGCATGTGCAGACCTCATCCTTGGGCATCTGGACCCTCATTATTGCTGATCGTGCATTTTCAACTTCGCGTCCCAAACCTGTACCCTTCTAAAAATGAATCCTCTCGCCTAGAATTATTCGCTTTCCGCTCAAAGTCGCTTTTAAAGATGATTCCCCACAGAAAAATACGCGCGCTTTGTAAATGGATTGTTAGATTCTTATTATTTTAAACCCCACTTCCCCGTACTTCTCAATTATGTTTTGACAGCTCAGTTATGTTTTGTCATATATATATATATATATATATATATTGTAAGAATCCGTTACGACCTTTCCGAATAAATCACCCAGACAGCCGGACCTCCCACAGCAGGTGACCAGCGAACAGTTCTATCTATCAGCGTCAATCTATCTATCAGTGTCTGCAAGCAGAGAATAGAGTTGCTCCTAGCCGCCGGGCCTGGGAGGACGTAAACTAATGACTATTTCGACGTGAACTAATGATTTTCAGATCAGCTGACTTATGGGAACCGACCACATGGCCTCGTGGTCAGGCGAATCACAGCCAACGGACATGACGTCACAAATTGTGCCAGCCAACCTAAACTTGTGCAGTCACGTGACCGGAAGCACGGTTGCCAACGCCGCCAAAAAAAATCCAGTTTTTGGACAAACTTGGTCGAGACTCTCATCTAGAGAGTACCTATCGTCTACGTTGTCCTGGAGCGACCGACTTGATCCTGACTTATTTTTCAGAGCAGCCCGCTCGAAGCTTCTCGTCAACGAATACTTCACCCTGAAGTATAGCTATCTCAGAGCATCCTGCTCTACAGGCTTCTGTTAGTTCTTTACTTCATCTAGAAGTTATCTTATTTCAGAGCAGCCCGCTCTATAAGCTTCCCGTGATTCTAACTGTCTTTACGAAGTTACTCTATTTTCAGAGCTGTACGCTCTAGAGGATGTGTACCGACCTTCTAGTTCCGCTGTGACTGTACGTGCATCTTATCATCGAAATCATTTGGTTATTACGAAGGCAAAGCTCCCTCTAGGTCTAGAGGTAGATCAACTCATGTGTAAATAGTGTAAAAAGTTTCCGACTAAAATTAAATAAAACTGTAATTTAATGTAGTAGACTGACTCTGAACATTTTTAGCTACCCGGAGTCTGAAGTTATCACAATATATATATATATCTGGAAAATTAAAAATATCTTATTTAAAACATTCTTATTACCTTGTTAAAATTATCTTATTAAATAGCTCTTATTCGAACGCAAAAAGAATTCAGATTAATTATAAGAGATAAACTAATAATTTTGATGAGTGTGGTACTTCTCGGAGCTTTCCGGCAAATGCAATAGTATCTAACATAGTTTACATTGCTAGGTGGTTTCACTTCTAATATTATGCTTCTAGCCACTTTGGAACCTTGTATTAAGATGTTATGATTAATGAATTTTAAAGGGTTGGATTTTTGTCCGTTTAAACTTGATAAGGGATATAAAAACCTTTAACGAGTGTCGCACGTCATTGTATATTTTTGCACAAGGACGCACATGAGGAGTGGAGACTCGTCATTTTTGTTGAAGAAGGTTAAACCCGATTTCGAATGGCTACAAACAACTATACTTATCGAGGGATCGTAAGTTGCAACGATTTAATCATTAAATTGATAATTGTAAGTAATATGGAGATTATTTAAAGTATTGAAATTTTCCATGATAATTGAGATGAGTATGGCATTGTTATAACACCATGATGTGCTTATGGCTATTGCTCAGCATGGTGACAAAGTGACCGCCATGTCAGTATCCTACGGAATTGCCGATGCTTCATAAATGGTTGTAGGGGCTTCTCACGGGCATGATTCTTTAGATTTTTCAATTTTTACTAGCAATTCTCTGTTGAATTTACAGCCGATCCTTATGGTACTGCATGATATGCACCATTCTTTGCCAATCAAATGCAACTACGGTGGTTAGGGTCAAACGATAGAAGTCTGAAAATCGGCAAAAATAGGAAGTAACAAGAATATTCACATATGGAAAAATCTATTTCTCGTCTATTGAAAATGTTCATGTCCTCCTCTTTAAAAAAAAAAAAACCTTTAGAAATGGAAATCTTTTCTAGAAATTAATTCTGATAACACTTCTGTAGACTAAGGGGAAGATTACCGTAACTTTTCCGGCAGATTATGCAACTATCGCTTATTACGGCGTCGGCAATGATGGGGATTTTTCACAAACTCTGTTTATTATCATCTTATTCATTCTGGTGAAGAAATGCCCCGTTTGCAGTAATCAGGGATTTCACATGGTCGTTGTTGAAATAAGCTGTACATCTCAAAAGCCTGCACTGTCCACTCGAACCTTCTTTGGTTTCGGTATCAGAAACGTGAGTACATATCTTGAGCAGTCTTGGGATATATACTAATGCCGCGACAGAATGATGCAGACAGTTCAGTTTTGTCGGCTTTGAAGTCCTGTTTTCCTAAACAAACGCAAAATTTCAAACCGTGAGCTTCCTACTAAAATATTGATGGTGATTCCATGGGCGGCTGGAGGAAAATGTCACTTCACCGAAATAGCGACCATGCGCATTAGATAGAGTGTCGGGAATTATTAATAATGATAGAGGGAGGTCGGCTGTCCTCGGACGTAGGGCGTAGGTAAGGAGGGGAGAGCCCCCCCCTCCAATTCCTGTCTTTTATTTATTTCCACAATTTTGTGTTTACCGAAATCGGACCTGTGAACCCCACTGGTGTTGTTTGCCTACATCACTGGCATTGTCTATTGATTTATTACTCAATCAGTTCCTTTTTTCTTTCGCTCCCAGAAAATGAGTCTTTTTTGGACAACCCGCGTTTACGTTCTGTAGAATGTACATGCTGTTTATTTTCTGTAAAATTCTGCTTTCATGAAACATATGAAATAATCGATTTTATGTATTCCCTCGAGATAATTATTTAAATTCTTTATACCAGTTATTATACTAATATTCGTAATATTTTAATCGCTGTGAGTAAGTTATTACTAATTTTAATTATAAACATTTAAATTATTACTATTAGATGAAATAACTTAAATTTTCCTTAATTTATCAATAAAACTTTTTACGCAGAACTATTTCTTTTACTCGTAATACAAAACATATGCAACAAAAATCTTAGATTTTAAATTTCAGTCAGACATAATTTTACACTAAACATTTTTTTACGACACCTCCCCCTCCTTTTTTTTTCTAATGTTCTTTACAGTATTAAATAACCACTCTAATTATTCAGCGAGCATTTGAAGGTTCTAAAGATTTTGGTTAGCTTTCAATATCCTGCGATAAAATACCATCGGTAATTTAAGAAAAACATTGTTATACTTTATTTCATCTCTCCTCACATAATTTTACCTGAAACTTTCTGACACCTAGTGGTTGGTTTACAGCTATTTTATAATCTGTTGCAACTTATGTTTCTTCTGGTTCATCTGGAAAAAAAATTAAATCTTTTATTTATAAATCCAGGCCTTTTATATTTGTGTGTAGATTAATTCATATAAGCTGTATATAGTTATTCTAGAGATTTATATTACAGTTCCGAGTATCATAGATATAATTTTGTTTGGAACATTTTTTCTTCTTGCGAGACAATAGAAAATTGGATGGAAGGTAAACCGCTAAATAAAGCAACGAAGCGTGTCACGTGTCCTTAGAAGGTCGTATTTTATAACTTATTTATGATTATTTTCCGCAATTCTCTCACGATTACATGGAAAAACCATCGGCGTATGACATGATTTATTTTAGTGAGTTTCATGTTCTCACAATTATTTTTAAAAAATCCGATTTAAAAATATTTTTTACTGTTGTGTACATTTGAAACACCATTAAAACTAATTAAGAATTACTTGAGTAATTAAGATTTAACTATAAACAGGAAAAAGTGAGTTTATTAAAGACATTTTTCGGGGAATCTGTTGAAATATTTACAATTATCTCCCAGGAAAGTGGAAAATTATCCAGATGCTTTATGAAATTATTTGTAATTCGTGCGTGCATAGCAGATGAAAGCAAAAGCAAGAAGTTTCAAAAATAAGTCTTGTAATTTATAAACAAGCAAAGTGGAATTCAGATTTATTAAAATGAACACGATAATTCTCCGAAACTGGGGAAAATTGTTTCGCAGGAAGTACACAATCTAAATTTGTAGAATTGAAGATCAAGATTTTTACATTGGTTACAACTTTTGATAAAAATGTCAATCATCAATGGTATATCCCAGAGGGGGGGAACCTTTTTACCATTAGAGACCACATGTCAATTAGGTAGCAATAAAGGAGGCCGCATAAGTTGATGAACCTATAAATACGACTTTTATGAAATTATTATAGTTAGATATACACTGAAGTGCCACTGAATTAGGGATACCTACCTAGTAACGAGTTGGGCCTCCTCTGGCCTTGATAACGGCTGCCACACGACGAGGCAAAGATTCAACAAGTTTCTGGAAACGTTCCACGGGAATGGCTTGCCAAATATTTGCTAAAGCTGTCCATAATTCAGTAAGGTTCATGGTGCTGTGTGATGGCCTTTCACGCCTTGTTCCAAAACATCCCAAAGATGCTCAATAGGATTTAAGTCTCGGCTTCTAGGTGGCCAATTCATGACAGAGAAGTCAGAGGAATGCTCATCCAACCAGCCAGTAGCCAACCGGAACTTGTGAGAGGTACAGTTGTCTTGCTGGAAAACTCCATTACCGTGCGGATAACAGAACAGCATAAACAGATGGAGGTGATCATCCAGCAACTCTACGTACCGAATTGCATTGAGGGAGGTTGGTACACGCACCAAAGATCCCAAACTGTGCCACGAAAAAACACCCCAGACCATGATTGAGCCACCATGCCCTTGTACAGTTCCAGCAAGGCATGCAGGATCCATGGCTTCATGAGCCTGACGCCACTTATCTTGATATTTTCATTTTTCCCCCAGCGGAATTCTGCGATTATCACATTATTATTGTATGACCCTGAATGGGGCCTTTTTTTTTTTCTCTTAAACTTAACATCTAGTTTACTGTGGGCCAGTAACCTCCCTTTCCGGATTATTATCCTACTTAATTAAATTAATCACTTAACTAATATAACTAATTTTAACTATTACTAGTAACTAAATTGTATCATCATCTTTAACTTATTTGCTTTTCCTTCATCTCTTGAAGGACTTAAATATTAACTTACCTTAAAAGACCATTAACCTAATACTTAAATTAACTTCAATACTACTAAATTTTACTGAGCATTAATATATTGACTACAAAATATCTTGCTGACAGGAGTTAAAACCAGCAGGTCCAGGAACTCCACTACCAAAATAAAATAGCAGTTGAGAGCCTGACGCCATATTCTCAGCCTCCCGTCGGCGTTAAGTAGTCGGAATCGAGACTCATCACTCCATGCTACTCGTTTCCAGTCCTCTACACTCCAGTCTCTGTGCTCTCTTGCTCAGGCAAGACGTGCAGCCCGATGGCGAGTATAGAGCAATGGTACTCTCGTCGGTCGACGGCTCCCGAAACCCATACGGTGAAGCGAGCGTTGCACAGTCCGTTTACTGACTGTACGACTGGCACCGTCATTAAACTGGGTGATAATTTGAGCTAATGTTTGACTTCGCTGGCTACGTACAATACGCCTGAGCCGTCTCTCACCACGCACTGTCAAGGCTAATTGTCCTTTGCAGTTTGCCCGATCGCTAGTTTTTTTTTCCACCATCCATGTATTCTTGGTATACTCTTGACACTGTCGACCTTGAAAATCCTAGCTGTCTGACGATTTCGGAAATTGAATGGCCCATGCGTCGCGCCCCTACGATTTGTCCGCGATCGAAGGCGTCTAAATCAGGCAGTTTACCCATACTGGCAATTCCAACAACTAATTCAGAACAACCACAGTACGCGCTATATATGCAGTTACCACAGCCCCTCACTTGCGCATACATGATGCGCAGCGCTACACAATTTGCATAGGCTTTGCTATTCCTAATTCCGTGGCACTTCAGTGTAGTTTTAACAATTTGGTGCATTATATAGAAAAATAACAAAAAAAATTAAGCCCTTATTTATTTATTATTTGACAAAAAAAGTTACAATATAAAATATTTTTGTATTCACATAAGGATAAAAACTTGTTATAACATTAATTATTAATTATTATTTATTCTTTTTTTTTTTTGCAGAAAAAATAATACGTTTTAACGTACATGGAGTCAGTCACAACAATAATAGTAAGCAAATAGTTTTTGTGTAGAGATCATATAACATGCCTGGTAGTATTGCTAAGAAACTCTGAGCATTAAATTACATATAGAGTGTAGTTAAAGTATCATACAATCAAGGTAAACGAAGCTCATTTGGATAACATACAATTGTAGCGACTTTAGACAATAATTTCAAAATGTCAACTTTATTTTGGCCGACACTATATATACATTCATGCCGTTCTTTATTTAATTCTATTGATTTGAAAATTGTTGTAATCTATATAATTAAATATTAATTAATACAAGTGCTAGCTTTTATGAAGGCCGCAAGAGAAGATCACGGAGGCTGCGCGTTCCCCACCTTTGGTATATCCTCTGATCATTTTTTTGACTGCCATTCAATAAATCAGTAACTTTCATCCTCGGTTCCTGTTTCATTTTGCGTCTAAAACGCGATATTTGATTTCAGATGCAGGAAGTTGCTCCAATCGATAGCGACAGTTCTTTCTTTAGAATTCGGAAATATTACCGCTGTCACATCCATGTATTTGGAAATTTGAAATCTATATACAAGTGAAAGCAACGTAATTTCCTTGCAGCCTAAAATATCTCAATATTCCAGATACTTTCTCTTTTGTGAAGTAGTTCAATAACCCTTGAGATTTTGTACAAGGTTTTGCCGTACTGCATAAAATTTAATAAAAAGCAAAATATACATTAAAAAAACCTTTTTCTTTGAATTCAACCAAAGAGAAACCTAAATAAAACATTAATGGGAAATACTGTTATCTGATTCTATTTTTCAATTCCTACTATTAGTTCACACTCTCCCTATATATATATCTTGTTCAAATTTTCAATCGTTAATAAAATACTTTTTATTCATCCACTCAAGTTCAAATACATTTTTTTAAACTTGTAGTGGATGACACTTGATGTTAATACAGTTTTTTTCAAATATTAATTCATTAATTAAATTTAATTAATCGATTTTAGTTTTAGACCTAGAGCGTCTCTTCCTCTTGAATATTAATTTCCCTCTTCTTACTCTGTAAACGGTAGCACTGCGGTAGCGCGGGCTCCTCCTGTTCTGTAGGTTGCGGTATCGAATCCCTAACCTGACCAACTTTTTCTCTCTCTTCCCCCCCCCCCCTCCTAATCTCGCACAGTAGGCAAGGTTCTGGCAGGTAATCCTTTTTTTCAATTCCTACTATTATTTCACACTCAAATTTTTCTTTGTTGACCTATATACATGTATAAATTTGCTATGTATAAATAGGAATAAGTAGGAATTGACCTTAAAAAATTTTGTTTTTATATTACTTGTTTTTTTTTAACAGAAGTACATTAGGTCTCTTCTAGTTCTCTCTCTTATTATTTATTTATTTATTTATTTATCTTATGTGTGTGTGTGTCCCTCCGGCCGCCCGCCTGTCTGTCTGTATGTCCGCCCAATATACTGAAGAAAAGTATGACTGTGGGAGATTTGCAAAATCTAACCGTTACAGAGCAACCTATATAAGAGTCTAAGATCTCTGTAGATGGCTTTTAAAAGCCTGAATAAATCTATTTTTTTCCCTCTTTTTTTTTAATAGAGTAAATTTTTCTTACTCAAGTAAGCAGATTCAAGCGCATTGTTGGAGCGATAAGCGTTGTTATTTTCTAACAATGAAGCGGTAGGTTTACAAATCTAGTTTCATTTTTGCTTTCGTATTCTCTCCCTGTTGTTAGTAATTCAACGGCATCGTGAATCTTCTTAGGTTCCATTTTACTTCCGTTCTCGTAGCTGGTCACGCAAATATAATATCTCTATAATTTTTTTTTTTTTTTTTTGTTTTATTCGCAAACTCCGCAGTGATGACTCACAGTCTGTGCCATGACCTCGAGTTTTTGTTCTTCGCCGGTCTTTTATACCGCCACAATATAGCCTTCAACTTCCCAAACCTGTTTTCGTTGCATTGTAAGTGTTCGAGCGCGTGCGTAGGGTCTGTTACGAAACGAAATGTAAAAATCTTATTGTTGCCTCCTGGAACCATTTCGAACTGTTCGTAGTTTCAGTTTTGTTCTGTAATTGGGCCGTGTCTTATTTTTAATTCTTTTTCTACTGGCACCAGTTAGTGCCTTAATTAAGATAATTTTGATAAGTGAACGAGAACGTGAGAATTATATTTCGAGAGATAAGGAAATTGTTTTATAAATCTTGTATATCATTGAACACTTAATAAACTTTTTAAATTAACTTCTTTAAAATTTCAATCACGAAGAGGAATTAATTTAAAGAAGTTTTTTGTTTATTTGTTTATTTCTGGTAATCCGGTTTGTTTATTATCCGGTGGCCCAGTTGGAAAGAGCAGCGGGCCATTGATCTGAACGTCCCTGATTCGATGCTTGTTACCGACGTATTCACTAATGGTGGCCGGTGCACGTAATATAAGTCGTGGCTGCAATGTCCTCCAAGTTCTCAAATTTACCTCTGGAGGTGCGGGGTCAAGTGTTCCGGTCTCGTCACTTGACTCGGTTGAAAATTATGGGACCGGTCATTTAGCCAAGTTGGACTCCGACCCTTGTGGTGCTAATTGAAAACAGGAGCCGCCCCTTTTCAGCCCAATAGCCTATTAGGACCTGGTGAATGGAACCTCCAGCCAGGGGGGGGGGGGGACATTAGCAACAACAAAATTTCTGGTAAAACAGTAAATTTTTTTAAAAAAAGTTTTTTTAATCTTCATTATCTGTTTTTATTTCTGACAATAGGAAGTATCGAAAAAAAAAAGGTTTTCTCCTAATTTCTCTTCAGATTATATATTACTTCGAAAGATTATCTCTCTCATAACTCCAAGCTTTTCCTGTATTGATTTTTACGCCCTTTTACACATTTTTATTTCATCAATTCATTCTGTGGTCACTACATTGACTGTGATAATGATATTACGATTGCGAATCTTATGTATTGTTTTGACGAACAAAACGCTGAGAAAAAGAAGTGTGTTGTAGTATGAGTTTGTTTCTTTGGGGAGAATATTACGAAATTTAAATATGCTTTCAGAGCAAAACGTCCTTTCTTTGAGAACATATACAGATGGACATTTGAACAAATATTTAATTTAACATAGTTTTAATTTACATGTAGTATTTAAAGTGCGAGTTATATGCAAATGCATGTTAGCGTATGCATTTATTAGCCTTTTATTTTTTTCTTATAGCATATTGGAATTTGTAGAATTGTAAATCAAAATTTAACGCTGGTTACAACTTTTAATAAAAATGTTGAGCTTATATAAATGCAAATAGTTTTAAAAATTTCATTGAAACTGCTTAATTAATAAGATTTTTATACACATTTGGATAAGGTGTGTTTATGGGATGAATGAGTGAAAAAAAATTATTACCGAACACTAAGCACTTCTAATAAAGAAGACATTTTATATTTAGGTCGTCTAGGAACACTAGCATTCTTTTGCGAATAGCATTGGCTTTTATTATTCGTTTTAAATGTACCCTTGATACTGTCTCGTCAAAATAGGTTTGTATTAAGCAAAAATTCAAGATTTTTGAGACGGAATTTTTTTAACTTCACCATTAAAAAATACATTAAGAATTTTTTTAATGGTGAAGTTGATGACTTGCCTATAGATGTGACATCATCTACAGCAAAACATTGCAAGAGTTAATCATCGCTGACACCTGTCGTTGAAAGAACATTTTCTACCTAAGAATTCTAAACGAAAGATCAATGGCTAAAGTTAAAAAAAAATCACTTAGAAAATATTTCACTTAGAAAATTTTGATACATTGTAATAAAAACTATACTCAGTAAATGAAAAAAAAATTTCGAAATATTACTTAACGTGTGTGTGTGTGTGTGTTTAAACATTCATCAGCGTATCTCTCCATCATGTTTGTTATATTAAACGAAAGTGGAAATTTATTAATGCATCTTTATTCCGTTTAAAAGATATTTAGTGCATATTTTCATGAATATAAACGCTTTAGTAATATTTAAGTAATATTGTATGGATTAGAACATGGTATATTAAAATCTAAGTATTTGGAATATTTAGATATTGGAAGTTGCAAGGAAGTTACATGAGTACACATAAACAAATCGTAAGGCTGAAAACAAAATTTCGGTCTTATTTTCTTATATATATATATATATATATATATATATATATACACACACACGAGGGTGGTTATAAAAAAAAAAGGTTACAAGCATCAGCATTTGAAAAGTAATTATTGTGGAGGGAATACTTTTTCTTCTTCTTCTCCAATGCGACAGACGGTTACTTGCACATTATCCTTACTGTCATACGACACCGCGGTTTTGCTGGCCACTTTTCTGGGGGCACCGTATAGGTGGGCCAGCATTACCCATATATAAATATATATATATATATATATCCAACTTAGCGATAAATTTCGAAGTGTACTTAATATGGATTTCATAATGTGAAATTTTTGTATTGAAAACATACAGAAAGGCTTTTAGGACATCCAAAGCAGTACAGGCTCGATGTTGTGCACGACAGCATACAACTTTAATGCGCTTTTCACGGTAGTTTATTATTCTGGAGCTTAAGGCAGTAGATCAGTTGACATCGCGGATCTTCAATATTGCTGTTAAGCTATGTATGGGGTATTTTCCTCTCAGAAATTTTCTAATCACAGACTAGCAAATGCATCCTTTTAATTTCTGTATTTTTGTTATCTGTTTTTCAGGGTAGGTCTTTAAATGCAGGGTTCGTGTTTTCAAATAAAAAATAATAATAATTTCGTAACGATAGAAATTACTAATTCTCTCTGAAAAATTAATTTCGTTAAACTTTAAAAAAATAAAAATGAACTACTGGCTCTTTATTTAAATGTCTGCTTTCATATGTTAAAAGCAGAATTGAAAAATCTGCATTCGCTAATCTTAGAGTAAACAATATTGAGAAAAAAAAAATCGCATTCTCGTAACATAGGATTGAAAATTTGCTGTTGTCTCCTGATGCATCTCCTAAGCCAGGGATAATGAACCTTTTCTTTGCATGTTTATTAATAGGAATAAAAACTTTAGCAGAAGATTATTATTAGTTATAACATTTGTAGTGTAGTACGAAAAGAACAAAATTTATCCAATAATAGTAATAAGTATTTCGTATAAATTAAACAGTAGACAATTAGTATGACTTTGGCTGATAAATATTAATATTTAGTCACTAAGAGCTACACATTTGCCAAAATAAATCATCAGTCCTTTTTTTTTTCTGAAATTCTTTTCTATAAGTTCGTTTCTGATTATGAAGATTCGCATGCGTATGTGGAAAAGACTTTTGAAACAGCTATAACTAGTATTTCGAAGCATATGAAATTTTCGGGTTTGGAATTTTATTTATTCTCAATTTCATTTAAGCATATGTGTTACTTATGCCTTAAAAGCGCTCGATTTCATTAGTTTCCAGATCATTTCTCAAATCGACTATCTTTTGTTTCTGTATCGAACTAGAAAGGAAACCTATTAATTGTATTTCAAGCTCCTCCAAATTCAGCTTCGTCTCGAATCGGCCATTTGAGTGGCAGCAAAATTCTTGCGTGCCATAGGTTCGCCAATTATGTCCTAAACTAATTTCATCGGAAGTTGGGGTAAACAGGATGTAAGCTGAACGGAAGGATGGAACTCTTGTTTCAAGCCTATTGGGACTTAGGCTTCCGCAAGAGGTCAACGGAGCAGTGGCGTAGCTAGGGGGGTGCGGTAGGTGCGGTCCGCACCGGGCGGCACATATTTTGGGGCGGCATATTTTTATTTAGTACTAGCTGAAAACCCGCGCTTCGCTACGGAGTACATTCAAATTAAATACAACGGTCAACGTATGCAATTTATGCCAAAAAATAAATATATATATTTATAATAAATGCGATGATCAATGTATACAATTGATGTAAAATATCTATCTATCTATATATATTTATAAAAAAATCGTAAGGGATATGCATTTTTTTTGGATAATATCCAATCGTCTGCTGCATTAGAAAGAGAAAAAAAAATATTTTTTTTGTCTATTTAGTTGTTACGCACGTGACGATAAATTTATTGAAAGTACCAGAAAAAGAAATCACGTGATCAGCATTTAATAAATTAAATTCTAAAAATTAATCTTTAAAAACTCACCAAAAATCAGGAAATGGAGGTAAAAGTTCGAAAAAAATTTCATTTTGAAGGAATTTTGATGATCTTTCTCGTGATATAAATTTTATAACCCTCAATGATTATTTTAAATGCAAACGTAAAAAAAGTTTAAAAAACAGCTTAAAAATTTAATTTAAAAAAATCTAAGAAGAATTTTTGAAAAATCTTTCTTAGTGCACCCCTACACTATTAGAAGAATCGCCATGCAAAATTTCAGCCCTTTAGGTCCAGCGGTTTGGTCTGTGCGTTGTATGTCAGTCAGTCAGTCAGTCAGTCAGTGAATGAATGACTCAGTTACGGAACTGTTTTATATATATAGATTAGTTGTAAAAAACCACTTGTTCAATTCATAAGTTTTCTATTCGATCTCTACGAATTATGAATTACTAGTATATGATTTCGAATATTTTTCCTCATCGTCAAGTCAATGTAGGGTTGAAAATATTATCTCTAAAAATTTTGCTCGGATACATACATGAATGGTGCCGACTTCGATTAGAAGTTCTATGTACTACTCTGTACTCGATGTTTATTGAATGCTTAGTACCACCGTTATATGTGTACAATTTGTTTGTTTATTCAAAAGAAATGAAATTATTTATTTTTATTTATAAATATAAAAATATAAAATAAAACATATTTTATAAATTAGGTATATGTTTTGTTTCATAGGTGGGGAAACTGCAACCTCCGTAAGTTTCTTGTGATCTTTATAAAAGTTGCATTTATAGGTATTGTGACGGATGGCGGGTTGAACAATCCTTTTTTGTTTTCAAACTAGAACCAGCTCTTTTTTAAAACATACAGTTTATTATGAGACAGAGCACAGCACGGACAAGTACAGGAGACGATATATATATAACAGGTAGAAGAACAATATTTACAGGAACAAATTATCAACGTAACCTCAACTCTCTAAAGCAAATACCAGCTACGTTCGGAGTCTTCAATCACCTCCGAACTTTTCTCTCTAAAAAAATATATAAGACACGACCGGAGTCTACAATCACCTCCGTCGTTCTCCGTGACAGCTTATCAGATACGTCTGGAGTCTGCAATCACCCCCAGCGTTCTGCCTAGTACCCCTAGGGGGCGTTATTCCTTGTTATAGTGACTCGCCTGTCTCTACAGGTATATCAACTTCAGCGGCCTCCTTTATTACTGCCTAATTTAAATATGGCATCCAATGGTAAAAAAGTTCCCCACCTATAGTTTGTCTCAATTACAATTATTTATTTATGTTCATTAATTTTTAAAAACCACCAATTGATTGACTTAGAAAGGGTGGCAAATTGGAGACCGCCCCGGGCGGTAAAAGTTCTAGCTACGCCACTGCAACGGAGTCTTATTGTAATCAATTGTTTGAAACTAAAAAATTACGAGATTAGAAGGAAGAACAGATAATCGTTTTGTTATGTAGCGCAAAATTAATTTCTATTATATCTGTTAATGAGAAAATTTTAGCGCAGAAAATCCAATATTTATTCTATAGATTAATACGTTTTCAACTCTGTCAAACAAAAATTACGAACGTTTCAAAAGATTGAGGAAGTAAAGAAAATTTTATACAAAATTATGAAAAAGAAGTTTAGAATTAAAGAAAAGGAGTAAGAAATTGAGAAGTTTAAAGGATTAAGAATTTTCATTACTATCCACATTCTTTAATGACTACACGCAGCTCAAAATATTTTTGAAATATTTTAAGGAGACTTGGAAAACATATTCAATTTGCTGTTTGGAATATTTTATGTTTCGAAGCTATCTAACATTTTATGGGAATGCATTTTGTGTTAATATTTATACTTTTCAATTTTCGTACAACTTCAAGATACAGCATTTTTGTTCCATTGTTAGGTACAGATTTGTTTCAAAAGTCTATAGATTTGTTACATTCTTGAAATGAAATATACATTAATATTTTATTCAAATTTTTTAATTATTTTAAATCATAAAATTAAGTTCCTCTTAACTGTAAAATAAGAAACTATACAACAGGATTTGTGTGTAGTGTGGTAAAAATTTCATGCTTTCATGAGTAATTGAGGAGGATATAATTTGATGTAACATCAGAAAATCTGTATTTGTAAATAAAGTAAGATTCGCTTACGTGCCCCTTTAATTCGCTGTTATTTTGAAAAGAAAAATTACTTTGACATTCAGAACACGTATATAATAAAGTAAATAGGTTCTATTTATTTATCACGGTGAAATAATAGATATTTTGTAGGGCTTCTGATTTCCCTTTCCTAATTGTAATTTCTATTACGTTTAAAACTGTTTTAGAACAGACGTAAAATTAAAAATCAGTTTAACACAAACAATATAACCTGTATGCATAACTCTGAAACCGTTAATTCCTTTGAAAAGGCTGATTTCTGTGGAAATACTAATGGAATATTCTAGGGTGAAATAAAATGTGCCCAAACTCATGGGCATCTTGTGCTTATTAATGAATTCCTTATGAAAAGAATTATTTCATGTGGAATTTAAGCGATATCATTGTCCATTAAGACGTAATGTACAAAAATGAAATCTTGTGTGTAAATAGGTTGTCTTTCGGAGTGAAATTGTTTCCTTTAATCTTCCAGTAATATTTAGCAAAGAAAAAATTATACAATTAAAAATCATAAATAGGAAAAATTCGCAATTTTTTATGGAACTAGCCGCTGCGCGACCAGCATGCTCGCTTTTATTTTCTTTTGCAAAACTTCTCAGCTGAAAGAAACATATATAAGGAATGTTGTGGCGTAACGATAGATTGCTAAGGCAATTCTTTGAGGCGTTGCTAAAATTACTATTGTTGGATCCATAACTAAGAAAAGACAGAGGCCTAATTAAAATGCAGAAGCCAATTTTTAAACAGAAACGTAACAATATATTTACAAACAAAAATTTAACTTTAAAAGGTACAACATAATTAGTTAATTTAAGTGCAGATTCACAATACGGGCTCCAGGACCCATCTCGTCCCAAAAACAGGAGCTCCTAAAAAACATGTCTGTTCGGCTGGGAGTTACAGGCCGATCTCTTCAAAACACAAAGTCTCTGCCTTTCTCTCGGCTTAGGACTTCGCGGGTGGTTTCTTCTCAGAATTTGCTAGATTTTCCGAGGGGGAACAAGGAATCCCGCGCTCGATGACAGCCTTGGACTCGATGGCATTTTTATGAGAACATATCATTTATATAACGTCAGCTTGTTCTGACTGACGACCCTGATAGACATTTTTATGAGAGAAAGGGCGGCCGGCTCCCCATTTTTGGCCGGCAAAGTTGAGACGAGGGGTTTAGACGCAGCAGCCCAGGAATGCTGACATCGGCGGGGAAACCGTATGTTGAAGCTCTTTAACCTCCCAGAGAATTTTAGAATGCACGGGTACGCACGGCTTGTGTTTTTTGAATCTTGCAGCTGTGGAAAGCTCCTCGTGGGAACCGCACAAAACACGTGACGTTACAATGTTACCATTACTTACCATTACCTGTCATCATAAATATACATTGTTAAGTGGTCATTAAAAAATTCTCTATAAGGCTGATTCTAAAACATCATGATTAAAAAAATGTGAATTTCCATTACTTCAGAACAGAGTTAAAGATAAAACTGAGAAACCAAACACCAATTATTTTAAAAATTACATACCTCTCTGTATGTACAATTTTTCCAAAATTAAGATATCTACATTTTATCATTACATCAAATAAGAAATTGTTAGAGAACAAATTTTTCATTTAAAAAAAGGAGTAAAAATTCAGCAAGTACTAAAATATAGTGTGGATTACATCACCCTCTGTATGTAATATTGTTCACAATTCAGATATCTACACTTAATCATATCAAATTAAAAATTGTTGGGAAAATTTCTTTACTTATAACATGGAGTAAAAATTCATCAAGTACTAAAAAAAGTGTAGAAAATTAACTCTTACTTACTAATATGGTATTATAATGCAATTATTAATATTTTACTATGATATTCCTGAAACTTCTTGATATACACAGTTGAGTATTACAGAAGTAGGAGATACTACAGTGATAGAATCAAAAGAACGGACTCAGAAAAACTTACATACAACTGTCCATGACTAAACACTGGATTTGATAGGTCTAAACATATTTTGTCAAAAGTTTGTCCTCTTACATACATTTAGAAAAACCCAATGGAAAGAATGAATAATTTAAAATTATCTCGAGAATAAATTAAAATTATTCACGGGTAAAATACAGCAATTAAATTGTACCAAATTACGTGCTATCGTCGAGCTACTACACACACGCAGTTAGCCGCTAATGTTTACATCTGGTAGTTGTCGCCGTTACCATTCGGTGTGTAGAAATATCGTTGATTTTTGTGCCGCATGCCTACGCTTTTTATATACACTCATGGACAAAAAAATTAGCGCACCAAGAAGGAGTCGTCAAAATGAAACGAAATTTTACATACGTAATGACTACTTTGATATAAGTAAATGTTGAAAAATGGCCGTTGCATGAGTGGCAACACACGTGGTTGCAGGATTTCATGAACATACCGCTGGGCTGTCATGGTGCCACGGAACAATACTAGGGGTGACCGTGTATTGTAGGCAATGGCACCCATACCATCACACCAGCTGTGGGAGCGATGTGTCGCTGTACAGTAAAGGCAGGATTGAAGCGTTCACCACGGGTTCTCCACACACGAACACGATTGTCATCACTGCCAAGATTGAATCTGGATTCGTCGCTAAAGACGACCTGGTTCCATTCCGCTACAGTCCAGTTTCCTCGTGCGCGGCAAAACTCCAAACGGAGGCGTCGATGGGTGGGCGTCAAGGGCAGCACACGTAATGGGCGCCGCGATACCAACTGTCCTTCAGCCAGGCGCCTTCGTATGGTTCGAGAAGACACAGAGGCCCCTAGTGAAGGTGCTACCTGTGCCTGGATGGCGGCCGATGAAGCAGTTGGTTGTACGCGTGCATTTCTTACGATGTGGCGGTCTTCTCGACGACTGGTCTGTCGAGGGCGTCCTGAGCCTGGTCTTCGTGTACATGACATCTCTCGGGTCCACTGGTCCCAACACCTCCTCACAACACAATCAGAGCGGCCTAATTGACGAGCTACTCGCCTAGCTGACCACCCAGCTTCCATCATCCCGACGATTCTCCCCCTCTCAAACTGCGACAACTGCTTATATTGTTTTCGAACACGGCTTAATGGCATGTCTATCTCAGCTCTTCCTTTGTAAATGATTCAGCACACTCAATCAAGCTTTGGTTACCTGTTTTATACTCCACAGAGTACGATGTTCAACGCCCTCTACCGGCTATACGTAATGCGCAATCACGCTGCATTTCTAATCATTTGCATATCTCCCCGACATGTACCTTCATTGCAAGTTTCGTTACGATCCCGCAATTATTTCTTGGTGCGCTAATTTTTTTGTCCATGAGTGTATATAGATATTTACGTTTCCGCTTTTCGACCAATCGTTTGGAAATTGCCATTTACTTAAACTATATTTGGTTTTAATAATATTTAAAATGTTCCAGAACTTACATCTATATCGCTACTATCCAGGGCCCGATTATGAACACTGGGGGCCCCTGGACAGATGCTGTTTTTGGGGCCCCCTTTACGAACATTTATAAAAATAAGAACTATCCATGGGCTATACATACTATTAGAAGTACTAGGTACACACACCAAGGGGGTTTTGGGGCCCCCTAGCACCAGGGGGCCTTGGGCAAAGTCCCGATTTGCCCATGCGATAAAAAGGCCCTGCTACTATCTTAAAGAGCGTAATGCCCAGTTACCACCATATTTCTTCCGTCTATTTGTAAATAACTTCCGGCTTGGTATCCGAACGCGGAACTTCCTGCTAATCGAAGGCGCGATCTCCGCTTACTCCAAACCTTACATTTTTTTTCTCTGTGAAGAAGAGAGCAGGGTCGCATTCTTCCTGATTGGATCATCATATTTCGTTTAGGCTTCACATATTATATTCATATTGTAAAGTATTAGCCCACATGCTACGAAATTACTTATATTCAATTAACAAAGCATCTCTTCAGCTCAAGGTTTGTAGTCGATATACCTCTTGTTGTCGGTTGACGTGCAGAACTTACACAAGCTTTCGTTATTCTAATATTAGAGAAGGATTATACTTGAGAAACTAGCTATAAAGACATTAATTCAATAAAATATAAATAAAAGTAACTGTTTCTTTCTTTTGGACTGTTTCTACCTTTAAAATAATTTATTAAAGGATGAAGTATGAATGGGATTATGTATCTTTATTTTATTTTAAAACACACACAAAAAATAAAAAAAAACGAAAAAAAACCTACAATTAAATTGTTCTAGCTTTAAGATGGAAGATATTTAATTCTGATGCGCATAATGACGTAATTTGTTGTGACGTATAATGACGTAATTTGTTGACATCAGAAGCTGTCACATTCTTGAAGCAAGACATGCGTAACCACAGTGAACATGGGTGTGGAAGTCCTTTGCGTGAGACGAGATACACTACTTCTTTGTTTCCGCGAATGCATGAGAGCGCTTCTAGAAATAATACGATATTCGTTGCCTCAGACACCACTCCAGCAGATTATTATCGGTATGAAATGGGAATAATAACATCATTAGTATAAATATCTGCCTCTTTTATGTGTTTTTCAAACGAATAATTTTCTACATAAAAAATGTAAATTCAACAAATAATTTCTATAAATTTTGTTTGCTTAAGAAAAAATATTGAATTTTCAAAAATAGTTATAAAAAACCTTTGTTGTAGCCGAAAAGTAATTTTGCTTCTTTCTTATATATAATTTTATAAAAACTTCTGTTCGATACCAAAATCATTGACTAATACAGACAACATTTTATGAATCTTATGTAAACTGAACACGACGTATTTTGTTCCTACAATAGCAGAAAAAGAAACTATCACTACTAAATATTTAACTCATCGATAATAATAATAAAAAAATACGCCCTTGAGTTTTTGGTATTGAAATATGATTTTTTGGTGGTCCTCAAATTAGGCTGGCATTTCTAGATACAATGGTCGAATATAAGTGGTTTTAAAATGTCATTAAATCAGTTGTGGTCATATAAAATCACGTTATCTAATTCATTAATTGTTTTATATTTTAGCCAGTTTTACTGAAAAAAGTTCGTAATCGAACTTTAGAATTAAACTAACTTTGCTTTTAAAGTATTTTTAGCCCCCTGTTACTGGTTTCTGTATGAATCTTTTTAAGAACAAATATCTGAATATATGGAACTATAGCTTTAAGTTATGATGTCTGGGAGGATAAGGCATTCAAAATTGAAATCCCTTACATCGCCTGGATAATTCAGTAAGGAGATAGTGATGCGACATCGATAACAAAACATCGATGTTCTGAAACATCGATATTCAATATTAAAACATCGCCCAAAAACCATCGATGTTTTTAAACATCGATGTTTTAGAACATCCATTTTTTAAAACTGGTTTAGTAATCTCTAACATTAATGTTATTTCCGTTAGTTGTGGGGGGAGGGGTGATTTAATTTTACTCTCTGATTGGGCAGACATAAATGACAAAAACTTGGTTGCTTTGGGCTACATTGATGACTCAAAATTCTCGTTGTAAATACCGCCATGTTTTGCTTTCAAATGTCCACATAAATTCGTGGTATTGCCAGAAGTTTTAAGGGACTTAAGGCAAATATTGCATTTTGCCAATTTGTCAGATGTTTTGTAAAAATATTTCCAAACGGTACTTTTGGGAGGCATCTTACTAATAATATTAACGTCAACTTATATAAAACCAGAGCGAAACAAAAACTTAAATGGATGCACTCGTGTATATACTATTTGTAAAATAAAACCCCATGGAAGGTTCTGGAGTGTGAGGAACATTCCAAGCGCTCTGATTGGTTCATTGGTTGTTAATTGCCATTTGTCTGTTTGCTAAGGAATCATTCCCCCTTTTGTATTCGTCCTTTTCAGAATTCAGACTTACATTTACTGAGTGTGAAAATTATGCTACGTGGTAAATTTTTTTAATTACGGTACTTTTTCATTAAAAAAACATCGAGACAACGTAAAACATCGAGCACAAAACATCGATGTTAAAAAAACATCGTCTCCAATAAATCGATGTTTAAAACATCGACATCGATGTCGCATCCCTATAAGGAGAATGCAGACGTTGAGATCGGTCCACGGTCCTGGCAAAGATCGTTACACATTTAAAAATTAAATTTAACTTAATAAACTGAAATTCTATAGTTTTCTTCCTTGGTCTCATTTACTATCGGAAAACTAAAACTGTTATATTTAGATACATGGATAAACACATACTCACAGTTCTTTGATTGAAGGTAATAACACAAATTTTATCTGGAACCAATATAAATTTTGTTTAAGAACGGGCTATCTGTCTATACCACGATTCGAAGATTTCGGCATTTCGCCTTTCAATTACAAGAGGATGCAATTCATTTCCTGCCTTTTTCTTTTTTATAATCTGTTGTGAGTGTATGCATACCAGAGGCATAGAGCTGAATTTTAAGCAGCTATTTTAGTGAACCTTATCTGTGGGAATAATTGCGTAACGAATTGCAAGAGAATGGTAGCAATTTTGCGGTTTATCCGAAATCATTGCTTTAAGGTTAGAAATTACATGTCACCTATTCTGTGGTGTTTACAAATATAGCCTCTGTGGAAAAAAAAATCTTAGAGGAGTTTTAACATAAGTGAAATGTAGAAATTTTGCCCTATCTAAATTCTTTTCAATAAATTCTGTTGCAGTAATATTAAGAGAAATTTATTTCGGGAGAATTAAACTAATTTCACATCGATTAGAAATTACCCTTCTTGTTGGAGATTTTGTAAAAAAGTTCTGATTTATTGATCTTCGAACCATCTTATAATGTGATATGGTATAATTGTGTTTTGTTATTAAAAGGAAGATATGTTCATTCGTCTGAGGTTATAAAATATACTTTTTTAGGGGTTGGGTAGGGATCCAAGACTTGCTGTCTTTTACCTCCCTTCAAAACTATCCTAAGATAGCATGTAAACTATTGAGATAATTTGAAAAACTGTCAGGTTGACGTGGCTGATATATCTCAATGAAGTGTAAACGAAAATTTCATTTTAAATTATAAGCATTTGACTGATAAATATCAATGCTGTGAAGGGCTCTGTGTAAGGTATATGACAAAATTATTTATCACTCATCGAGGCTAAACTGCATCATAACGATAATTATTCTTGACTGGCTCTCTGAGCGCAAGAACTGTGTTCGAAAAATGTTTGGAAGAAAGAATTATCTCTGTAGTTTCTTTGATGGTAGGTCATAATTATTATTTTTTGTTCAGTTGTCTTTTATTCTTAGCTTCATTTTCCTCTTATCTTTTTTTTCCCCCTTATAGCTATACATTCGTCAAATGTTAAGTTGCTAACGCTGCTTGGGATTTTTTTAGCAAGTAAACATAATTCTCACTTTTACCCTTCCACAACGTCAGATCTTTCTTAGAATCTTGCTCTCTTTGTTTCTCTTGGCGAGATTTCAGTTGATGTTATGCGTTAACTCGTTCATCTCTGTTCACCATTTGTTTCCCTTTAGCTTGGTTATTTTAATAAATTTCGAAGCTTTGAGCTAAGATATTTTTCGAAATTTTCTTAGTAGAAATAAATTGCCCTGAAAGTCTAGACATCGATGGCTAGCCTAATATAGCACGCGTGTCGAAAATGATTGGCTTAATAATTTTGCTATTTTTCTTTCCTTTTTTTTTATGAATTAGAAAGGCCTTGAAATACGAACCTAGGGCACGCAAGAAAATTTTACTGGTTAGAAAAGTATTTGCAAGTAAGATAATATAAAAAAAATTTTGTTAAAAAATTTAAAATATGAATTATGTTGAATCAAAACAAACACAAGCAATGTCTTTGAAAACACCCTCCGCCGCATGACCAATCTGAATCCCTTCGCCAATGAATTTGCTTTTTGTCTTCAAAAAATTTATTTATTTTTTTTCGTCAGATAGGAGTGCTGTCAATTTTATTTAACTCATTAATAATAGCTATTAATTCGTATTAACGTTGTTATAATCAGTAGTAATTTTATATTAAAAGTTTGCCCTTTTCTACTGATAAACTATCTGCCAAGTCAGCAAGAAATATTGCCTTTAAATTTGGCGTGCTTACAAAAATACTTCGATATCCCTGGTCTTCACTGTGACTAGGAACATATTTGTTAATTGATTGGGAAATGCTGCGGTCGTCTTTTACTACACGACGGTTAATTTGACGGGTATCTAACTTTTAAAGCCATTTTTGAACGGCGACAAACATCCTTACCAACAGCGGTACTTGAACCTATAGACTCTTGTTCCCCAGCCAGGTCTCTAGGATAGTTGGACATAGCCCGGCAGAAAAGTATTCCAACTCACAAGCATACCAGATTGTCTTGGGATGTGCTTTCTAATTACTTATTACTTCCTTGAAATTCAAAGTAAATGGAAATAATTTGCAGTAGAGATTAAATTTAAAATCAATTTTTTTCAACCTCTGTTGTTTTAAAAAATACTTTTAACCCAGTTTCCGCCAGTGAGACTGATAATTTCCTACATGATTTTGCTTAGCCCCTATCTGAACAGTAGCTGGGCGTTCGTGAGTAAAGATTCTTGCTGAAGTACGCCCAAGAGAATTCCTTTGATAATAGAGTTCGAAAACTTCTTCAACGCCTCTTTTTTTTTGGGTGTGTGTGTGTGTGTGTGTGGTGGTGGTAGTTGGGGAAGGGGGAGGGCGAAAAGTGATAATGGGCATATTAGGATTGTCGTCCAAGACTTCAAAGTAGAAATAAAACAGGAGTTCCGTTTGGTCGACAAACAGTTTATCCTTTCTACAGTGAACTATTTCAAGGTTCCACTAGTGTAAGTTCTACGAGCCTGGACTATAAAGAAGGCTATTAATATTCAATATGGGCTTATAAATAAAATTATATTTACATCTAACTTGGTCATATCACTGAATTTGAATCTATATCCTAACTCTCAAAAACTTATCTAACCAACAAATATCGCTACATACTTTGAAGAAGCGTTTCTCTAATTGTACGATAAAAGTTTTTTCCATCCTGTCTAGCATCTTCCTTTCCCATTTTTAAAAATATCGAATCCTGCTTTAAATTACCGTCTACGCACGATTCTGAATACTATTTGTACAGGTATTCATGGTAACATTATTTTTTATTTTTAAAGTTTAATGAATAATTTTGCCTTGATTCACGAAGACCTAGTAAAGTTGTTCTTTTTACGCACCTTCGGAAGAGTGATATGAAGCATTGCGTAATATTTTGCTAGAGTTGCAACAGAAAAGCAAACTTCAGCAAAACTGTTTAAAAACTGAAAAATAAGGCAAAACCTCTCAAAATTCTTCCAGTATTTCGAGAACCTTTCTTATATCAAATTTCCATTTTTCTTTCTCTTTTTGAGTGAAAGGGAAATCTTGTATAGATATATAATACATAAATTTCATACATTCCACTCATAAATTCCATATATAATGTATGCTTAATGCACATGAAGTATTTTATTACATTTCAAATATTTTCGCGTTTAGTTCCTTCCATTATTGATCCAGTTGCAGGAAATGTAAAATAGATGAATGGAATAAAAAGTTTCGTAGTTTACTTTTTCCCGTTTGACAGAGTTGAAGAGAGACAACGGGACAATTGTCCCAAAGAGCAAGCAATGACGGAAACAATGACTTTTAGCCTTGAGAGCTACTATTCGCATTTAACGGGCGTGTCCTTTGCCTGACTTGCATACCGAACACATGTGCTCATCTTTTCAAGAAGTCTGAATGAGAAGTGTTTCTCTTCCGCCTCGTAATGATCGAAGCTGAGTTCACTTAAAAATATGTCGTTTATCAGCGAAGGAATTTTAATTCTGTTACATTTGTTATATTGCGATGTCGAATAAGTATCAGTAGGAAAAGGAAAAGAATGTAATAACTTTGCGCATTTTTAAAAAATAAACTAATTAATTGCCAAGTCAACACATTCAAGAAATAGTGTTATTATAGTTCTCGCCTACGGCTTAAAAAAAATTAATTCAGGTAGTCTCTTCTAGCGAAACTACCGTGGGTTATTAACGTAGGATTACTTATCATTGCCTACCTCTTTTGTATGTATATATATATACAGTGGAAACTCGATCTATCGTTTTTCAAGGGACCGATTGAAATGAACGATAAATGCGGGAAAACGATAGATGCGGAAACATAACAAAGCAATATGATCGTTGGGACTGGATAAAATGAACGACACATACGGAAAAACGATGGATCCGAAAACGATCGATCGAGATTCCACTGTATATATATATATATATATATATATATATATATATATATATATATATATATATATATATATATATATACACATATATATATATATATATATGTTAAAATTTTGACGCATTTTAGTACTTTTCTGATTAACTGTTTACTTCTTGCACAAGCGATACAGAGTGGGTTTGGCGCTCTGTCAAAGTTATAACTCGCGACGACGGACGGTTTTAACGTCTGAAATTTTGCTTTCCGGAGGACCGTTATGGAGGAACGTAATCCTACGTTAAATACGTTCTCCAGCCATGCTTTTGACTGTGACTAAGTTTATACTGCAGCTCGAAAGCATACCAAACTGTTCACCTGCCTTTAATGTGCCATCTGAATACACTAACACCCCTCGTAACGGACATTCCCGATATACGGTCACCAATTATGCCAAAGCTATGATTCAATATCACAATTAAAAATTCATTTTGAAGTTGAGAGACTGATGGCGAAATTTCACTAAACGTCGATCGAGCAGTTTTTTTTAAAGTTAACCTAATTAAATATTTAAATAGGATTTAATTTTTTTATGTTCAATAGTTATGTATCTCTGTTACATTTAATACATTTAATTCGTTTTGAATTGCAACACTCATATGTAACCATTAAAAAAAGTTTACTATAACTTTACTATATAAATTTTTAAAGTATTTAATAATATGTTTAAAACTTTTAAGATATTAATTTTTTACAGTTTGTAAATATAATGTTTTTTATGATAAATATGAATCAAAGAAATGGTGGAAACGAAAAAAAAAATAAAACCATCTTCTAAACGAGAAGGAAATGAAAACCAAACCATTCTTGAAAAATAAAGAATTGGGTTTTGATTCAATTGAATGAATGAATTTATTTTTCACGTAAAATAGCTGTAAATCCTCATCCCAAATGTCTCTAAATTTTACGCAGACTTTTATTTCTAAGGTCTCTTATTTACGCAGTCCTTTCTAAATTGTATGTATGCGAATAAGCTATAGATGGTTTTAGTGTGGAAGAGGACGTGCATTGATAAATAAATTAATCATCGCAGAAAACTCAAGGAGTAAATTTCTAGATATATTTATTATGCATACAATCTGCCTTATTTTGAAACTTTAATTATGTTTGAAATTTCCCACGTTAGGAACGTTAGGAATATTGAAAGGCTGTTCATCAAAATCAATAAACGTCTCTAATTGTTCATAAAAATGCTTATTGCGTTATTTCACAAATCGCACTCTTGTCGTTCTAAACGTATACCGTTCACTCTTCAACATATTCCTATGTCTGTCCAATTCCACGAGACAATTTCCAATACATGTAGTTAAAAGTCATTCTCATAAAAATTATTTTAATTCCCTCGATTGCTCATCATTTAATATATTATTATAAATCATTGATCATATTAATGCTTATAGATTTATAATCTATACTAACATATAAAGAGAGAGAGCGGATTTTGTATGTGGAGGGTAATCTCCGGAACCACTGCACCTATTTGAAAAATTCGTTCACTATTTGGAAGGTACATTATTCCAGATGGACATAGGCTCTATATTATGTATACCTGATCAGTAGAAAGAAAGTTAGGGGCCTAAATGTTGAGCTGATGCTTCACCTTTACAACTTTTCCTTTGTCAACCATAGTCAATTAACCATAGCAACACATCAAACTACATTTTCATTTATTATCAGTAAAACATTTAATATTTTAAAGATTCAAGTGGAGGAGGTATTGATAAATAAAAAAAAGAATTTTGAAATTGGCAACGTGTAAGGGTTTATTGAGGAAAATTACATTTTGAACCACGCTTCTTATTGGACATTTAAGGTAAAAAAGATTTACAATTTATTGGCTATCAACTGGAAATTTATTGGTATAATATTACAGAACTTTATTTAACTTATAAACTTTATGTTTTTGAATTTATGTATAATTTTATGCACAATTTGCGTAAATCGAACTTGAATTATTGAACTTTATTCAAAAATCAGTGTGTTTCATTGAAACTGCGAAATTTATTGATTATTTCGAGTAGGTCTATGTTTGTTCCTTTATAAGTGAAAAAGTATTACTTCAATTGAGCTGAAATTTTGTACAGATATAGTTGATAGTTCAGATTAAAACATAGGCATATTATTTTTTGAAAATCGGGCAACGCCGGGTACTTCAGCTAGTAATTTATAAAAATTAAACTAATTTTTCATTTAATTATTTTCTTTCATCATTATAATTCTTTTTTAATTTCTGTAGAGTGTATATGGTGTTTCCATTAACATCAAAATATTTTATTTGTTGAAAAAAAAAATCATAGAGCAGAGTTTATTTTGCTATTTTAAACTTTTATCGACTATTCAGGACAAAGCGATAATAATTGCTATAATTCGCCTTATTTTTCTTGGAGAATTCGTGGTAAGGTTTTAAGAGCTCCTCGAAATAGACAAGCAATCTCTACTGGGCTTCCTCGGGTTTGAAACATAAATATGTCTTTCTACCTCGGAGAACGATCTAAAATTAGGCCTTGGTCACCGTGTCTTTCAGCTCGTGTAGGCGTGTGTTAATCAGTGACACCAAATGAAATAAAAGTTTAAAAAAGAATCAGCTCTCTAGGGTTACCATTTTTTATAATGTTCATGCAGAGAGCTAGACAGTGTAGCCCTTTGAAAATGAAAGCTTATTCTTTTTTAAGAGTATTCGTAAACTGCGCAGCAGATTACAGATCCGACTAGATATATATGTTTGGCGGAATTCCAGTTTCTTTTTTTTTTAATGTTTAACACGTCGCATGTTATATTTTACAATAGAATATACATGTGATCAAATAAAAAAATGGTTTTAATCTCTGTGGATTAAGGTCATTTTTCATTTTTTATTTTGCTATGTTCAGTGCATATTATTATGTAGCTCAATTTGGTCTGCTAGAACTTTTTTTTAATCTAATTTTGTGAGAAAGAGTATCTGTTTTCTTCGAATGATAAATATGAATCATGTTTAATATATCTGATGACAAATCAAGGATTAACGAATACGTGTTTGCGAGAAAGAAAAATAAATGAAAACTAACCATCATATGTCCTTAAATAAGCTATACAAATAAGCAAAATTGTTGAAATATCATTAAAAGTTATAATTTAAAAGGATATAAAATACAGTTTATATGAGCAATTTCTATTGGTGAATTTGTTGTTTGTTTTCAGTTGTATTTGTTTGCTTACAAGCACATATGCACACTATCTATTTCAGTCGGAGCACTGAACCAAATATGTTTATAGAAAAATATATGTAAATTTATAGCTAGACAGATAAATAGGCACATGGTTTTTTTTTAAAAATCCTCCATTAGAAAATTCTGAGTCATTATCTGAGTTTTTTTCTCTTTTGTGTAAGTAATTCATTTGGTGAGTATGATAAGTTTCTAACTCGTGATGTTCCGTAACTGGCAAATTGTTTTCGATTGAAAATTAAAACCAATGTTTCCAAAATTAATATTAATAAGAAGCTTAACATCGTTTATCGCAGATACTTATTAAAAATTTTAATCGAGTTATCGAGAAACAGCAATTTTCAAATTAATGAACTTAAATATAACTTAAAGTATTCATTCTCTGGACTTTTTATTTATCAGTTACATAGTGATGAACTTTATCAGTTGACTATTTATCAGTTTATTATTGACTATTTATCAGTTATTAGTGATGAACTTTCTACTGATTTTTTCAAATTTATTGAACGCAGGTTTATAAAGTTTTAACTTCAAGTATAATTTATTGTATACGAACAAGCGCAATCTTCTGATTGATTGGAGACTATTAAAAACCCCAAATAAATTGCAAGCGTTAATAAAAGGCGTAATTTTATAGGATTAAGTAAATTTTTTAATACTTATTACTTGTAAATGTATTTATTAATAGTGTTTTTTTCCCTTTTTTTCTTTCAGCAAATGGAAGTGAAACCTCTTCCAACCAGTGAATATGGAAATTTTTTCAATGGAGATTCGTACATCGTTTTAAGCGTAAGTATGCATGTGAAATTCTATGCCTCAACCCGGATTGAAGAAATGGTCACATTAGATCGTACTTAAATTGCGGAAGTTAATATACGTAAATCTAAAGTCAAAATACCCTAATTGTCACACAATGAGTTAGGGAATTTTAAGTTTAAACAAACGCCTTTATGTTTTATGAGCATCTTACTGCATTACATTCTACGCTAACAACACATACGAAGTTATTTCTTTCTTTACGTGTATTCAAAGTAATGATTCGTAAAAATCTTGAATATATGTGTGAATTAATTCATAATTGTGAGCAATATATAATAAAATGCAGTTAATTAAAATATTCTCCTCTGAAATGTAATGGTTTAAAATTTAGAACTAACATTAGCGTATAAATGAAGATCTTAAAAATTAAAATATGCATTTAATTTGAGAGCAAATACAATTTTTCACCTGTTCATATTTTTTATAGATATTTTCGGTAGGGTTCGTAAAATCTCTCTCATTCAAATACATAAAAAAATTATTAAACTTACGTTGAATAAATTATTTTCAATCCCTACCCATCTAATATATAAAAATGAATGTTTGTATCTCTGTAATTGTATAGAAATCCACAGTTTAGGAGCAACGATCGTGAAATTTTACATACAGGCGTCTTTAAAAACAGCCGAGGGTCTGAAGAACTTCAAAAATCGAAATTAATTACCGTTGATTTTTAATTAATAAAAAACCAACAATTTGTAAGCTGTTACACTTTGTGGAATCACCCCTCTGAATATGGCGTCCATGTTAGGGTTAGCTGGCAAACAGCGAGCGAAAAGATAAAAATAAATAAAATCAAAAAGTTTCAAGTTATATATTAAACCAGAATAATAAATGAAAATAATAATCTTTCAAGTCAGATTTTATGCTCTAAAATTAATCGGATCCAACGGCATATTGACACTCTCATACGCGATGGAAAATTCAAATCAACCACGCTAAGTGTCACGATCTTTTTTAATCGCTACTGCAACCCCCCTAGCTTATGTCTTTGTGTCTATTGAAGAGTTAAAGACTAAGCTTCTATCCTGCTAACTTATTTCTCATTTAAAACTCCTCTTACTCCATAAATGTATGTATATTCACCAACCCATAGCAACTTTCCAAAAAACTCATTGCGTATATTTTTTACTTTACTCGACAGTGTTGTGTATAATCGTGGCGCGTTCGTTAAAACTGTTCATTTGGTACACCGTAAGACTCGGGTTCGAGTCTGGGATCGTGCAAATTTTGCTAAACCTGTATTTTCAGCTTTTTATGAAGGCTTTTTTATTTTAGCTTTTATTTTATTATTTTTTTAATTATTATCTTTATTTTATTTTATTATTTTTTAAATTATTATTTTTATTTTATTTTATTATTTTTTTAAATTATTTTTATTTTATTTTTTTTCAGCTTTTTTATGATGAAAGACCGAATATAGCTGAAATCTGAGGAGTTTATTATACATTTATATATTTTTAATTGGTTTTCATATTATTAATGTGTATAACATTTCGTATGCTTTTTTTTTCTATGTTATTTATACTGTGTTTAGTTTTTTAATGGATTTTGGTAGGTTTATTATAAATTTATATATTTTATGTTTCACTTTCCAGGATTTTTTGCTCCAATGATAAAGGGTAAATCTTTTCTATGTTATTTATACTGTGTTTACTTTTTAAAATTGATTTTGGTTAACAAACATTCATCAATAATTTATTTCTGGGCATTGTATTGCTAACAATTAGGATAACGAACAATTTTTGACGGATGCGATTCTCGATTCATAGATGTTCAATAGATGGCGCCACTATTTTAAACTTTTAGTATTCCATAAACCAACACTTCCTAAACGTTCGTTTAGGAGGTGTTCCTAAACGAACGGTACATTCAAATTAAATACAATGTCAGTGTATGCAATTAATGCCAATATATATATATATATATATATATATATATATATATATATATATAATAAATACGGCGATCAATGTATACGTTTGATGTAAAAAAAACAAAAAAATATATTAATAAAAAATCGTAAGGGATATTTTTATAGACAAAATAATGTAGAAGAAAATATTCAAATTAAATCTCATAGGACATACTAAAGAATATAGTACAGTTAATGTAGTACAGTTTGAGGAACATATCTTTTACATTATTTTAATATTTTTTTGAATAATGTCCAATCGTCTGCCGCATTAGCAAGAAAAAAATATTTTTTTGCCTATTTCGTTGTTATGTGAAGATAAATTTATTTAAAGTAACAGAAAAAGAAATCACGTGATCAGCGTTTAATAAATTAACCTTTTACATGCCAATGTTCCTTTTTTGGAACACCATCTTTAATATTTTTTTAAAAATAAACTGTGATATCTGTCAGTTTGAAAAAATTACCGTATATTATAGAAGGCATGATTGATTTTTTGATTTTTTTTTTTTTCAAATATGAATATTTTAGCGTAGAAGAATTTCTAAAAATCAGCTTTTTTCACAATTTTTACAGTACGTAAGAAAAAAAATTCTATAAAATTCCTAAAAATTCAAATCCACCCAAAAATTTCCCCATCGTACTTGCAAAAGACAAGTTTAACGAGTTAATAAAATAAATTAAAATAATAACAAGAAATATTTCCTCAAGACTGCGTAAAAATGCAATGTTCCAAAAAAGGAACATTGGCATGTAACGATATACAAAAGCAGTGATATCACACGTGATCAGTGATTCTGCCGTCAATCAGTGATTCTGCCGTCTGATTACGTAGAAAATTCAGCCGAACTTACAAAGCTGTACACCCTACAAAAAGGAGACTCTTTAGACGTCGACGCAAATGACATTCGGCAGTTTCTTGGATTACTGTTGTTTAGTGGCTACCACTCAGTACCTGATGAAAATACATATTGGAGCTCTCAGGAAGATTTGCATATCCTAATTGTTAACAATACAATGCCCAGAAATAAATTTCGGATGTTAAAAAAGTATTTCCACATTGTTGAAATAGTAAATTGGAACCAGGCGATAAATTAGGAAAAATTTCTCCTTTTTATAAAGAGGTTGGAAAAAATTTTCGTCAATTTGGATTTTTTCATGAAAATATGAGTATCGATGAATCCATGGTTCCGTGTTATGGGCATCGTTCGGCTAAGGTGTTCATACGTGGAAAGCCAATTCGCTTTGGTTTCAAAGTTTGGATGATCTGCTCAGCAAATGGTTATCCTTATGCTATGTCTATCTACGGTAGAAAAAGTTCGAAAAATGAAAATTTGCCACTTGGATCAAAAGTTGTCTCCGAACTATTATCTTTTATTGACAATCCAGAGAAACGCAAAATATTTTTCGATAACTTTTTTTACATCGTACAGTCTGCTGACAGATTTATCTAACAAAGGCTTTAAGGCAATCGGCACAGTGCGAGATTCCAGAACGGGACAATGTTCTCTTAAAACAGCAAAAGAAATATCGAAATTTCAACGTGGAGAGTTTGATTACCGATGCGATGGAGAAGTTTATATGTGCCATTGGAACGATAGTTTTGTTGTAACTATTACATCAAATTTTATCACTCACGAACCATTAGGAAGAGCAAAAAGATATGTCCGAGCTAAAATAAAAGTCGATTTTCCTTAACCTTACATTATAAAATTATATAATAAAGGAATGAGTGGAGTACACCTGTTGGACCGACTTCCTGGAAGTTATCGAGCAAAGTTACGCAGTAAAATATGGTACTTTATTCCTTGATCATAGTGTGGCATGTAAAAGGTTAAATTCTAAAAATTAATCTTTAAAAATTCACCAAAAATCATAAAATGGAGGTAAAGATTCGAAAAAGATTTCATATTAAAGGAATTTTTATGATCTTTTTCGTCATATGAATTTTATAACCCTCAAATTATTATTATTTTAAATGCAAACTTAAAAATAGTTACTAAAACAACTCAAAAATTTAATTTAAAAAAAATCTAAGAATTTTTCAAAAATCTTTCTAAGTGCACTCTTACACTATAAGAAGAATCGCCATGCAAAATTTCAGCCCTTTTATTTCCCGCGGTTTGGTCTGTACGTTGTATGTCAGTCAATCAGTCACGGAACTGTTTTATATATACATATCATTGTTACTATTTTTATATCGTAACGTTAACTTCATGCGCACGCATTATTTTCCTATGCTTTTTTTTGTCTTTATAATAGCGTAATTTTCATATGATTTTAAACAACAATAATTTTTAACTGGCATTCAATTCGCTGTTAAAACTTTATATTTACACCCTATTTAAAAGAAGTAGGGTGTAAATTTTTCAAAGAGGTTGTTTCAACACCCAACTTCAAAGAAGTAGGGTGTAAATTGTAGGGTAGAAAGTTGGTAAAATCAAAATTTTGTGCAATGTATTTAATTTCTCGATTAAAAGTAGTTTTTTTCTAAAAATTAATTTATTTCGCTTGAAAAGCTAAATATTTTATGTACACGGTTTATATTATTATTACTATCTTTATATCATAAAGTTAACTTCATACGCGAGCATTATTTTTATATGCTTTTTTTTATTATTATCTTTATAATAGCTTTATTTTCATATGCTTTTAAACAACTATCGTTTTTATTCATATTATGTTGGTTTTTTATTAATTAAAAATTAAGGGTAGTTAATTTCGATTCCGGAAGTTTTTATTATCTTTATTTTCATATGCTTTTTCATTTACGAATTATTCAAATGTTGGTTAAAAAACTTATGTAATTCATACATTTGCGTGAGTTTAATTATTGTAATTAATAAATTTATATTTCTGGAGAGGATGTTTCAGGTTTTAGTGGTACTATGATAAAAGGCTGAATCTACCAAAATTCTGAGGAGTTTAATTATGGAGAGAAAAGGAATTTAATATATAGAGGATGTTTATAGGAGTTCAATGGGGAGAGGAGTTGAATGGTTTGCAGCCCTCAATCAAACACTTCATTTTTTAAGAGGCAACGCTAGAGTCATATCATGGTTCTATTGGAAATTTCAGCTAAACCTGTAATTTCAGCTTCTTTTTTTGCCCAAATGATAAAAGGCTAAATCTAGCTGAATTCTGAGGAGTTTATTATAATTATATATATTTTTTTATTGGGTTTTCATTTTATTCATGTGTATAAGATTTCACATGTTTTTTCTATGTTATTTATAACGTGTTTAGTTTTAAATTAATTTTGGTTAGCAAACATTAGACAATTTGACATTTTTACTTTTCAGATTTTAGTGCTTCAATGATGAAAGGCTTAAATTCCTGAATTCTGAGATGTGTATAACATTTCACATATACTTTTTCTATGTTATTTATACTGTGTTGATTTTGGTTAACAAATATTGTTAAAATCCCGGGCAATGCCGGGTACTTCAGCTAGTTTTACATGAATTTTATTTTTTCGTTGAAATATTTCAATTATTCCAGGAGCTGAAAAATAGTTTAAAATTTTAAAAGTACCATACATTTAATACTAGTTCTAAATATTAAGTATTATCTTTCTCCTAAAAACTCCATCGTTTATAGTAGTGTTGAGTCCCCTTTACACGATTGTTTAATTCTTTGAGCTTTAAGGGGTTTTTTTCTTTTTATTTTGGCGTCATAAGAGTAGGAACTGATTTTTTTAAGTGTGTAAAAATTGAAAGTTAAACTTTCTTTTGAGATTTTTTTATAATTGAGGATTAAAATATGGTTAAAATCGTTAAAAATAACTACTTAATATTTCGCTTGAAATGACTTTTCAATGCCATCAAGATTTAGCTCTGTACAGACTCTCTCTTTCCTTCTCTTTAAAAACTATTCTGTAACAGCGGCTGCGTAAAATGGTAATTATATGAGGAGAAATTTCGTTAAAAAAATAAATTTACTATATACTCCGGGTTTACTCTCCTTTAGATTTTGCTGTTAGTTGATTTTTATTAGATTTTATGCTATAGAATATTTAATCAAGATACGCTTCATCGAACTATATAAATGTTGGTGTATGGGAGCATATTGGATGAAGGACATTTTAAAAAGCATCATTTTGAAATTACGCTTGTTTACTTTTTATTTTAATGTTTTGAAACTACAGCACCCAATTATATTAGACATTACATTTGGTTTAACATATAGCTGTGATATGTTTTATTGCCCAATCAATTTGTATCTGAAGTTAACTTTCCCAACTTAACTCGCGCAAGTCTTTCACAAAATCTCATACGCCTGAACGCGAGAAAAAGAAAACCAACGTATTATATTGTCGAATAGTAAACACTACGTTGTTAGTTGCCTTTCCTAATTTTCCCAATATACCTTTCACCTAATCCTAATGCCTTTCACCTCATGTAAAGTGACGGTATCTATATTTCAAAATAGACTTCGATTCAGTCTAGACTTTCAGATTCGATAGAGATCAAGCTGAAAGACACATTAAATGAATTGGAACTAACTTTGTTCTGAGAGTTCAGAAAATAAAACAATTTAGAATACAAGATGTACTCATTAATACAAAAATTCGCTGAAATATTTAAAAGTTGTTTGACGTTGACTTAAAAGTATTTTTTAGCGTTTTAAGCACACAGACTGCGAGAGATTGAGCCACAATCCTGGACGGACCCAGACTCAACATCAAAATCAATCGTGCTCGGTTTAGGGTTTTCCGGTTTCGGGTGTTCTCGAATTTTACAAACCGAGTTTGCACTATCATTTAGTCTGCCAACATTGAAGAAAAGAAATAGTGTTCCAGAGGGAAGAACATTTTTTTTTCGTAACCGAAGCAAAGTAAAGACAATTTCAAAGATCAAGTTGTACCTGACGTACCAGAGCTGATCAACTGACCGTGCGAGCTAAGGTGGGTCCATAGGACCATAGGAAGATTGGTCTAACTGCACTACCTGGGCCACGCCCTCAAGTGCAGGCTTTCAGAAAGTAAGCAGCGGGGAACCATGATTGGACAGAAAATTCGGATTACGCTTTAAATCAGAATTCGTGGTGTGCCCGTCGCAGAAAAATGAGCTGTATTGTACACCATATTAGTAAATATAATCTATTTGTAAAATAGAGTCTTGTGTTAATAAATAATTTTTTTTGTTTTATAGTTAAGGCTTTGTTTCACTTTTACCAACGAACATTCATTTAATAGACAGTTAGGTTGCGTGGTACTATATAAAATACCTATGGACTTAGAAAACTAAAAATATATTGGTAACTGTGAATTATTTTCATTCTGAAATGGTCTATACATAGTGATCTTGCAATCAGATAAGCGAAAGCCTTCGGAAAATTCCCTTAAAATATTCAGCATAAAGTCTCTGAGTTTTAAGACTTAAAATTATGGTCTATAACTGTCAAATTATTTTAGATCAACAGTGTTTAGGAGTCATGGTTTCCAGATTAGATCAATAATTATTCATGGTGATTTACTTGATTACAAAATTACATCATACTGTTCATTCATACATCATTTTAAAAAAATTCCATATATTATGAGGGGTTAATACAGAGCTGATAAACGTTGTCATTTTGAAAGCGTTGGAATTACTTATCATAACTGTGTAAATAACAGATAAAAGTTTTTCCACAGATTTGAACGTACCGTTTCCTGATATAGAATTCGTTTGCTGATATCATAAAACAGTTTCTCTTTCTTTCACTTCTTTGTATTAGTTTGACAAAGATATGCCTGCATCTCAAAAAGTCACACTTTGTAGCACTTACTTTTTGTTTCTGAGTTGTCAGTGTCATTTTTGTACAGCTTGCGCAGTAAAAGAATAATGAAAACAATAATCACCTTGGAGGTTTGTGATGTCAAATTCTAGAATTAGCCTCCTGGACTAATTTTTTTTTATAATGCTCACCCGAGAGGATAAATTCTTAAGGTACAAAAGGTTCAAGCACAAAATACGAACAGAATACAAATACAAAATATTCAAAAATATAAAACAGTAAGAGCAGAAATGCAGACTTTTCTTGGGTAGAATCAGACAGACCCGGACTACAATAATATATAATTCTCTGTTTAAAGAGCTTTTCCTCCCACTGCTTAAAAAGCCCCAAAACTCTAAAAGATTTATCTTATATGATTTCACGGAATAAGTAATTCAAATACATATCGTATGTTAACTCTGTTTCGCGAACTTAGGGGAAAAAACTTGTAGAACTCTTAAACTTCTTCCCATTTTATGATCCTCAAACAATTAATATATTTAGATCAACAGAAGGCTTCCAAAAAACTGGCCATGGGACAAACTTCTTTTTTCTTTTTTTTTCTTCCTTTTTTTCCAAATTTCATTAAGTTCTATTAGTTTGAACGCCATTGTCTAAAATTGTCTAAAGCAGCGGTTCTCAACCTTTTTAGACTCACGACTCAACTAAACGTAAGAAAAATAAAATAAACACTTCGCTCCCCCCGTCACCCCCTGACCAACTCTCAAACCACACCCAAATCACCCCTCGAAACAAACCTCTTTTCCCCCGCGTATCGAATTTCACTGGTTGTGGTGAAGGGGCTGTATCCACATTTAAGAGGTACGCTTAGGGGCACAAAAATCATTAAAAAATTAATTTAAAAAAAACTAATTGAGCCCCAAATTTCGTTTTTCCTGATTTAAGTTTCTCGGGTCCTAAACATTAACTGTGCCGAATTTGGTCCCGGTGGGTGAAACAGTCTATGATTCTATAGCGGACAAACAAACAGACAAGCTCTTTTATATATATAGATTACTGAGATTTATGGTTGATTACAACAAATTTTCTCATTAGCTTATTTTATTCCCTTAACCTTTAGCTAACGGGTTCCATTTTTACAATTCCTTCATTACAACGGGAAATTTCATACTTAAGGAGGTTATATATATATATATATATATATATGCGTGTGTATGTGTGTGTGTGTGTGCGTGTGTGTGTGTGTGTGTGTGTGTGCGCGTGCGCGCGTGCGTGCGCGCGCATTCTTGGGCCCGTATTCTTGGGATACATGCTATCCCCCCCCCCCCCCGTAAGGATAAGGTTTGTTGGTGGTTTAACGGAGAACAACGATCGTCTTTTGCTACACAAGGACTTAACAGACCGAGACTTACAGTTATTAAATTCGATTCCAAACGGCTACCATTCCTCGCCCCAACCTCAGGACTATCGGCCTGTTCACACTGAATCCGGTGCATTACGTAGCGTTAAAAATTTAAACCAATCGCAGAGCTCAATTCATTGAACATGTGATACAGCTAACGAATCACAGATCATGTCAATAATCTAAGCCCAGTGATTCTCAACCACTGTGCGTGTGCCGCCACTGCCAATTATTTTGTATGCTATTTTTACAAAATATATTATAGGTACATCAATCATTTATTCAAGTAAAATTCCTTAAAGTTATCTTATTGTTAGTGTGCCGCTAAAATTATAAATTATTAAAAGTGTACCGTGACGAAAAAAAGATTGAGAATCACTGATTTAAGCCATGATTTCCCGAAGTGAACAATACCGCCCCCCGAGGGGGATGGGGGCGCTAGAACAATTTAGGGGTGGGGTGGGAGCGGTAAATTTAAATTCAAACTCAGCTACCAACAGTTCTGGCTTTAGAAAGAGATACCGATACTTTATCCTGGATTATAGGCTATAGTGCAAAAGCACTTCATGCTTTTTAGTTGTACATGGAACAGTGCAGTTACAAATCTGCTTACTAAAATCAGAATCCGACTACAAACAGCTAATTTAAAAATGATTTTAAAAGGCTGCTGATGAAAATAGAGCCAAACATTAATACACTGATATCTGATTCTTCTCATTAGGATTATTATTAACGTTATTCGTAATTTTTACTTTAATATTATCCTTCGATATCTTAATTTTCTGTGTGTAATGCGAATATTACTATGGTTGGTTTTAATAAACAATTTTATAATTTCAAGCTTCAAGGTGTTAATTTACAACATCTTTCTTTACCATGCTGAAGGACATTGGTAGAAATATAGTAGATACATAAAAGGTCGCAAATTTGTCACTGCATCTCTGTAAAAAGGGAAATTTCCAGTGTGGGGGGGGGGGGAGAGATGAGTAATTTCTTTTCTGAAAAGGGGGTGGAAGGCCAAATAAGTTTGGGAACCCCTGCTCTAAGTCAATGTTGTAACACAACGCAACGGTCCGGATGCAATGTGAACATACCTTTTAACCCGCTGCAGGATATCATCTTCGAGCTTAGAAAAACCTGGTTTGAATCCTGTTCTAGCAAATACACGGAAACTTTTCTGTGGTGGCTTGTAATGGTTTCGTTTTGAAGGGTGGCCGTCAAAAAGAGATTTCTTCCATAACATTGTCTCTTTTGAGTTATTGGTTCTGAACAAACTATGGTCGTTTAGAGGGGTGGCCGGCTAGAGAGGTTTCACTGTAATCGTTTTGGTGTCGGTCGTCCTTTTGGAAAGAACGATTGTGAACCATTATGCAAAACTCCCCAATTTGTTTACCGCAGGTAAGTTCCTGCATAGTTCATTTGGCCTCGAGGTTTGGTGACTTGGGTTCGAATCCTATCCCTGAATAGATCGGTGTTACATGCCCCTTCTCACAGTTGAATATGTCAATGCACTAATACCACTGTATTTCGTTATCCTTTCTGTCACCATGCGGCATTTCTATCTCGGGGAACCTATAGTTCCAATACAGAAATAATCTCCGCACTAGAAAGATCTGAAGAAAGAATCCTTTTTGTTCCTATTTAAATCTCTCCGAGCCGGATGGAAACATTAAAGGTGAAATGATTTCTATCCGAACCAGAACAGAAAAAAAAAAGTGATTTCTAGAATAAAGTTCCTTACAGATTGAATCTCAAGGATCGAAATTATTTTTTAAAAATCTTCTGAATTGATCTGGCTACGCAGCGAAAAAAAAATTTGTTCTTTGAAATTTGTTTATATCTATTTCAAGCCCTGCTCCTCACGCGTGAACTCAAGAGCGATCTTATCCACAGCTGTCCCTGTCTCTTTTTATATCCAGCGCATATCATCTTTGTCATTCGGTGGGGAAAAGCGTGAAGTACGAGCTTCTGCAAAGGAAGCATATTTACAAGAGATGGAATTTTACTGGTCGATAATTACATGATCTGCATATATGTCGATAAAACCGGGGAAAGATACTATTTTTAATACTTTCGATCCATTTTATCAATATCAATTTTTTGACTAACTTTTTTTATATATTAGACTATTGATTTCTGCATATTATATATTAGATTTATGCAATTTTTTTTTATATATTTGACGAGGGGCGGCCAAGATATAAAGAGATAAGAGCCGTTTGGGAATGTCGACATGCTGAGAAGCGTGAAAAACAAAGAAAGGTTATATTTGATAAGAAAGAAATTTTAAAAGACTTTTTTAAATAATGTTTTTAAGTATCATTCTCTAGTTGTTAGAATAATAAATTTAAATTTTTTTAAGGGGGTCCAGGACACAAAATTGTTCGAATTTTCGAAAAAAAATTTATTGCATTAAAAATTTTCGTGTTCTTTTACGCTTAAAATGACGTTTAAATCATGTTTCTATCTTAATTAGAACAGGAGAAATTAATATTTTTTTGCAACATTCTAATAGTAGCCAATCGTTGTTTAAACCAGGGGTTCTCAACCTTTCAGGCTCTGTGCCCCCCTTTGAACACTGATGTGAGGTCAAGCCCCCCCCCCCTCCCACCATCACCACCATATGTGGTCAATACAAGTAATACAATCGGAATTTTAAACTGAATCTGGTTATTAAATAAAAATATAGAATACATAATTTCATACACAAAATTTAATATTACTACTCATATCTTAATTTGGAACATATTATTATTAGAACATATGAAATTAAAGAATTAAATACAGATCAAATATATTTGAGGTAATCGAGGATCTAGGTGAGGTTGGCATGTAATACCAGTCACTTTCACAACATTAATGAGAGGGCTGGCACTGTTTGTCCTTGACAAGTTTTTGAATATAAGGTTGTAACTATGACAAAGCACACCTCAGGTCACTTTCAACGTCCAGACGTACGACAATTATCGTGTTTTTGCAATTACAAAAATTATCGTGTACGACAATTACCGTGTTCGTGTTCGTATGTCGAAAATATGTTACGGTTACATTCTGAGTGCAAAATTGAGTACAGTAAATTACAGTTAGTTTTACTTCTTATTTTGCTTTTTTCTTAACTCACGCCTCCCCTGAAATTCTTCTACTCTCCCCTAGGGGGGCGTGCCCCCCAGGTTGAGAACCGCTGGTTTAAACCATTAAGTGTGTTTTCCTGTATGATGGGTTTTTCCCCATTTCTCGTCTTTAAATTGTTATAAGTCAAGAACCGTTAAAAATAAATGGTTAACACTTGTAACATGTCTTTTTCAACTATTTTTTCTTTAATTTTTGATTCAGTAAATTTGAAAAAAATATTTACTTTTGAAAATATAATTTTTTAAAAATAAGTTGCATCATTTTTTTCGTAATATTTAATCTAAATATTTTTAATTTAAAAAAAATAATATTTAAAAAAATGGTGAATCAAAATTAAAACGCAAATATTTCTGTTTAATTAAATAAAAAAAATTTTAAATTTGACAAATAATATTTCGAGTTATAACGATTTTAAATTACCCCACTTTTATTAAAAATTTTATATTTCAAAATTTTTTTAAAAAATTTTTAGAAGTTTTATGATGTGATTTTGTTTTCAAATTTTATAGTTAACCATCACAAAAAAATTCAAAATTTTAGCTCAATAAATAAAAAAAATTTCAAAATGTGTCCCGGACCCCCTTAGTTTAAAATTTTTTTTAAAATTTGAATTAATTTTTTTTTGCCAAATTACTCTGGCATACATTGAGCTGCTACATATAGCAGCAATTCAGTTAAGTGTTGACTTGTCAACTCTGAATATTGTTTATTTTTCATCAATCTAAATGTAGAAAACAAAATTTCACAGCTGTAAGTTTTACCAAAAATGGGGTTTTTTCCGCTAAATTTTAATTTTGGGTATTTTTATCCTGGCTCGAGTTTGTAAAAAGAGCCGCAGTTTGAGACCCATGAATTAGATCATCAATAATTCGTTCGATCATCAACTATTGTTCATACACTATGAAGAATTCATACTAATTTTGAAATTGAAGCGAAGCATGAACGTTAATTTTGAGATAGTGACATAGATTATTTCTGTCAGTAGGTAATGCTGATAATACAAAAATGGTAATTAATTATTCCGCATGATTTTGTGAAGAAACTTGTCTGAGATTGTTTTTAGGAATATTTTGGGTAGATAGCCATCTTTCGAAAATACGGGAACATTTTGCTTTTATTCCCTCGGCTTAAAGCTACATTACCGAGATAGCGCCATTTTTCGGAAAACGAAGTAGTTTTTGTCGTAAATAAAAATAATATTTTTTCTGCCGGTTGATGGCAGCGATAAAATTTAAAATGAACTCATCTTTGATCGAAACTTTGATCTAAATGCTGAAATGTGATCAACTGTGAAATCGTATTAGTTATGGTCCGTGGTTTTGTCACATTTTGGAACGTTTCTCGCCACATTTGGCAATTTTTGAATTTTATTTTCCTCGTATGGATGGTCAGTAAATGAGATAATGGGTGAAAGAACGTGTTATGTTACATCGTAATATAATGGAACATACCATGTTCCTCCAGCTATCGATTCAAGCGGTATCTGTTCATCGAGATTTTGACAGAACTAGCGCAAACCTATTAAAAAAATCGTCAAAGTCAATCAGAACTTTCGCCTAAAAAAACCCTTTAAATTAGAAAATCGTTTGCCCGGTTTGAATTTATTATCATAAACTTCTACTCTATTTCTGCTCATATCAATGGTACCACGTTCTCCAAATACGGTGCTACTGCGAAATAATTTTGCCGTATCGAAATACAAACTCGGACTTTTCGAATAATATATATGTGTACACACACATATGTGTACACACACATACATATGTGTACACACACACACACACACACACACACACACATATATATATATAAACACACACACACACACACACACACATATATATATATATATATATATATATATATATATATAAACACACACACACATAGAGTGGCACCTAGATCGATCGTTTCCCGAATCATTGTTTTCTCGTATGTGTCGTTTACTTCATCTAGTCGCATATTTCTCTGTTATGTTAATACAGTCATCCAGTTAAAATGTGATTATATACTTATACTGTATGAGAAATATAGTAATTTGATGTTATACCGTGATGTTTATGTCTTGTTTAAATATTACAATACAGTGAATTTAAAAACCGATTTCAACCGAAACATGTACAGAAAATTGGATAAAAATACCAATGCTTGCGCCAAACATCGACTTTGTTAAAAAGAATTAGTAAACAAAGAATATTGATACTAAATTTTTGCATGAAAAACTCACCTTCTGAATGGTATATTTTAGACGATCGCTCTATGGTATGTATGCCTATAACAACAACTTGCAATAAATTTAAATGAAGGTTTTTATTTATTTGAAGTGTTGAATACGAATGAAGATTCGTTTTCGTTGTATTCGGGATTTTCCCCGCAGTGAAGTAATTGATATATTTATCTAAATGATAAGCTTGTGTACAAAATGTACCGGTAAACTGACGCATTCGAAAAGGTTCTGTGTGTTCCTGTGATTATCATTTAAGATAAAATTCACTATTTTATAGATCATTTCGATTACAATGAGTTATCACGGCCGTTAACGAATTTTATTTTCCTGATAGTATTTGCATTATAAAATCCCTATTTTGAAGAAGAGGATATAGCGTTAACTTAATTCTAACATAAATACACGAATAATGTACAGTCGAACCCCGTTATAACGAACCTCAAGGGACCGAAGGATTTTTTCGCATTATCCGAACCGTTAAGTAAAATGCTAGAGTTCACAAAATGTATAACTCATTAGTTGCAATGTGTATTCAATAATGATGTATTAAAAAATGATAAAATCTATTAAAAATGATCATTAATGAATTCAATCAACTAAAATTGATTACATTAAACTGGCACAATACTAATTACATTACGTACAATAGAAAAACGGCGGGACCAAAATTTTCGTTCGTTATATCCGTGAGTTCGTTATATACCAGGTTCGCTATAATGGGGTTCGACTGTATTACCTTTTGCTCAGCATTCTTGGCTATGATGTTAAGCATTAAGGCGTTGTCTCTTTGTAGTCGTGGATTTGTGTTATCCGTTCTGTGCCGTAATGTCCATAGCCAATGAACATGTAAAATACACCTATACCTCTCTATACGGCCGCTCTTTATACGGCATTTCGCTATAACGGCCTTTTTTAATTATGGCACTTTTTCGATTTACGGCCCACAACGTTTCGTTATACGGCCACAACAGCGGAAAGTGATGACACCAGCATATTATAGCTTAGTGATTCTTCATTTTAATGTTTGTCATCACATTAAAACAGTTTTTAAGCATTTTATTTTATGTTTCTTATTATATGTATACATATGTGCATATGATTTCTTTTGTTTTTTGTTTATATGTTTAATTTTTTGAATTTTTGTTTATCATTACATTGTTTTGTACTTTTATTTTTATGTAAGCATTTTTATAGGAAGTAAAAAGAATAAAATGCTTTATGAACTAAAAACCATATTATTTATAAAAAATTGGAACAGATCCAATTAAATTTGTATGGGTTTGTATCAAAATAATTGATTCGTTATACGGATTTTCGCTTTACGGCCAACTTTTCCGCAACGTATCTAGGCCGTAAAGCGAGGTATGGGTGTATTAAAATACTTGTTGAAGATTTTGCATCTGAAAATCCACTATCCAGAATACTTCTAAACATTTCGCTCTAGAACGAAGCACCAAAAGTAAATAAAAATCTGTCAAATAACAATAGCACCTTTAGTACTAAAAATGGCACTAATAATGGCACTAAAAATGGCATAAATAAAGTTTTCATATGATTTCTTAGTTTCATTATTAGTTCAAAAGGTTTCACAAACCTTATTTTTTAATTTATTTCCAGACTAAAGCGACAAAGAGTGGAAGACTTGAATGGGATATTCATTTTTGGCTTGGAGAAGAAACTTCCCAGGTTTGTTGAACTGAATTTTTTCACTGCTTTATAATAAACAGTTTCTTATAAAAATATAACTGGAAGCTTTACATATGAATGCAACATTACCAACTACGCTAAATTATCAAATTTTTCGTGTGCAAAAGTCCAACTTTTCAACTTTTTGTTTGGCATTCATGGATGCTCAAATTTTCGAAGGTTTTTTACCATGTATAAAAATGTTGTTATGTTTAACAGGAATTATTGCAAAAAAGTACCAAATTCTTTTAATAAGGAAACGATGGACGTTAAAATTTATTTTTTTTTACTTTTCGTCATAGAGATATGAAATTTTGTACAGATATACATTTCACTATAAGTATAGAGAATACCTAAAACGAAATTTCTAATCTCATTATAATTTTAACATTTTTAAAAAAATTTGAAATTTATAAACAAAATTTTAAAATGCTCCTTGCTACTTAATTTTTGAGATATTTCCTCGATTTTGCATTTTAATCACTTTAAACTGTATAACAAACAAATATAGGAATCAATTATTTAATCCCTGGTATAGTTAATTTTTGAGAGATTTTTTTCTGAATTCCATCCCGATTTCATCAAAATTTTGCCTTTGAATAAGTTAAATATCGAATTTAATTACCTTAATGAAGTCGAATTGTAAAATGCATACCCAATTTTTTTTGTAAACAGTGTCAGGATTCTTCCTTATCAATTTCATGAATTTTGAACAAAAATTAAGTAGCATGGAGCATTTAAAAAATCTAAAAACCTTGAAAAACCTCTTTTGAGAAAAACATAATTTAAGTTTATTACTACACTTATCCTATATAAATTACTTCGTAGAAGCTTCATAAAGGATTTTTTAATTGAAAAAAACTATTTTGGTTCTGTTAATCTACAGAAATATACTTCTTTTACAATAACACAATCAATATTACAATCACAAGATTTGCTCAAATAAAGGTCCAAATATTGTGAGTTGTATTAATGTAAAATATTTTTTTGGACCATAAGACGACCCTCAAATTTATGGGAGAATTTTTAGAAAAGAATTTTTGGAATTTTGTTAGGTATATATTGTGAGTTGTATTAATGTAAAATATTTTTTGGACCATAAGACGACCCTCAAATTTATGGGAGAATTTTTAGAAAAGAATTTTTGGAATTTTGTTAGGTATATATTGTGAGTTGTATTAATGTAAAATATTTTTTGGACCATAAGGCGACCCTCAAATTTATGGGAGAATTTTTAGAAAAGAATTTTTTGAATTTTGTTAGGTATATAAACATGTTTTCAATTTCTTACTTAATAAAGATAAAATATACTATATATAATAAACATAATAAATAATTTATATAAATATATATATAATATATATAATAAAATATTAATTTTATTTTAATGTTACCGGACCATAAGATGCACCCCAATTTTAAGTTGATTTTTTTATGGAAAAAGGTTTGTCTTGTGGTCCGAATCTAGCAAGTTTAATAAGTTATCGAGAAAATCAAACAATACAAATTTACATGCCATCTGACTTCCTGGTAGTTGACATGGTATTTCGCTTTCTCTCACTGGACCTGAAATTTGGCTGAAATAATTCTACATATTATACGACCGAAAATAAAATTAAGTATCTGTGCGTAAAACCTAATTCAAGATGTAACTAAAAGGTTAAGAAAAGAATTATCGCTGTTCTACGACATTTATAGAGACCTGGAAGCTTCAAACTGTATCAGGATCGATGCTATTTTACATTCTTATCACACGGGCCGGTGCTAATTTTTCATGTTTTGTGGTGCTGTTCATCTGAACAACTTTTAAGATTATAAAACCTGTAATCTATGAAGAAGAATAATTGTAAAAGTTGGCTTCTGTAACTGTTTGAAACATTTTAATTTAGGAAGATATATGTTTACATGTTTACAAAGACAACTGACTACAGTCTTACATAAAATGCTAAATAAAAGAACTTATACAGATTTGGACACTTCCGTTGAAACAAGCTATACAATCCCGCTTATTTTCAACTTCTAAGTTCTTAAGCTCTTTAATTCATCACTGTTGTAGTCAAAATCCGACGATGCATTTATTTTTGTGCTTTTAGTAATGTTTGAGAATTTCCTCGCTTATTTTATCATGAGGCGTTTAAGGGTTGAAGTCAAAGAAAAAATATCATAACTGTGGTTACTAATACTATTGTAACCAGGCCCTGATTTTCCATTAGGCACGGTAGGCCCGGGCCTAGGGGCCCCCGAATGTTGGGAGGCCCTCAAAATTTTTATTTCAAAAGAAAAAAAGAAAAAAATTCTTTTTTCATTTTAGCTTTTTTAATAGCAATTTTTTTTATATATCCCTTCAAATTTGATTGATTGGTACGTCCATATGTATAGTTATATGTATAGTTCATCATATGTATGTTATAGTGTATGTAAGAGATTAATAAGTTTTTCTAGTTGCGTTATATTGGTGTTTTAATGATGAGGTTAATATGTTGTATTGCTTTTTGTTATTTGATAATGTTCTAGGCTTCTACGCTTCAAATAGCCAATTCTTGGTAAAATGGTACTTTCACAATGATTCATGATTATTTTTTTTGTGTGTCAATTTTCGTAATTTTACGCCCACATCAGTGTTAGGGGCCCTCATCCCGAGTTGTGCCTATAGTCAAGAATATTCTAAATCGGGCCCTGATTGTAACAGTATTATAATTTGGCAGTTATAAATGTTTTTACACATATTCTTAACAGCACGCTGAAAGATGAATACTCTAAAACCAGTTTTTACTTTACTTGAATCATGTGGGCCCATTCGGAACCAAGCCTAAACAACCAGCGCACATATACGGGCCAGTATGACTTAGGGATGCGACATCGATGTCGATGTTTTCAAAACATCGATTTATTGAAGCCGATGTTTTTTTAGCATCGATGTTTTGTGCTCGATGTTTTACGTTGTGTCGATGTTTTTTTTAATGAAAAAGTACCGTAATAAAAAAAAAAATTACCACGTAGTATAATTTTCCCACTCAGTAAAAGTAAGTCTGAATTCTGAAAAGGACGAATACAAAAGGAGGAACGATTCCTTAGCAAACAGACAAATGGCAATCAACAACCAATGAACCAATCAGAGCGCTTGGAATGTTCGTGACACTCCAGAACATTCCATGGGGTTTTATTTTACAAATAGTATATACACGAGGGCAGCCATTTGAGTTTTTGTTTTGTTCTGGTTTTATATAAGTTGACGTTAACTTTATTAGTAAGATGCCTCTCAAAAGTACCGTTTGGAAATATTTTTGCAATCTCTGACAAATTGGCGAAATGCAATATTTGCCTTAAGTCCCTCAAAACTTCTGGCAAATTTATCTGGACATTTGAAGGCAAAACATGGCGATATTTACAACGAGAATTTTGAAGTCATCAATGTAGCCCAAGGCAAAAGCAACCAAGTTTTTATCATTTGTGTCAGCCCAATCAGAGAGTAAAATTAAATCACCCCCCCCCTCCCCAAGACTTACCGAAGTAAAATTAATGTTAGAGATTACTAAACCAGTTTTAAAAAATAGATGTTACTAAAACATCGATGTTTAAAAACATCGATGGTTTTTGGGCGATGTTTTATTAGCATCGATGTTTTAATATTGAATATCGATGTTTCAGAACATCGATGTTTTGTTATCGATGTCGTATCCCTAGTATGACTGAGGGTGAGCAGAGGTCAAAGGTTCAACTGAAACGAAAAATATGTTGACCAAGCCGAACCAAACTAATGTTAAGTGTAGGTCGGACTTGAAGTTTTTCGCCCACAAAGGCCTGATAATAGAGATATTGAAAGAAAGTCTTTTTCTGCAGTAACTTACTATTGTGACTTTCGTCCGCGTTTTTTGAATGATTTTTACTCAAAACTCCGAATACAGGACACGGACACGGAAACTTGAAACACCGTATGTCAACGCCGGATAAGAAATGTACTTCCCTTGGCTGCAAATTTCCTTTTAATCTTTATTCCGCAATCCTGTGATTCAGAGATAATGATTTTATGGGCAATTTTATGAGGTTTAGTGTCAGAGAAAAAAACATTTAACAAGAGATTACACGTGAAATATTTATTTTATAGTTATGTATGAAAGCATGTATCAGATTTTCCTTCCTAATCCGGAAATATGTATTTCTTTTACAAAACATTGAATGGTATACCTAGACAGACACACGCACAAAGAAAAAAAATAAATAAATAAAAATAAATAAATAAACAAATAAAAATAAAAAAGATGTAAGGAATATGTAAATATTTAAGTTAAAAATTTACGGTTAAATATTCCAAATATTTTTTAATGTATGCGTGTGTTTATGTATTACAGAGGATAAATACAGGTTGACGCGTGAATATAAAGAATGATGGTCATACAGACCTCTTGCCATGACCGGAAGTTGAACCCTGGTCTCCAAACTCGATCCAGCGTTTTACCATCTGATCACTCCGTATGATGTGAGGAAGTGTTAATGTCAGTTACTTCCCTCGTATATTATTTCTTTTCTTTTTAAAACCAACAGCACAATATGTTAGTTTGAAATATTTATTTAATCATTCAACGATGCTTAATTTTTACCATCATGAATATTTGTTATATGCTTTCTAACTGTTCAATATTGTCAATCTTACCAGGACTAAGAATCAAATCAGGATCTTTAAACTTCAAGCTGGGTTTTTTTTTTTTTTTCGACGAAATGTTATTTTCAATGACTTCACTCCCTCACAAGGCGTCTTCGTCTCTGTTGCCGTTTCCCCCAAGTGAGGAATTAGCTGTTTCACAAAAACAACTAGAATGCTTTATTTCACCTCTTTTAACCTATTTACAACCATGACGTTGTCTAGAAGAGGCCCTAGCACAACTACCGCGCGCGTACCTTGCTTGCAAGTTCTATGAATATAGTTTTAATTACAGCGTGAAAGCAACTTTGCATCAAAAACAATATACATCTTTTTGGTGCATTTGAACACCGGGAAAAAATATTTTTGTTGCATATATTTTTTATTCTTATTTTTCTTTTCGTTTGCTAACCCCAAATTCTTGTTTGCAGCAAAAGTTTTCCCTGACCTTGTCTTGAACACAGTTTGAATACATTATTTTTGTCTCTGTTATCTTGAACAAAGTTTGAATACATTATTTTTGTCTGTGTTGTCTTAAACACAGTTTGAACAAAATTTTTTTGTCTGTGTTACAATGTAATATATAATTATTTAGGAATCACCGAAAAAATGTATCTCTTTAACGTACGCTCCTCTAAATGAAGAATGTTAAAAGTACAATAAATTTCAGAACTTTGTGATGAACATTAAGTTATATTAAATTTCTGAAATTGTATGCGTTGTAAGAAAAAAAATGTTTACATTGTATGTATTTCTAAGGATTTCCTGTTCATAACGCTTCCAAAAAGAGAATTTATTTTAAGTCATAGATTTGTTAAATTGTTTACTTGGGGGATTAATTAACGTATAATATCTGATTTTATTCTGAGTGTTGTGATTGTAATTATCTTTTTCATAGACTCAATATATGACTGAAACAATTCCATTTTGTTGAATCTCAGTGAAAAGCCAGCTTTTAAATTCGCACTTTACCTATTTCGTCAAATATGGTCTTCTCAGAGTTATCTGTTTTATTTCCAAATGAGATACTAAAAAATAACCATGCCTATACAGGTAGAGTGAAATAAATCTGTAAGTCCAAACCCGAAAATTTCGGTCATCTATTGATTTTGATTTTATATGGTCTTTGTATTGCATATTCCATGAAAGTTATCAATCAAGTTTAGGTAATCCTGTCAAAATGATGAAAACAGCTATTAAAAGAATTAGAATTCAATTTTTCGCATCTTGTTGAGTAACCTGTAAATGTGTTTTCACTGTCGATAATATCTTGCTGCCATAGAAACTGATTTACAGATTTTTAGAAATTAAGAGATAATTTTTCAGGAATTTTTTTAAAAAATTTTAATACGTATAAATATGTATACAGCTATAAATATTTACTGTATTCTAAGTAATCTGAGTCAATGTATCTACCATACATATTACATTGTACTTAGAATATAATTATTTACTAAGATTTATCATTGCTTATTAATATATTAGTATTTTTTTAGTTCTTTAACGGAAGTTTTTAAGTTGACAAACTTGTACACTCCTTTTACACATAACTAGCTGAATACCCGTGCTTCGCTACAGAGTACATTTTAGGATAATTACAAGGAAAAAATAATAAAATTGCTTTAAGATAAAGTTCTAAATAAGCAGGGTCCATCTTCTACAATAGGAACAACAGTTTGATGAACATTTTCCCCCGTCAATAACTGAATTTTTCTCAACCATTTTTCAGAAACGCTTCTTATCCAAAATAATGGTAAATAAAACGGTAAATGTATGCAATTAATGTATGCAATGCATGCAAAATGTATCAATGTATGCAAAATATATATACATTTATAAAAAAAATAGTTTTATAAAAATAAAATCATAATGGATATTTTTATAGACAAAATAATGTAGAAGAAAATATTCAAATTAAAAACAACGGTCAATGTATGCAATTAATGTAAAAAAAACCAGCAAACTATATTTATAAAAAAAATAATTTCAGGTAGTTTTTTCTAACGAAACTACCGCGGGTTATTAACGTAGGATTACTTATCGTTGCTTACCTCTTTTTTTTTTTTAAATTATTTTGGTTCTTTTTTGTTTAACTGTTTACTGCTTGCCCAAGCGATACATACTGGGTTTTGCGCGCTGCCAAAATTAAATTCTAAAAATTAATCTTTAAAAATTCACCAAAAATCTGAAAAGGGATTTAAAGATTCGAAAAGGATTTCATTTTAAAGGAATTTATATGATCTTTCTTGTGATATAAATTCAATAACCCTTAGATTATTATTTTTAAATGCAAACTTTAAAGAATGTTACAGAAACAGCGTAAAAATTTAATTTAAAAAAATCTAAGAAGAATTTTTCAAAAATATTTCTTTGTGCTCCCATACACTATAAGAAGAATCGCCATGCAAAATTTCAGCCCTTTAGGTCCAGCGGTTTGGTCTGTGCGTTATCTGTCAGTCAGTTTCGGAACTGTTTTATATAATAGATTACTGGATCGCACTAATAAATTTTAAATTTATTTTCAATCGAAGTGACATAGCAATAAAAAAGTAATTCCTTTGAGTAATTTTAACTAGATTTAGTGACTGTCAATAAATTTTATAAATACAACTATAAATTATAGAAGATGATGTATTAATAGTTAGTAATTAAATTTTAAAAGCAATAATTTTTCTCAAAATTTCTGTTCTATTTGAAATTTTTATGAGGATTGTAAAAAATTAAATGAAACAGTTACGTGATGAAGCTATTTTTCAGACTTATAAACGACTGCAATGAATTGTGTCCTTATATGCAATATTATTCTGCGATGCGATCAAAGTATTTTTATTTTAAATCCTCCTAAAAGATTAAAATAAATTTTAATTCATCTTTCTATGATTTAAATCTAGCATTCAAGGCCATGTATTGATGATCCATTATTCATTGTCTGAAACCACAATAACCCGTGTTTTTGTTTTTCATTATCATTCTTAACATGCTTTTGCCATTTTCTATTTTTGCTATTATCCTTTTCGTTTCCTTGTTCTTCTATCCGAGTAAAGAATAGTCTGCTGGTATTGAATATGTATGTACTCGTTTCTATTTACGATAAGATTATTTTTCGAAATATAATATGCTTCTATTACATTAACTGCAATACATATTTCTCTTTTGAGCTGTTACTATAAAAGTTAGCACTGGTTTGGTCTGTTGTGAATAGTAATATCAGTTTATTAATGTAATTTTTATTTTATAGAGATTTAATTCGCTCGCACTGAACTTGTCTCTGCCTAAAATAAAAAACATAATAACCGAAGCTGAAATATTCGGTGAGCAGTGAATCTAGTGTTCCAGTCCAGTAAACATAACATATACTTGTACGGATGTACATATATGTGCACATATGTACACAAACATACACTCAAACTATTGATCAATTGGGAACACCTCTCCCTTTCTTAATATAACAAAGAGTTGTATTTAATACATAACTGAATAATATTTACCTGCAATTTTCAAGTTTCCATAAAAAAATATTCTTTATACTTTTAATAAACTTTTTTGTTGTGTATTTTAACCTTAATCCTGCTTCAATTTTTAAACAAAACTTTTATAGAATTTGCTTTTACACTGCTATGTAATTCAAAATAACGTTTATATTATACTTAAACATTTAGACAAGATTCCTAAATTATGGAGAAACAATGACAGGAAATATGCCCCGCCTGTATTGATGCCAATGAATTATCATTCGTATGCGATTGTAACTTCTTATAAAAGGTTACTATCGTGTACGACCAATTCGAATTGTAGAAACTTAGTAGCTATAAATAAAAATCTAGAGATCAATGGAAATTTCAAGACACCCCAATTTTTATGAGAGTTTTTGAAACGGTGTTTTTTTAAAAAGCTTCAAAAATTTTTTATATGCGAGATTCCGAAATCATTATGAGGAATCGGAACAAACTCGTAAAACCACGGTAGATAAGGAATAAATCTACAGTGGCTCCCAAAAGTGTTCGTACACTTACGATTTTCAATGAAATAGGGGTCTATCCATTGATTAAAATGAATATTTCAGAATGGGTATTTAATAATAAGATCTATAATCTATTCTTAACAAAACTACATGAAATATTTTGAAAACATAGTAAAACTTTATTTTTAAGAAACCAATAATCCAAAAGTAACAAAAACTTTATCTCACAAAAGTCATCGTACACTTGTAAAAAATCTCTACATATTAGTAAATATTCTAATTTTTCGTTAAATTAATATTTAGTAGGATATCCTTTAGCATCCACAACAGCTTTTAAACGTCTGGGAATAGATTGCTTTAGTTCTTTTGTAATTTTTGCATCAATGTTCATCCATTCATCCATCATAATTGTTTTTTGTTCGCTTTTCGTGTGAATGTCGTTTTCGTGCTCGAACCTCCAGTTCTCTCCAAATATGTTCTATTGGGTTTGAATCTGGCGATTGAGGTGGTGTTTTCAAAACTTGTGAACAATTATAGAGACACCAGATGCGAACGTTGAGAGCCGTGTGCTTAGGATCGTTATCTTGATAAAAAACAAAATTGTTTCCAATACCCAAATTTTGAGCTGATAATTTTAAATTGTCTCTTAAAATATTTATAAAAACAGCATGATTCATTATGCCATCAATAAATACCAAATTTCGTAGTCCTGATGCTGACATGCACCCCCACACAAGGATACCTCCACTGGCATGCTTAACTGTTCCTACTAAGTTCTTGGGATTAAGTTCCTCATTTTTTTCTTCTCCATACAATTATACGCCCATCAGCACCAAAAATGTTCATCGGCAAATAAGACATTATTCCAATAGGTTTGGGGCTTATTTATCATTGATAGTGCGAAGGGAAGCCTAAACTTCCTGTTTTTCTCACTGACAAAAATTTTTCGATGGGCAGAATGCCCATATAATCCAGCTGTTCTGAGAACTCGTCAAAAAATTTCAGGTGAAATTGAAGTAGAAAATGTTTCATTGAATTCTGCAGAAACTTTTACAGCACTCAAACGTGAATTTTTCACAAATTTTCTAATTATAAATGTCTGATCACGTTTTGTTAACTTTGCCGGACGGCCTTTTCTTACCTTGTTTTCGATCCAATTTTCTTCTTTAAAGCGTTTTTTCACATACTGCGTACTAGAATGGGATAAATTAAGTAATTTAGCAATATTCCGAACTGATTTACCACTACTATGATGAAAAATAATCAATTTTCAAATGCTGTTTGTTGTTTCTTTACGACTACGAGCCATTTTTAAATAATAAATAGAATATTACGGAGTAGGCAAGCAAAAATTAAAGCCAAACGATATTTTAAATGCCACCACAATTCAAAAATAAAAATAAAGCACCAGACAATAATTTTAATTATGAATTTATCTGAAAATATTTCAGTGTACGATGACTTTTGTGAGATAAAGTTTTTGTTACTTTTTGATTACTGGTTTCTTAAAAATAAAGTTTTACTATGTTTTCAAAATATTTCATGTAGTTTTGTTAAGAATAGATTATAGATCTTATTATTAAATATCCATTCTGAAATATTCATTTTAATTAATGGATAGACCCCTATTTTATTGAAATTCGTAAGTGTACGAACACTTTTGGGAGCCACTGTATATAAAACAGTTCCGTAACTGACTCACATACAACGCACAGACCAAACCGCTGGACCTAAATTGCTGAAATTTTGCATGGCGATTCTTCTTATGGTGAAGGGGTGCACTAAGAAAGTTTTTGAAAAATTCTTCTTAGATTTTATTAAATTAAATTTTTAAGCTGTTTTTGTAACTTTTTTTAAGTTTGCATTTAAAATAATAATTTGAGGGTTATAAAATTTATATCACGAGAAAGATCATAAAATTTCCTTTAAAATGAAGTCTTTTTCGAATCTTTACCTCAATTTTCTGATTTTCGGTGAATTTTTAAAAATTCATTTTTAGAATTTAATTTATTAAATGATGATCACGTGATTTCTTTTTCTGGTAATTTAAATAAATTTATCGTCACGTGCATAACAACTAAATAGACAAAAAATATATTCTTTTTCTTTCTAATGCAGCAGACGATTTTATTATCAACAAAAAAAAATAAATATCCCTTACGATTTATATATATATATATATTACATCAATTGTATACATTGATCGTCGCATTTATTATAAATATATATATTTATTTTTTTTTGGGCATTAATTGCATACATTGACCGTTGTATTTAATTTGAATGTACTCCGTAGCGAAGTGCGGGTTTTCAGCTAGTGTATTAATATATTGTTTTCGCTATAAGATTTTGATTCTACTGTAAATATAGGATGAAGCTGGAGCAGCTGCTATCAAGACTGTAGAACTGGATGACGTTCTAGGGGGCAGTCCTGTGCAGCACCGAGAAGTTCAAGGCCATGAGACTGGATTATTTCTCTCCTACTTCAAAAAAGGGATTAGGTACGTTAGAGGCCATACATAAACTTTCTCAAAAACATAACAGTATTTTTTGGCAACAGCACCAAGTGATTTCGTTTTTATAAGCTCTTTTCTGGCTGTGCGTCATTCATTTTCACACTCGTGTGTGGGAGGTATGGATGTACCCGAGTCATCCACACATAGGTAGCGACGATTGTTCACCTACTGCTATAACAAAGCAGCCAGAAAAAGTCACGGAGTATATGGGCGAATGTTTTTCAGGTTGAGCTTCAGTGCTTTGGAAATAAACAATTATTATTATTTTAATTATTAATATTTATTTTTTTATTATTTTTTATATTTAAAAAAAATTAACTGTCTCTTTAAGTGATTGTTATCACGTGAAATATTTCTCATGATTATTTTGACTTGTTTTACCTGGATTTCTTTAGTAAATTTCTACATCATTCTATTGGACAACATAAAGAGCTGGGGTGAACAAACAGTTATACGATTTTGATAGTTATGGAGATACGGACTCAATGGGATGGGGGGGGGGGGAGCAACGTCGGCTCCAAGTGAGGGGCAATAGAGGAGATTGCTCCCCCCCCAATTTTTTTTTTGGGGGGGGGGGAAATCTTTTTTTTTTCATAGCCTAAAATTATATAATCGTAGACCTAATACTAAATGAGTGTAAATTTAAAATGAGAGGATGTTTATTTCTTTATATATATATATATATATATATACATGTGTGTGTGTACTTTGACCCCCCTCCACAAATATCGGGACTGGAGGTGCCACTGGGGGGGGGAGCAATTTTTTCAAACCTGCCGCGCAGGGGGGGGGGGAAGCAATAATCAAAGTTGCAGTGCAAGTTACCTGACTCCGTTTTATAGTTAAAAGCGTAGTGCGTTAAACATTACATGCGTTACCGAAAGGAAAATAATCTAGTTTTAAAAAATCTGTCGGGTGTTTATGAATTTTATTCTGCTTAGAATGTCGCTTAGCGTCCAGTTGGATGCCAAGAAATCCGAATATGTCTGGATGCTATTCTTAAAAAGTAAGTGCTTCGTAGAACTGCGACTGTAATGTAATGAAAGCTGTTATGTATTTGTTATCTGATTTTGTATTTTTTCGATACAGTGTACAAAGGTTGTGAGAGATGAACATTTATGACTGATAAAATAAATGCAGTTTACGCGTTATATGTCTCTGATGTTTTCATGCTGCTGTCGTAAACTGGCTTCACGGAATCTCAGCATGACATGAGGAGTAAAAACATAACAGCAGAAACAAACGCATACTTTATTATCATGATATTTTGACGTTTTATTAAATTTACATTAGAGGAAAATAGTTTTTAAAAGTGCTATGAGATTCGGAACTGTATTTGTCAAAATCAACGATGTATTCGTTCAGCTTTATATTTATTAATGGCCCTTGTTGTTCTTCGTAGGTATCTGAAGGGTGGAGTAAAATCAGGCTTCAATCATGTGGAAGATGAAAGTGTGAAGCGCCTCTTGCGCGTCAAGGGACGCAGAAATGTTCGTCTGCACGAGATGACCTTAGAATTGGGATCGCTGAACACCGGGGACTGCTTCGTTCTAGACAGTTCCCCCAATGTGTTCTTGTTCGTAGGTAACCAGAGCGGGCGCATGGAACGAATCAAGGCCATCCAGGCTGCAAATGCCATCAGGGATGATGTCCACCATGGGAAGAGCACCGTTACAATTATTGGTGAGTCTTTCAGTGTTTGGTTAATTGGCTAGGAGCATCTAAAGTGAATTCTTCTCATGAGTTTTGGTTTTTTAATAAAAAGGATTTACTGTCTTACTCTTACTTAAATTCATGAAAGAACCACTTTTCAGCTTATTTTGATCAGATTTCATAGTACCCTTTTAAAGGCATAAAAAGAATCATTATCCTCTCCATTTAGTTCATTTCGGTTAGATTTTAGATTGACTTTCCGAGGTCATAAAAGGGGTCATTATACTCTCTTTTCGTTTATCTTGATCGGATTTCATGGTGCCTTATTAAAGTCGTAAAAGGAGTCATTATACATACTTTTACAATTTAATTTGATCGGTTACAATTTTAAAAAAATTTTTGATCTTTTTAATAGATCATAAAAGGAATCATCCTCGTGCCTTTCAATTTATTTTGATCACATTTCACGATGCCTTATTGAGATCTTAAACGGAGTCATCATCCTCTCCTTTAAGATCATTGTGACCAAATTTTATGTTGTTTTTTTTTATTTCAGAGTTAAACATCAGTGGAATACGCTTTGACATTCTAATAGAGTTTTAATGCTAATATAATCGGCCATTAAAAAATTCATTTGTTACTATGTCCTAGAATCGTACTTTTTGTTTCACAGATTCTGATAGCACACATTCAGAGGTCCAGCAATTTTTCGATGAATTCGGAGGTGGTTCTTTAGATGATATAGCCGATGCAAGTGCAGGTGGTGATGATGCAGCTTTTGAATCCGGCTTGGAAAAGAAAGTCGCCTTATACAGGTTAGTATTTTTTTTTTTACTTTCTGAATTTAGGATAAGAGATTCAAATTGCTAAATCAAAGGCAGCTAGAAACTTTATACACACTAACCCATAGATCTGAATTTATATAGAACAAAAATCATTTGTTTTGCGATTTTGATATGACGGAAAAAGCCGTTCCCGCATGTTTGCATGATAATTAGTTTCTGTTCCTGGCAAAGGACAATAATCTGATATTTATTTTACAGTAACTAAATTATAACCACTATTTCATAAAATAATAATTTTATATACACTTTTATGTACATCAAAATTAGCAATGATTTATCATATTCATTCATAACAAAAATGCTATTATAAAGATCTAGAAATAACTAGATCGTTAGAAAAGATCTAGTTATTTCTATACCGCATGAGAAAATTTGCAATTTTTGTGAGTTCTCATTGCTTAACCTAGCACCAGTTAACTCTCGCTTCGTTTGTGTAATTCTCTTACAACCATTTCCATAGCTTTCTTGCCTCTCTCTTACTACTGTAAATAGAAATTGCTACATGACTCGTGAAATGTTGGGTCACTCAACATTTTTATTGGTTAAAAAGAGTTTAAGCTTATATCCATATCACACCAAAGAGGAGACGTACCTTGAGATAATAGTTTCAGTCTAACATTGTTATTGATAATCCATGAAACGTAATGAATAATTCCCCATTGTCTGCAGACGTAACTTCACTGAGATCAAGATGAGTGTTTTTGATAACATTTTTGGTAGATTTGTGCCATTTATACTCTCTTTTTTAACGTCTTAGTGTCACATAACTAAAGCAACATTATTTTTTCTGATAATAAAATAGTGTTGACATAAATAAGATTCCCCTTTCAACCGGCAGATAACAGGAATGAAATTTCTAAATTAATTTGATGAATAAATACTCTTTGAAACAGGGGCGACTCCAGTCCAGAGTTTTGGGTGGGAGCAAAGTCGGCTCTTAGGGTTATATATATATATATATATATATATATATATATATATATATATATACAGTCGGATCTCTATTTAACGAACCTCTATTTTGCGAATTTTTCCTTGGAACCAAAAACATTTTGCGAATTTCTTCATAAAATAACCTCTAAATAGCGAAGTGCATTCTCTATTTAACGAACTTTTTCTTGCGATCCAATATTTTTTTCCTCCATATTTCTCAAAATATTTCTGGACATTTCAAACTTATTCTCTCTTTTAACACATTTAAAAAATTAACTTTCTTTTAACACATTCCGATGCGAATTACAGTTTGAAGAAAATACGCCTGAAGGGCTTTTTAGTACATTGCAAAGATGCGAGACGGATAAAGAGAGAAAAAAATTTTTTCAAACAAATAACTTAGACAAAATTAAGAGACTTTATCAGTAATTAAATTTAAGGACACATGAGGTAATGTATGCATAAAATTTTCTTGTTATAATAAATGTGATAATGTCATTAAAATTTATTAATTTTAATATAATTTTTTTTAAAATCGAAAATACAGTGTATTTCCGGACAATGTTTTGTTTTATTCTTGTTTTCTTTGCAGATTTCTGTTTGACGGGTAAGGTATACAAAAAAAATAGATATTAATTAAAATAAATAGACACAAATTATAGAAATTTGTGTCTATTACACCGAATTATAGAAATAGACACAAATAATAGACAAAATAAAGGTGTGATTGATTTTTTTATTAATAATATTTAGCGTCTATGAATTTAAAATTTGTTTTGTGTAGTTTAAAGTATTTTAAAAGGTGAATCTCTATTTAACGAATTTTCCATATAACGAACTTTTTATCGGGATTTAGCAACTTCGTTAAATAGAGGTCCGACTGTATATATATATATATATATATATATATAAGAAATAAGCAGCGTCTCATTTTAAACTTAAACTCATTTAGTATTAGGTATACGTTTATATAATTTTAGGCTATGAAAAAAAATACGCCGGGCTTTTTTTTTCGGGGGGGGGGGGGGTTGTTCCTACTGCCCCCCCCCTGGAGCCGCCTTTTGCTTTGAAATTTTATCATACATGGTAGCAGATCGGATAAGATATCATTCGTTCTTTTATCACTTTGGGTGAAGATTTCCTGACAAACTTGACTATCTCTGAATTTTACTTTTGTTTTAGGATGATAAATAGATGGCATCCCTTTAGGGATGTTCTCTAAAGATTATTCCAAATCTAAAAAAACACCAAATGGCAGCTAATCAAAACTACCTATAATGCCCAGTTCAGTGACTCCTTGTTCGATTTCCAAGGTACTTTCTTTATTCTGTATCCTTTCATATCAGGGGTTGTCTTATTTTTAGAAATATCGTTGTTGCGCGCCGTTTCCGCTCTGTTTATTTACGGAGACACACTCAGTATCACTATTATATAGATAGGCTTAACATCACACGTGTGCTTGTTTATAAAAGAATTTTGGATATATGAGCTTAATTTTTTTATTATATACTGTTAGGGAGAAATTTGCATTTATATTGACTAGAAATAAAATTAAACATGAAAATTTTCTGCAGCTGAATACTTTTCAGCGCATCTCTAAGGCATTTTTCCTGTAATATCCCTTAAAGTTTCTTTGTTGATGTGAAATTTATGATTTGACTATTTTCTTTCAAGTTTTTTTTTCAAGCCGCTGTAAAGAAAACCAACATAATCCTTTTCTACCACTTGCTGAAAACGGTATTCAATAATATATCGTCCGTTTAGATTTGTGACTTTCAGATGTTTTGGATTCAAAAGCTCCATTGTTTTCCTTTTTTGATTCCTCTTATATGCTCCTCTTTTTATGCTGATATGCATTAAAATAATAAAACTTGTAAGACATAGATTTTACCTTCAATGTACACTCATGGACAAAAAAATTAGCGCACCAAGAAATAATTGCGGGATCGTAACGAAACTTGCAATGAAGGTACATGTCGGGGAGATATGCAAATGATTAGAAATGCAGCGTTATTGCGCATTACGTATAGCCGGTAGAGGGCGTTGAACATCGTAGTCTGTGGAGTATAAAACAGGTAACCAAAGCTTGTTTGAGTGTGCTGAATCATTTACAAAGGAAGAGCTGAGATAGACATGCCATTACGCCGTGTTCGAAGACAATATAAGCAGTTGTCGCAGTTTGAGAGGGGGAGAATCGTCGGGGTGATGGAAGCTGGGTGGTCAGCTAGGCGAGTAGCTCGTCAATTAGGCCGCTCTGATTGTGTTGTGAGGAGGTGTTGGGACCAGTGAACTCGAGAGATGTCATGTACACGAAGACCAAGCTCAGGACGCCCTCGACAGACCAGTCGTCGAGAAGACCGCCACATCGTAAGAAATGCACGCGTACAGCCAACTGCTTCATCGGCCGCCATCCAGGCACAGGTAGCACCTTCACTAGGGGCCTCTGTGTCTTCTCGAACCATACGAAGACGCCTGGCTGAAGGACAGTTGGTATCGCGGCGCCCATTATGTGTGCTGCCCTTGACGCCCACCCATCGACGCCTCCGTTTGGAGTTTTGCCGCGCACGAGGAAACTGGACTGCAGCGGAATGGAACCAGGTCGTCTTTAGCGACGAATCCAGATTCAATCTCGGCAGTGATGACAATCGTGTTCGTGTGTGGAGAGCCCGTGGTGAACGCTTCAATCCTGCCTTTGCTGTACAGCGACACATCGCTCCCACAGCTGGTGTGATGGTATGGGGTGCCATTGCCTACAATACACGGTCACCCCTAGTATTGTTCCGTGGCACCATGACAGCCCAGCGGTATGTTCATGAAATCCTGCAACCACATGTGTTGCTACTCATGCAACGGCTCCCAGGAGCCATTTTTCAACAAGACAATGCTCGGCCTCATACGGCAAGGGTGTCACAAGACTGTCTCCGCACTGTTACTACCCTTCCTTGGCCTGCCCGATCCCCAGATTTGTCTCCAATCGAGCATATCTGGGATCATTTGGGACGACGAGTTGGGCATCCCACGAGTTTGAACGAACTAGAGGCAAGTTTACAGCAAATATGGAACGAAATGTCTCAAGACATCATATACAGAACTTGTATGACTCAATGCCCGATCGTATCGCATCGTGCATTCGCGCTAGAGGGGGTCCAACGGAGTATTAACTCCTCCGTTCTTTTGCCTTTTTCTCTGAAATAAATTATCCATTTTCTTTGATTTTCTTATCATTTACTTATATCAAAGTAGTCATTACGTATGTAAAATTTCGTTTCATTTTGACGACTCCTTGGTGCGCTAATTTTTTTGTCCATGAGTGTATTTCATAATGACTGAAAAAAATCTTCAGAATTCAATGGACGCCAGCTTGAGTTACTAATTTTGAAACAAATATTTTTATCAGTCTTTCATTTTCATTATATTTTAGAATTTGGGAGGATGATTCCGGAGATTTGCAGTTCGAACTGATTGCCGAGAAGCCACTGAAGCAAGAATACTTAAAATCTGGTGTAAGTTTCCAAGTTAAGCTGTTTGAAACAGGACAAATCCCTTTTTTAATACTTACAATTGAATTTTTATTGTCTTCCTAGGACTGCTATCTCTTGGATACAGGTATAAATGGATTGTTCGTGTGGATAGGAAAAGAATCTAGTCAGAAAGAGAGGCGAGAAGCAATGAACTTAGCGAACGTAAATATATTATAGTGAAGTTTCTACGTTTATTTTCGGTTTAAGTTTTTTTTTGTGTGTGTGTTGTTCAATTATGTGTAATGGTATCTTTGTACCCCATGTTAGATTTACGTTGCTTGTACATGTTTTTAAAATCATTTTTGAGTGATTAATATTTTTAACACAGTGAAAATATTCATACTGAGTAATATTTAAACGTGTTTCCCTAGAAAATGGATGCCAGAACTATTTATGTTTCTTCAATAAAACAAAACAATAACCGAGAAAAATAAGTTAATCAATCTGGCATTGCTAGTGACAGGAAGTTTTCGCCACTGACTCAAAGTTTTAAATTAAGGATATTATCTAAAAAATTAAGCTTCTGTGATTAGTGATTAAGATAATGTAATATAAGTCTCAAAATATTCTATGAATTTCATATGTAATATACACATTTTCCGTTAAAAATAGCTTAGAGAAAATTACCAAATAGTTCGCTGTATGTAATCTAAACGGAAAGAAAGAGCTAGCTAGGCAATCATTTTTGGAAGGAAAGTTCATTAAAAGTAATATAGAATACTTGCTATAATTTTAATATAAAATTCAAAGGTTAGAACACAGTAGAAAAATGATTAACATCCTTAAAAAAGACACTTCTTCCTTTATCGTAAAAAAAAAATACTTCTTTTAATCGTTAATTTTTACTTAGATTTTTAATTTCATAGATTACTTTGAATATTGGACGTCAATAAGTATTTTAGTGGAACTAAAATATGTATTTGAATAGGAAACGTCCTCATCGGAGTTATTTATAACAATATTTTTAACCTTAACAGTAATTTATTACCAACAGAAATGCAAATTAGTGCAGAAATTTTTGCAAAAGAAGTGAAATTTGTCTATTAGCAAACTGTAATAACTGGATAAAATTCCCTGCAGCATGAAAGAAAAACCTTTTACGTTTCTAATTTTAAAGATGGAATTAATTAACAATATTTACACTGTAATAATATTAAAACCTTATAATAAACTATTTTTATATAAATGATGAAAATCTTCCTAGAAATACATCGAAAAGAATAACTATCCTAAATGGCTGCCTGTCAAGAGAATTATTGATCAGGGTGAACCACCACTCTTCAAATCCAATTTTTCTTCATGGACGGAGCCTGATGATCAGTTAGGACTTGGAAGGGCATATGCGACGGAAGAAATTGCTGGTACGTTAAGATAATATTATTTGCTGTTTGACATTACAATACTTGGCGAGAGGTTCACACTTATATTCTCATTTACTTTTTTTTTCATATAAGTTATTCATACAAGTGTATTTAATACATTTCCGTGAAGTTTTTATTTCACTGTAATGTATCAAATGCACCACGTTCGAGTTATAGCGAAGGTGGATAAAGTTGTGGAAAGCGTCAGTATCACTATCGGATTATCCTGCTACAATTCTCGAATTTGCTCTGTTGTCATTTTTGCTTCTTCCTCAAATTAAATATTTCTATATTTGTTTGGCAAGGCCTTGTATGATGAGAAATCATAATATGGAGATATCGTGGCATTCTTGACATGATTAGTTAACGTTGAAGATATTTCCACATACTTTTAAAAGCCAAAACATTTTCCGTGCTTGCCTGAAATGCTGCTTTGAATGGGGGTTCCAACTTCAGTGAATGTGTCTTTACTGCATCATAGCATTTATTTCCACTCTTTGTGAGTGTGACTATAAACTTTAAAATCAGTGGTAAATGAATTCCCATCAATTATTAAAAGGGTGAGTACTTAAGGATTGAATAAAATATATTTGTTAAATAAATACACTGTGAATGCAAGGACAAACAATCTGTATTTATATCTTATTACCTTTTATACTAGCCTCTTTTCCAAATGAAGACTTTTCTGGCGGAATCGGCGGTTTAAACCGTAAGAGAAGGATATTGTTTTCCAAAAGCGTTGGAAAGGCTTGCTGCTTTATGCCTGATGATGGAGCGGGAAGCACTGAGGTAAGATTTGCAAGAGAGAGAAAAGTTTAAGCAACAAAATAAATACTTTTTACTTTGAAAATATTAAAACTTTAAATAAATCTATTAAATGGGGAAAGTATTTTACTATAAAGGATCTAATCCTCAAAGCTTTGTAGCTTTAAAGAATACACTGCTTTTTCCTTCACTTGAACGATTTAAAATAGTTGTGTGTGAGTAGAGTATTTGTTACAGCTGGAGTTGTATCAATTTGTAATCTGCCGAAAGTTTTGAGAATTGCAATAAATTTATTTTATGCCATCCGGGAAACTTTGAATCTGATTACTATAAGCATAGTTCAAGTGATTTAGTTCAAAATATAAGGACATTTACGGAGAAGGATACCTACAATAACGATCTGGAAGAGTTGCACGTTGTTCTTACAAGTGAGTTAAACTGAAGAAAATTATTTTATCACAAGCAAGGATTTTATCTGCTTAAAGATTAAAGCTCCGCTGCCGCACTTCCGAATATACTTGTCTCTAAGAGTCCATTCTGCAAGAACTAAATAGAATAATGGGTAAATAATTTCCAATCCTATATGAGATGATTTCTTAATCGTCTGAAGTGGAGTAGCTAGCTGGTTGGTAGATAACTATAATTCTAAAAGCAATTCAAAATAGTATTCTATTCAATTAATATGCGAAAATATGAGTCGATTTCCTTAATATAGCAAGTTTTATTCTAGACCCATCTATACTGTCAAGGGATTTGGATGGAAATCTGTTTTTGGTCATCTTTTCATTTCTGCTTATTTCTCTCACATATTTAAAAATACACGAAGATCAGAGCGATCACACTTCTAAAACGTATACAGTCTTATAATAACTCTTGCTTTCGCTCAAATCATTTAACTCAGTGGTGATCCGCGTTTAAATAAATTCCCACCTTTCAGCGTTTGTCATTTGATTAGGAATATCATCGATTCACTTTGAAAAGAGCAATGGTGCTTTTTCCCTTCTGTGTCGTCAAGAAGCTGACGTTTTGGAAATAATTTACGTGCTTGGATTTGAAAATTGGCTTTCAAAGATTGCCAGTCAGGCACTAAAGTCGCATACTCTTTGTTGCTCATCTGACTCTGAGATTTTCGTTTTTGTTTTCAAATGCAACAGCGTTCATCGAGGTAGTGAAACAGTTGCTTGCCATCAGATCTTCCCAATACATGGGTAAGATTCGTTGGTTGGAACTGTAAGATGAACTAAAACACTAATTTTATTATTTATCTAAAAAACTGTCTGTTTTGAAATTTCTTAGGAAGTGCACACATCAAAATCATGTAACACAACAGCAACATTGTGGCTAGTAAAGTTTTTGTACAAAGATAAAGCTCGGCAGACAATGCGTAGCTATTGCTTTGTACATCAAAAACTCTTTTTATTGGGTGTAATGAAAAAACAAATTGAGTGCAGAAAGTATGTTTTGACTCGCCTGTTACAACTGATAAAAATCATAGCGAGATTACTTGCTTTATCGGATTATGCTTAGAGATAATGTTCAAGATTGGCTTGTTTCTGTTCGACAAATTTTTTTTCCCTACGCAATAGACAGATCGAGAAAAAAATCACTTTTAATTTTTCGCGTAAAGTTCTCTTAAAATATCTTTCGCATGTCCTACATCTTATTTTATGATCTGCTAGATTTATTTCTTTTTAAAATCTGTTACAATGCGGGAGACAATTACACTGATTACATTCGGCCACATTCACTCGAGTTGTGTTGATTAATTTATTATGAGAGAGTGAGTGGACTAGGTTACTAGGTGAGTGGACGTAGCGTCTTTTTGAGCGGTCAGCACAGAAACATCCATTCCTCGACCGGAGTTTGAAACCATGCCCATGCAACGGAAGCCTGAGACATTGACCACATTACAAAAAAAGCGACTGCTAGGAGAATAGCTTTGTGGCAATATTTGCTCGTGTACAAAATGTTTCATATACTCTGTAATTGATCAGATTATGATAAGTATGATCCCTCACTGAATACACCCGCACGCACAGTCTAAAAAAGGCATACCATATTATAATATAAAACCTGTGAAGATGCAGTCGAATTTCAAGAAGTTATTAATGGTAAAATTAATGGTTTTCCAAGAGTCTGCTTAGTCGGTGTATATGTGACAAGGATAAAGGGAGTCAATTACCGTTCTGCAGCTGAGCTGGTAGCGAATCTTTTTCTGTGTTCGGTCGTGTAGGTATAAAGTATTATAAGCCATAGGGAAGGACAGCTGGATTACTCTTTGCTTTTCAGTTTGCACTGCAGCACTTCCGTTGAAGATTGGAACTTTTTTCTATTTAACATACGTCTCGCTGTGAGAACAAACTATTTCATAATAACACACTCACTCGCGCGCACTCACTCACCAAGATATATCTATGCATGCATGTAACTGTTAAAGGAAATGATTGTTTCTAACAAACTGCTAACGTATGAAACATATTGAGAATTGAAGTTGAAAACCATACAATTGGTTCTTAAAGATCGCTCGTATGGTCAACATTATTTTTTTCATATCATTGTGTCTTAAGAGATGATTAATATTACAATTATTTTTTCTGTGTTCATCCCTGAATAAAATTCTCGAATAAGATTTCTCAAAGTGTGTCCTGTATAACTACAGTTCTAATTGTTATTATTTTAGATATGGCGAGTTGAAAACTTCGATATTGTGCCGGTGGAATCATGTCAACATGGCTTATTTTTTGGAGGGGACAGCTATATCATCAAATATACGTACAATAATAATGGATCCGAACGTTATATATTGTATTTTTGGCAGGTACAGTATTAAAATATTTTAAAGTTTAAAAAAAAATTATCGGGTCTACTTAAAACTTTTAAAAATGCAATTGTGTAAGTCGAAACATTATCCTTTATCTCCTACTGTTTTTCATGAATCTAAATAAATCACAATTTCGTTGTAATATTTGGTTCGTAAAAAAAACACAAAAATTTTATTTTTTAGAAATTTTAAAGTGGGGATCGGGGGGGGGGGAACTATTAATTCGTATTTTTCTACTAAAAACTAAGAACTAATTAAATGCGCAGAGTAATGTTAGAGCGTGTTTCTGTTCGCCCGATAACGGACTTAAACCAATGTTTGTCAGTTTTGGATGCGTTCTAAATTGTTTTAGGGATGAGCGAAAAAGTTTAAAAATGGTGGTGAAATGTATGTAGTGTTCTGGAGTAATCTGCTATGTGTAACTTGGATTCTTTACATCTTTTAAGTTTTAAATGCAAGTAATCAAAACTTTTAAATAAAGCTGTAGTCGAACAGGTATGTCAAATTATAATGTACGGTTTGTTCGCCATTTTATAGTATCGAGTTTAGATTCTACAAGATGTGGCTATTAAATAACGAAACTAGGTTCTAAACATGCACCTTAACTGGTATCCCATTCAACATACTCATCTCCCCTATCTATACACCGTTGGACATGGATTTTCATTGTTTAAAGTAGTGCTGTGGGTCATCGTGTGTCGACCCCATCAGTAGCGTTGTCATTTTACCCTTGAGATCGTCCACAGTTTGGAAATGGGTCCTCTTCAATGTGGATTTTACCTTAGAAAACAGGTAAAAGTCGCATGGTGCTAAATCCAGCGAATAAGGTGGTTGGTCCAGCAATAGGATCTTCTTATCGGCCAGAAACTGCTTTATTGACAGCGCACTGTAAGCGGGAGCATTGTCCATGACAGCAGAGGTACTGCAACAGTGACTTGACACGTATTAAACTTAAAAATTCGTACTTAAGTTTAGTATAATGCTGAGTAACTAAGGTAACAAATGAAGTCCAAATCGGTGTTTATTAAAACTAAAAAACATAATTAAATACATAAAAGCAGGTAGGAAAAACAAATTGTAGAACATAGTCACGACCGTAAGGCGTGTTCAACTTCACTTCGAGTGCTACTCGTCTATAAATATATATCTCGCTCTTCTCATGACGTACATCTATTTCGTATGCACAATACTCGTAATACTCGTCAATCACTGACTACGTGACGGCGGTTTTCCGTTAGGTTTAGCCTGCATGAGATACTGAAGCTAGCATCTATCGATATGACGTCAATGCTTCGTGTACATAAAATTTCGATAATGCTAACAGTCCTAATGGAACACTGACGCGCTGTTCTTCCACAACTCGGGCCTCTTCTTCCTCAATCTTTCTCTCAGCTTGCCAGAACCTGATGAAAATAATGCTGACCTTGTGGTACCCATTTAACCACGATCACACCTTTGATATTGAAGAAAATTGAATGATATTGCATTGCCTTCTTCATCTTCCTTGCCTCCATTCTTGTCTTCAATGTTCTCTCGTTCCTTGGAATTCGTTTGTGCCAATCAAACACTCGTGTACATGGCATCTGTATACGCCACAAGGTAGCGCCGTTGTTGACGCAAGGGTTGTTTTTGGTATTTAGTTATTGTGTGCATTGAAGGACATCGATATAGTAGGATGCCATTGTATCATCCGTCAATTCGTTTGCGCATTTCAAAAACTGGCCAGTTGATGGCCGAATGGCTAGGACGCTGGCATTCGGTTCAGATCCTGTGGGTTCGAGTCCCACTGTTGGCATGGATGTTTCTAGCCGTTCGGAATCGGCTTTAAACTGTAGGTCCCTTGTCTAATTAGCCCTCGTGTAGCAAAAAGTTGACCGTAGCGCTCCAAACCAAACCTTTCAAAACCTTATTGCCATTGCCATTAACATATAAAAACAACTTCATATAAACACGTCATAGAATTAATTTTGCCTTAAATTTAAAGATTTTTACTTTTCGCCGTTGACAGTTTGTTTCGCACCAGTAAAGCTTTAATTGCAGGAAAACCTGTTTTACAGGCATTAAAAAAAATCAGTATACCAGCTAAACTTTTTCGAGCGTTTTAAGTTAGAATCGAGTCAGCGTTAGCATTTTTTTCACAATTTCAGCAATCTATGGACATAATACTAATAAAAATTACTACAAAAAATGATCTACCACCTTTGAAAGTTTATGTATTTTACAGGGTCAAACCAGTACTCAGGATGAAAGAGCAACATCTGCAATAATGACCGTTAAAATGGATAATGAACAACTTGGAGGAAAGGCTATACAGGTAAAATATTAAACAGTATGTAATATAAACACGTAAATTTTTAACGGGTTATTTAAATATTACATGAAATAATCCGTCATTTTTCCGTAGAAAAACCTTTTTTTTAGAAAGTTTTTCTATGGAATCTTCCTAGCTTTCAAAGAACATTTTGTGACTGCAAAAGAAAAATAAATCCTGATCTGTGAATATTTGCATTTTGCCTGCACATCAAGCATTAACAAACAGATTTTTTCAAGATAAATGTAATACTTAATAAAAAAATTATGTTAAAAAAAAATAAGAACGAAATTAGGAAATCTGTCACTTCCAAGGATTGTGGGGGTTCAGAAAAACTTTAACGTGTTCGTTACTGTTATTTTCATCGCTGAACTAACTTTTTTTTACACGTTAGAGTAGTGATGTGCTCTTAATTTAGCTTCAGTGCTCATAGGTAGTTTTTCAAAAATTTTAAGCAAAATTTTTTGCTCTTTGATCAACTTTTGGAAAAAGTGTAGGTGCTTAAAAAGTTCAACTCAAGTGCTAGAAAAATATTAAATATACTGCACTATTGAAGTATTTCCATAAACTAACAACTGTATCAAACTTAAAAAAAAGGAAGAAAATTTATGTGTTGAAGTTGAATAAAAAATTGACTCAGTATAACATGTAATAATAAAAATTCAACTTCTTTGATTTGTATAAAATAGGTACGAGTGGTTCATGGGCAAGAGCCAGAACATTTTCTGCGAATCTTTAAAGGAAAAATGGTCATTATGAGTGGAGGCAAAGCTAGTGGATTTAGAAACATTCATGATTATGATTCCTATGATGCTGATGGAACTCGCTTGTTTCAAGTCAGAGGGACAAATGACTACAATACCAGAGCAGAACAAGTATTTATTTTTCCTCTATTTTTTTTCCTCATTTAATATTTTGTCACATCTAGTCTGTCCTCAAAATAATTTTTCATTTTTAAATATCTTCTGATTACACTGTCATAATTCTGATACCTTATTTTTTTCAAACAATGCCATGCTTTTTTTTAATGAAGTATGACTAGTCACATTACCTAATAACTTCCTTGAAACCCACATCCATGACTAATCTAATCTTTAAACTGTGACCAATTTGAAAATTGTCTGTTAGGAGAATCTTTTAAAAATTATGCAGAAATTTCATGTATTTCATTAAGTTTTAATAATTTTAAAATTAAACACACCACCACATTATAATTAAATATAATCACAAATTTTTTCAGTAATTTTCATGGTTTGCATAATCTGACATAATATACTACTAGACAAAAATGACAGAGAATTATACTGCAGGCTATATAAAAAAATTTTGTCAGCTTTATTATAATTTTGTTAAGATGAAAAAAAAAAATTTTTTTTTGATGATTATTTTGTTAAATTTAACTTTCATCCATAAAACCTAATATCAGCACAGTTTTTTTTAAAAGAAAACTTTCATTACTATTGAAACTAATTATTTGTTATCAAAGAAAAAAAATTCAAGATGATCAATACATTTAACTTTTGAACTAAATGAACCTAATAAATCACATTTGTTTTTGTCTTTATGAAGGTACCAGAAACAAGTGGTTCTCTCAACTCTAATGATGTTTTCATTTTGGAAACTCCATCTGTCACATATCTGTGGACTGGAAAGGTTAGTTTTATATTCTGAATCACATAAAGTATACTTTTAAATATATTAATATATTAAAAAGTACTTTTATATAAAATTTTAAAAGACCAGGCATGATATCTTAAAATTTTTGTGGGTGATTTTATTATATAACTATTAAAAAATGTATACAAATATCAAGATTTGCCCTCTAAAAAAATCCCATTTATTTAATTATTTATCTCAATATTTTTCACTGAATTAATTTTTATACTATATCTAGAATTCATATTTATCTTTTGACTTAGTTTTAGTGTTTATATTGCTGATTAACATGAAAAGACCAAGATAACAGACCTAAAAAAATTTAGTTTTATATTAATTTTATTTCATTTCAATGAAAAATAAAAATATTATGTACATTTTGTAGGAATCAAATGAAGAAGAAAAAGAAATGGGCAAAAAAATTATTGAAATTGTTTCACCTGGAAGGTAATGTTTTATACATTCTTTTACAATTATCTCTCCCCCACTCTAATTTGTCAGATTTTATGTCGTTACTAAGTTTAACACATATTTGTTAGCTATCTCTCTCATTTGTGCGAGTCTTAAAAATATTATCTATAATATTTGCATAAAAATTTCTTGTTTTATCCCTACTCCTAAATGTCTAATATGAATTAAGGTCCTTAGTTGAATGTTTCTTTTCTTTTTGCTGTTTTAATATCAATATGTTTGAGGTTATTTTTTAGCGGGTATATGTTGCCCCAGAAACTTTTTTAGCTAATAAATCCTATTTGAAGCTTTCTTTCATTATAGAGAAATTGTAGAAATCTCAGAAGGTGAAGAACCTGATGAATTCTGGGCCAGTTTAGGAGGAAAAGGAGACTATTCAACTACAAGAGAATTACCATCTCGTCCATCGCTGGAACCCAGGCTTTTCAAACTCTCAAATGAAACTGGAAAGTTCATAATTGAAGAAATTTGTAATTTTACACAAGAGGTAATATTGAAATGAACTTTCATATGTGATGTTGATTATATAAGAGATCTTTTTAAATAATTTTATTGTTCTCTAGCAGATTGTTTCTTAAAATCAAGATCCATTCATGAGAGAATGATTAAGAGAGATACTCTTAATCATTCTTAATTTTGAAAGCCAGGAAGAGTTTAGTTATTAAAGCCTGGTTGCAATTCAATGCTAGCCTAACAAAGGTTTGATTATGGCTGTCAGTATGGATAGTGGGCACATTAAATCTTAGGATCCCAAACTCTTCCAGAGATGCTATAGTAGTTTTGGGAAGGGTAATTTAGTTTATGGAAGATCTTACCGCCTTTCAAAGAACAGTCAAAATCTCACAACTTTTGATGTTTGTAATAAAACAAATATGAAAAAAAAAATAAGCCATAAAATAAAACTGTGCTTCTGAGAACATTTAGAAATGACAAAGCTTGATTGAAAGAACTACTTCAAAAAATTTTTGAGAATATTATTCCAACACTAAATAATTAGCTACCAGCCATAACATGCAGGAAACTTGCAGAAAACTCACACATAATAAACGCTTTTAATTTATTGTGCATTTGAAGAACTGTTTATTATGTGTAGCAATCATCAGAAAAATTGAAAAAAATAAAATTCTTGCAATCTATGAAAGTCCTTTAATTGTAAATCCTTTGCAAGAGGTCAAAGATAATTTCCCAACAAAATCCAAATAATATACATTATTAAAAATAAGAAGGAAACCCTGATATTCAAGGTAGGTTACATCTGCATTTAATAGGAATGCTTTTGGATAAACTAAAGTCATTGAAAAAATATTTAAATAAAAGAACAAACTCAGATATATGTGAATTTAATATTTTAGGACCTGGCTGAAGATGATGTCATGGTTTTGGACTCAGGTGATGCTTTATATATATGGATTGGAAAAGGTGCCAATGAAGAAGAAAAGGACAAATCTCTGCAAATGGCAGAAGTAAGAACAATAGTAAAATTTGTTAAATGCTAATTTAAAACTATAAAACCAGGTTCTGGAAAATTTGCAGAATATATTAGCTTTAAAAAAAAAAATGAACAAATGATATCATTAGCATGTAAAATAATTTCAAAACTGAAAGTCTGAAGTTGAGAAAAAGAAATTAATTATTAATAAAGAGACATGGGAAAATATTAATGTAAAAATCTTTCTAATATAAAAATTTGAAATTAAAGGAAACATAAGCTGATAGTACAGTATATAAACACAACTTCTTGATGAAACTAAATGCATCACTAGTGGTAAATTACAATGTTGTTGGTTACAATTTATTCCAAACATTTATTAACTATTATATTCAACATAATTCATATACAGTGGAATCTCGATCTATCGTTTTTCAAGGGACCAATTGAAATGAACGATAAATGCGGGAAAACGATAGATGCGGAAACATAACAAAGCAATATGATCATTGGGACTGGATAAAATGAATGGTACATGCGGAAAAACGATGGATCCGAAAACGATCGATCGAGATTCCACTGTATTACTAATCTGCAGTCTGCTACGAGATCTGTGACCCTTATTGTATGGTGGTTAGCTTGCAAGCAATTGCTGCATTGACCCCGATTTAAATCTCGTATAAGGTGTAGATGCTCCTGTGTTGTCCCCTCATGGGGAGCTATTTTGGTATGAGCTAATGTTCTCAGGATAAGTGCATACTGTACTGCGAAAAAAATGCCTTTGAAATCTTTATTTAAAAAGAAAAGAAATCAAAACTTACTGAATTTGAAGATATGATTATCACAACAATAAAAATCTCCCATTTGAAATAACTAATTTAGTTATTGTGAGAAAACTTTCCCTTCATTATTTTAAATGAGTTAATAAAATATTATTTTACAACTTCAAACTGAGGGATAGTCTTTATTCTTTCAAACACTATATGCTGTAACCATAATTTTTTATGTGTAATAATTTTTTTTAAATGCAATATTTAAAGAACATGACTTGAAGATTTTCTGGAAAAAGTACATTGAAGCTACCTAATAAAAAACTACCTAATTTATTGCACAATAAAATGAATTTTTTATTTAGTTCAGTATTTTAGCATGGGTAACTAATTTTTTCAAACCTAAAGTCTACTTTTATAATATGAAATCTTGTTTATATCTTAAAATTATTTCTTACTGTCTAATTAGTATTGTTAATATTCTTTATGTAGATAGCATATATAATTAATCTTAAGTTTATGAAACATGACTTTAAAAAAAAAAATGTATAAACAGGAATATATAGAATCGGACCCGACTGACAGATGCTTCAAGGACACATTAATTATAACTGTGAAGCAAAATGAAGAACCTGATGTATTCAAGTGCTATTTTGGACAATGGAACCCTGAATTGTGGGATGTAAGTTAGAGATATAACAGGTCCATTAAGGTACAACTTCTTTCTTTTGTGTGCCATCCAAACTAGCGACTGACCAAGAAAAAAAAAACTAGCATGCTGTAACTTGCATTTTATAATGTAGCTCTGTAGTAAGTTTTGCTAAGCAAATGATATATTGTATATTTTATAGACATATATACATTGGTATAAATGGGTCCTTTTTTGTTACTATTTTCTAACTGCATGTATAACTAACAATTTTTCTCTAGCCTTATTAACATTCTATCTCCACTTTTATAATTGACAATCTTGGTGCTTATTTTTGGAATGATTTGTAACTGTATAATTTAATATTGCTCTTCCTTTTGACCGCATGTATATTAGCATGTACTGTATCACCTTCTACTTTTCATTATCATTTTTTAATATTAATTTTATTGATAAAAATTAAAACTTTGATATTGACACAGAAAAATAATTAAGTTACAAAATATTGAATATTTTTTTAATATTATGGATACTAAAATTCAGTGTTTTACTATCAAATATCAATTTTACATAAGTGACTTGTTTGCTTAAATTATTTACTGAAAATTTTAATAAAGGTTATTTAAATGCTTTTTTTAAATATCATGGATCATTTAATTCATTATACCACTTGGTAAGACTCCATATCATATTTGATAAAAATATGATTAAAAATTAATAATGGTTATTTTAAAAAGTTCATACATTTTCTAAAGGGGGCAAAAGTTGATTTTGTCATTGTTGTTTCTAATGTCCCCTGTATTTTGGACCAAATCCATACAGGCTAACGGACTGGGGCTGTTATTCATAATAGCACAACAAGGGTCAATCGTATTTAGCCAGGTGTCACCTCAACTTTGATTGAGCACCCCCAGGGGTGACATCTGAGGGGATCATACCCTCTCCCACCCTCTCTGACCTCATAGAGGGACGTTCTGTTCTACAGATTTAAAGTGCTCATATCCGGCCTAGACACAAAGGTATTTAATGGCGCTTGTCAGGATTTGATCCGAGCACCCTCAGCATCAAAAGCCAACATGCTACCACTAGGCTACCTTGGGCCAAATGTTGTCATTTATTTTTTACATCTTCACTATTTTTTAAAAGCATTTTGTACATTTCCTACAGCTGTTAAGTGAATGTTTCTAAGTTTAGGTATTTGTTAAAAATGACTAACATACTAATAATTTTTTTAGACTTGACAAAAAGGATACAGAAAACTGGAATAAAATTTGAAGTGATATGGTGAATTATATATGATTTAATTTTAGTATAATTTCATGCAATGAGTTTTTTAAAAATTTTGTACTATTTATAAGACATTATAACAAAACTTCAACATATAGTTGACCACAGGTGAATAAACTTGTTTTTGCAGCCTGACAATATTTCATTTTTCTATGAAAAGAGCCAATGTTAAGAATTAATTTCAGTTAAAACACATGGACATCATTTAATCATGTGTAACTGAATAAACCTTACTGCCTTAAACAATAAACAAGTATATTAAATCAAAATTTACAAATATTTTTTAAATATCAAACTCAGGTTAGAGAAAGTACAACTTTCTTGTAAATGAATTAAAGTTTACATAAAAATATAAGAAAAAAAAACCTTATTTAAAATCTCTGACTGCTACTAAAAATTTCAATTTCTTAAAACTGAAATTTGATGAAATTAAAGTGAAAGACATGTATTATAATCTGAAGTTTTTCAATAGATTCCAATCAACCTCAGAATTGCAATTTACATACCTTTGTAGATTTTGAGCTATTTTGTCCCTTTTTTCTTAAAATAAGGGCTAAAACTTCTAAATTAAATTGGAGAGTCTGTGCCCTTTCACCATGGTACTGAAGACAGCTTGAAATATCTTGGAAATTCTTGTCTTAGAAAAATACATGAGTATGATTTCTTAACTTAAATTAATTTTACAAATTAATGTGAAATCGGAGAAATTTAAAAATATTTTATTTCACTATACACATAAAAACAACTAGTGAACTCATAGGATGTACAAGTTAGTTTGGATGTAGACAGTATAAAGAAATATATAAAAAATTTAAATTTATCTCTACTTTTTATAAAGCTATAATATATGATTAGGCCAAATGTATGATTCAAAACAAGTATTTAATAACTAAAATGCTAACATTTGGTTTTAACATGCAAATACGAAAATTAACCTTTCCACAATTTCTAAACTTGTGTCTCATGTTTTAAATTTCAGGAACTCTCAGCTTTACTTGTCAGGAATTGAAGATTTATTTGTGAAAAGTTTTCTTCTCAACGATTGCTTGAGAAATTCAAAAGTTAATTCATGCAGGATTTCTATGCAAAAAGTATTAGCTATATAAATATACATAATAGTAGAGTATTAAAAGTGAATATTTGTACTGAAGGATGTCAATTTAGAACAAAGTATAAAAGTACTTAATTATGAGCTACTTAAACACTTTCTAAGTACATATAACAGGAAAGTGCCTATATTGAGAATATAACTACATAAACACTGCTTTTTAATATTTTTACAAGAGTATTTTACAATTTCATGTATTGTTTCAAACATTTTAGAGAAGTGCATTACATATAATAGTTAATAAGAGTGTAGAAGAGATTCTATTAAGCAGTATTAACATGTCTTCCTTAAATTCTAGTGAAAATTTAATATTCCATATTTTACATTTACATACACTTATAAATGATCAAGATAACAAGGCAGTTATTCTGAATTTGTTTGAACTCAGCATGATGCACAATTAGACATAAATCTCTTCTATGCTTAAGAATTTAATGCCATAATCTTGTTTAATATACACTTGCTTATAGCGAGAGTTTTTTATATTTATGAAAAATGAATATTATTCCTAACAGCCAAGAATGTTTCCTAACTGTTTGCTCTTGGAGACTGTGTGTATAATATATGATGAATAAACAATCATAACTTTCCACAAATATGTTTGTATATTTTTATAATAATCACATCAATTATATAATAGATATGAGTCACAAAAGAAATAAGAGGCTTTTATATTTGCCAAATAAAGATAATTTCATTTAAAAAACAGTATAATGTATTGATATTTTCATGTTATTTTTCTTCTGTGATATTTTTTACTGATCTTAATCATATTTTTTTATATTTACAATATCATAAATTTATTAATATATTTATATCTATTATTTTTTGTATGCTATAATTGTATTGACCCAAATATTTTATCCTATTCAAACACTTCTATATATCATCTGAATTTGATTATGTAATACGCTTATGACAATTTTCATGGTATTAAGTTGAACTTGTATTCTCCCTTTGAAGTTCTACCTCTGTATCTTAGCAATTGTAATAAAATTTTTATTTGGTTGTGCTAGAAACTTTTTGAATAGTCAATGACTAAATTCCTTCAATTTATGAGTTCTCCAATGATAAAAATTAAAAGTATTTTTCTTAGTGATTACTTTAATGGTAACTACTTTTAATACTTGAATTACAGTTTAATAACTGTTTTCCAATCTTTTATAATTTTTATCTTTATGCAAGATAACCTCCAGATATTATGACACTCTAATGTAAAATTTCTTGGTGCACTCTATTTCATACACATAAATTGAGAAACTCTCAATTTATGTGTATGAAATAGAGAATGTGTATGAAATAGAATTAACTCTATTTCATACACATAATTGAGAAAATTTTCATACACATAAATTGTACAATGGTGAAATTACATTAAGATGATTTGAAAATAAGATGAAGCATTTAATATTGTACAGCAGTGGTGCACAAACTTTTTCAAACGTGACCCGTTTTCTTTAACCCTTCAATGGGCGTGTCTGTGTACAAAGTGCAACATTTTTGTAATTTTGAATGGTTTGTTTTTACATGTAAAGGTTTGAATGTTCTAAGCAGTTTCTATTTATAGCTACACCCTTTCTAATGCAGGTCTGATTTTCTGACCCTTGTATTCCTTTCCATTCATTGGTAGTCGCGATTTAACCATGGTAAACCAGCGACTATACTGGATTACAATACGACAAAAGCAGGAGTTGATGTAGTCGATCCAATGTGCAGCTATTACACGGTATCCCGCATAGCATGAAGATGGACAATCTCATTGTTTTTTTAGGTGTTTGGACATAATAGGAATCCATTCATAAATTGTCCTTAGATCCAATAAACTGGACACTTTTGAAATAAGGTGATTGTATCTGCATTCTTTGGCCATATATTATAAATATATCTCAGTATTATCAACATTTTATATCTTGTCATAAAGAACAGAATTATTATTTTCAATTTTAAAATAAAAAGTTTATTACAAAAGGAATAATCAAGGTTGAAAGAGACGTTGCACTTTGTGCCATGAGCACCCGCTGGTGTTCCAAAAATTGGTGCGCCCGCTGAAGTGTTAGATAAAAAATAACTCTACCCAATGAAAATTTTTTTGTAATTGCAAATTTTTAAAAAAATTAGGAAAATGTTGACAAAAAATAGAAAAAAGAAATAAGCAAATTTTGACGAACTATTTTAAAAAGAGATGGATTTTGGTTATATATATTTACTTTGTGCAAAATAACAATAAAAAAGTCTTGCTAACCTTCTTCACTTGTTTTTGCCTATTCTTGTGTGACTAAAACTTCATATCTAAATATTAATTTGTATTTTGTTTAGGTGTAAAATAACAAAAATTAAAAAAGAGCTTATAATTTCAAAATTATAAGCTTCACATTTAAGCTTTTGAAATTAGAAACCTCATTGATTTATAAAAAAAAACTAAACACAAAAAAAAATGAATGACAAGGACTTCGGATAATATTTGTTCAATATTTGGGAATGCTACACTCGTATCATCATCTGGTCCAGTCTTGATTGCTGTTTGGTTTTATAGCTACTCATTTTGAAAACCCAGTCTCAGGTAGAAGAGAATGGAAGCAATGTTAGCCTTGCAGATTATTTGACACTGTATTTAATATCATATCATATATTTTTTAACATATAAATTATATGAATAAAAATATTAATCTTTAGCTTACGCGGCCCAATTTTCCAATTCCCTCCTTAGAACGGGAAATTTCCTACCCCCTTCATAAGAACGGCCATTAAGGGGGTTATATATTCTTATATATATATATATATATATATATATATATATATAGGTATGTATATATATATATATTCTTGGGATACATGCTATCCCACCCCACAAGGAAAAGGTTAAAATTGTGTCATTATAGAAAATTTAAAGCATATTTTTAATTAAATAATTCAGTATGATACAAGTTGACTTCAAATTATCTGAGACCCCTCCAATTTTTTTCTGTGACCCCTCTGTGGGTTGTGACCCACAGAGGGGATGATTAGTCCAAAATTACAGGATTAATAATTTTAGGCTTTCACTAATCGTAAGTAACTCCCTTGTTTTCAGTTGTCTTATTTGTTTCAACATTCTTTTGAGCACTTCAGATTTCCTTTTCGCAGTAGAATTGAGTGTAACCTTGTACAATCCAATATAAAAGTCAATATTTCAAATTGAAATCACAATGGAAATTTGACCTATGCATATATTTTTAACAAGCAAGGACTACTAAACATATCTTCATATTTTAAAACTAAAATGAACAGAAATGTTATATTTTGAAATATAAGATTTTAATTTGTGTGTTGGATGATTGTCTTTCTCCTTTATACATCAAATATTTACAGAATCCTCTACGTTATTTTACAATACAAAAGAAATCAATTTTACATAATTTTCATCACATGTATTTTAAAATGTAGTTATATATAAAGGACCTCACCTAATATCAACAAAATTATTTATTTAAAAAAATTCAACATTGTTGCATTAAATAAAAACAACGAAAACATTATTTACAATAACTAATTTCCATTTCTTGGCTAAACAAATTTGCATTAAAATTCTGTTGTCCCCAATTTAACCCTATTGATTGGTATTAAACACAGATCACCTGAAACACAGACAAATGCTTTAAAAAGCATGTACTGTTGACTTGATAGAGTTCTACACCGGATTCTAGTGATTTCTCATTTCATCAAGAAGTAATGGCGGAATATGAGCTGTAACAGCCTGAAATGTAATGAACAAACTGTTATATAATAGGTTGTTCAATGCAAAGTCAATTCATAAAACAAGAAATACAGTTTATATCTTTTGAGAAATAAAGGAAAATAAAATTAAAAGTCAATTAATTTACTTATATTAGTAAAATTTTTAATCAAAGATGAGGCAAATATTTTTCATTGAACTTGATGATATATATAAATATCATATTTTGAAGTTTGGGACAAAAAGAATCAACAATTTTTGTATTTTATAAAAAAATATACAATACAATAATTTTCCTGTAGAAATAGCAGAGTAATCAGGGAATTGGAATCGATTGTTTTCAGTAAGCACAAACAGGGAAATTTTGCATGGCGATTCTTCTTATAGTGTAGGAGTGCACTAAGAAAGATTTTTGAAAAAGGCTTCTTAAGATTTTTTAAAATTAAATTTTCAAGCTATTTTTGTAGCATTTTTTTGAGTTTGCATCTAAAATAATAATCTGAGGGTTATAAAAGTTATATCACAAGAAAGACCATAAAAATTCCTTTAAAATGAAATCTTTTTAGAATCTTTACCTCGATTTTCTAATTTTTGGTGAATTTTTAAAGATTAATATTTAGATTTTAATTTATTAAATGCTGATCATGAGATTTCTTTTTGTGATACTTTAAATTAATTTTGCGTCACATGCATAACAATGAAATAAATTGAAAAATATATTAAATTATGGTAAAAGATCAAATTTAACTAGACTAATTGAGATGAAAATTTTTTAAGAATTTAATTCAAATTAGTATGTTTTATGGATATTAAATCAAACCTATATATAAAACTGCAATTTCCCCTCAAAGTATGCTTCACCATGATGATAAATAAATCTCAAGGCCAAACTTTAAAATATGCGTAGATTTAAGAGAAAATTGTTTCTCCCATGGTGAGTTTTACGTAGCATGCTCACACATAAGTTCACAGATGAGCCTGGTAATATTAGTTCTGCCCAATGAAGAAACAAAAAATATTGTTTATAAGGAAATCCTCTAAAAAGCAATTTCATTATTTTTTCAATATAATTATCCTAAAATGAACTCTATAGCGAAGCACGGGTATTCAGCTAGTACATTAATAAGACCAAAAAGATGGTTGGTAGACTATCATACTACTAGTTTTTTACTATTTAATCAGTAAGGCTTGAAGAAAAGTGACCCATTATAGCATACTATTAACATTTATAAGTTGTTGTTGTTACTAAGCCCCCTGCACTAGGAAATGCTAGACCAGGTCCATGAGACTCTGTCATGTGAGTGAAAGGAAGGCAGCAGCAACCTGATCTTCTGAAAGCATGCTGACAGGGAGACCTAAGCATTTCCACTATGTGGGAAGATTTGCATGAGCAGAAGGAAAGACCTTTGTAGAGTTCTCGAAGTGCATACTTTTTTGTATGGCTATTTTGAAGATGAGCCAGGGCAGACTGCATTGGTTTCAGACCTCTACAGACAATTGATTTGTGCCACCATTTTAAGTAAACTATATTTGCTCATTTGTAACATATCTTATATATAAAGCAGAAACGGGAAATGGGTCATGTCTATATGTGTGTGTGAGTCACAAAAACTCAAGAACCATGAGCCCTACCTTGATGAAACTTACAAGGTTTAATGTGCTTGGAAAATCAGGATGAATGTGACTATTTTTATCCCGCTACAACATTCTATTCCCAAATTATGTTATAACAAGTTTGCGCAGTACCATTGGAAATTTTTATTCAAAGCCATTGTAACATTTCATTGTTGCCAATTAAATACATTTGAGTAAAAATAAATAGACATGAATTAAAAACATGATTTATTCAGATATTGGCATATGCAAGAATTAATTTGATATATTATTTTCATATACGTGGCAACGCCGAAATATTTCTTTTTAAAAATGAAAATATAAAGATGGAAAGTCATTCATTTTCAATGAATGTGTTCTCAATTCATTTCATGCATTAAAACTATCCCAAGCTACCTGTTCAAACTGAAATATACTGAAGGATACGTTCATTTAGCTAGAAACAAGTGCATTTAGCCTTGATGCGATGATTTATATAACTGAAGTGACATTGAAATATAGCAGATGATTTAGTTTTGAGAAAGAATTACAATCATGAAATACGTGTATATCCTAATTAAGAAAGTCGGAAAGTGGCAATGAAACATAGCAGATGATTTAGTTTTGAGAAAGAATTCCGAGCATGAAATATGTGTATATACTTTTTCTATAATAATTATCAGATTTGCTGTGCTTTAATATTGAATGTGCTCTCAATCCATTCAAACATTCTGAAAAAATGAAATTAATTTGTTTAAGAGTTGTTATAACTTTTTGAAAAAAATAATAACAAAAACTGAATTCCGAATGAAGCCGGGTGATAGATCTGGTATTCAATACAAACAAACCCGAAATATTCACAATATGATGAATAATTTGCTACAGGAATTCAAACACATTAAGGATTCTAACGATTTCTAGCTTAATTATTACAGGGGGATAATTTAATTACATCTTCTAATTTGCAACATATATTAAATAAAAACAAACCCAAAATATTCATAATATGATGAATAATTTGCTATAGGAATTCAAACACATTAAGAACTGTAATGACTTCCAGCTTAATTATTACAAGGAGATAATTTAATGACATCTTCTCATTTGCAACATATATTCAATAAAAACAAACCCAAAATATTCATAATATGATGAATAATTTGCCAAATGAGTTCAAACACAAAGGATTCTAATGACTTCCAGCATATTTATTACAAGGTGATAATTTAATTACCCTCAACACTATGCAAATTTCAAACAATACCATTAGCAATCTGTTGTCATTTCTACCCCTAGAGAATATTCCATACTTTTATATATGTTTCTATTAGATAAATGTAATACTATTCATTTCCTAGATTAAAACAACTTATAAACTTAAAGTACAGACATGTATTTTTTTGTTACATGTTAGCCTTTTCAAATGCATGATATCATACAGTTTTCATAAATTTTACAGATTGAAATTTAAAATTTCAGATTATTTATATGCATCCAAGAGTTAAAAAACTCAGTATGAATGTTACTAAATATTCTTTGTTTGTAAATTTAATAACAATAATAATTAAAAAAACTTTTAATGACTAACCTTTCGAGGTAGTTGTCCATATTCGACAAATTCTTCAAGGTACACAGCTAAATTAATTATTTCAACAGGTAGTTCATTTTTATTGTTGACACTGTTAAAAAAATTAATTTTGTCAACAATTAAGAAAGTAATTAATAACATTTAAATTATAAACTTGATAAATCTGATTTAATTTGGTTTAATTTCCAAATATACAGAAAATCTATTGATAAGTAAAATAGGTGATTTCAAATTTAATACATTTATTACTTTATCTTTTTTTTTTTTTTTTTTTTTTTTTTTTTTGGGGGGGGGGGGGGGGTGTATGTATGTCAGTTAGTTAAAATCTGATTAAACTGTGCAGAGCTGTTCAATAATTTATTCACAAAACAGTTTATAAATTATCAGAGTAACGTAATTATGGAAAAAATATCAAATTGTGTGTAATATTTATCACTAACACGACACATATATGAATACTATATTAATATACATCTATCAGCATCCTAATGAACAAATATTTATGGAAAATACTGGTCTGGTATGAATTTTATGAAAGATAAAAATTTGTAATGGGTAACCTACATTCAACTCAATATATAATGAAATGCATTAAAATTAAGTTTTGTTATCTTTATAAATGTTTTATTGAAGTTAATTAAGAAATGTCATTTCTCATAATCTTTGATATATAGATGTAGTCATCATAATAACTGAAATTCCAAAGAATATAAAATTTTTGCAATTTATCATAATTTTGTCATGCTATTGAATTATGACACATTTAATGTCTTAAAAATAACACTTGAGTGCATAACAGAATTTTTTAAAACTTGTATCAAAGATTTTTTTGATCAGAAAAATGGCACAAATAATTTGATTAACAGTTAAATTTACACTTTCAATATGTTTATACATAAGATAATAAACTGAAGAAAGTGGTAATATTTATTAGACTTCTTTAAAAAAAATCACAAAAAATCCAGCTTGCACAACTTAAAATTACCATATGTTTAAATCAATATTTTTAATAAAAATTTCTCTAGACTTAAAGTTGTTATCTGCCAATACGAGGCACTAATCCACAAAGACATTCACATTTAACCTACGAGAAACATTGGTTTCTTTCAATGGGGGCACTATATAGGTGAATCAACACCACTTCCTGGTCATACCTCAATTTTGATCATGCATCCCCAGGGGAAAAATAAAGAGTCATCGGGGTTTGAACCCAGGATGAATGAATAGAAAGTGTGTACTAAACTGACTAAGCCAGGTAGGCAAATAATATGCATATAATATTGAAACACTAGAGCTTTTTGCCAAATCTCATGTGACTAAAACTTCATATTTAAATATTAATATGTATTTGTATTTTACTTAGATAAAAATGAACAAAAGTTAAAAAAAGCATAATTTTAAAATTATAAGCGTCCTATTAAAACATTGAAAATTATAAATTTCATTTATTTATATGAAACTAAAATAGAAAAAAAATTATTGAAGGATGAGCCTGAAGCTAAGACAATAGTACTTCAATATTTCGTAAATATTTTAGAATGCTACTCTCCAATCAGCGTTGTTTGTTATGTATAGCTACTAATTTTGAAAACTCAATCTTGCACATATAAGTAAAAGTGAATAGAAACAATGTAGTCTTGTAGGACTGTTTGACACCTTATTTAAAGATATCATATATTTTTAACATATAAAAAATATAAATAAAAGTATTAAAAACATGTAATTATAGAAAATTTAATGCATCTTTTTAAATTACATAATCTAGTATGATATAAATTTACTTCAGACTATCCACGACCCCTCGAATTTTTTTCGTAACCAACAGTTTGTGCACCACTGCTGTATATGAATAAATATATATTTATAAGCATAAAACATGATATGTTATCAAATTTTCTTTTCTTAATTAAAAAAAATTAACATTTTCCACAAGGAAAAGAATAAATATTTGTTGCTTCCAAGCAACCTTTCCCTCCATCCTCCACGAGTTTCCGAGCTTCTCTCCAAACTGAAGTGAAGCGAGAAGCAGAATATAAACAGAACTCAGATTTAGACTTTTGAAAGTCACGGACAATCGTGGTCATAAATCCTGAACTGTGAAACAATGCTCTTATATACCATGTAAATAATTTTATTTTGTGATGTGAGTGTTAGTAAAATAAAACTTTGTGTCTTGTAGAGACGTAGAGCTCTTCATCAATCCTAGAAATATTACTTTTAATAGATACAGATGCCCAGAAGAAAGGTAAGTGGCATACCTTTCATAACATAAAGATCTGCTAATAAAACAACTAGTATGATTAAAAAGTTACGAAGTTGATTCTCCAGCTAGCACAACATTTTGTGCATTCTGGCATTTTTCTTTTTGGCATCTTATTACTGGCAGAATTACATGTAAAATTTTTTTTGATAAATCTCAAGATGTACAATATTGATAAAAACAAGCACAAATATATTAACCAGATTAACTTACTCATTAAAATCATAATAATAATAAAAAAATAAATTAAACAAACAAACAAAAACAAAAAAAAACAAAAAAAAAACTATCCACTTACTGAACAAGCTCCACGGCTGACCTGATGTATTGTCCCATGTAAGCCAAGAAATTATTTTTATGATCTTGATGGAACTGGTGCAGGAATGTTAAAGTTCCAATTATAAAAGGTATGCCGTCAATGCCATCTGCTGCCTTACGGCTGATTAGGGTATCTAAGGAAAAGTAAAGCATTAATTTGAACTCTTCACAAATATACATATTCAAAAACTACATGTTTCTTATACAATCACAAACTGATCAGTTAAACCGAGATATTATTTATGACTCCTGTGAAACACATAGCCTGTGTCTCTAATTAGCAGTGTTCATACTCATTTTCTAAAATAAAAAATTAGGAGTTCTTAAGGACTTTTTAAGGATCTGAGATAGAATTTTTAAGGACCCCAAAGATGATTTTAAATGTGTTTTATTTACAAAGTTTATAATAATTAAAAATAACTCAAACGTTAAAAATCACATTTCAAAATTACTTTTACAAGTTGCAATCTGTTTTGTTATCCCTTAAGATTAACTTACTATTTAGCATTTAACTTGACAAATTTACACTAGTAAGCAGTGCCATAGCAATTAATTGGAGCAAACCAGTAGGTTTATATATATATATATATATAAAAGTGTGTATATACATTAGGGCGGAGCGTAAAAAAAAAGTTTTCGATTTCGTTTTTGCCCTAGTGCGGAAAAGTTGAGTACTGGTGGGTAGGTCACGTATGCAAAGTTTTGGGAAAAACAAAAAATGTCTTCCGTCTCCATTTCGGCTGTGATTTTTAGCAGATTTTTACCATATAGTTAAAAATGTGCATTTCCATTGTTTTGTATGCAACTCGTCATTTTGTTCTTAAATAAAATACAGAGGTAATTCGAAACTTAATACAGAAAGGCAGCAGCGGACACACTGCGTGCAGAAAGGTAAAGAAATATTTTGGCATGTAAACATTGTCAACAACAACTTTAGAAACGAAGCTTAAAACCTTCGTGAAAGACTCACGGAAATTGTTCGACATTTTTTCATGTAAGTTTGTTTCTTTTAACAAATGTTCTTTCCCAAAGCATAAAAAGATCCCTAAAATGGAAAGAACTTTTCTTATAGACCAACTGGCACTTGGCAAATGTCCATAGGCGCAGTTGACTAAAAAGAAACTGAAAGCTGAGGAAACGAGCGGATAGCAAGCAGAAAGAGACAGAAGCAGTAAGTCTTAAAATAAACGTTCCACCATCTGTTACGCCATCTAGGCTCACATTTCCTGATCCAGATTCTAACGTGGATCCACATAACTTCGATAGTGACACCGATCACTTTAAGCCTTCCCCATCCACATCCAGGATGACTCAATCTGAAAGGAAAAAGACGTTAAGATCAAGCTGATACCCAGCGGTAGCTACAGCTTGTGACAGAACCGGAGTTTCAGATCGGGCTGGAGCCATCATTGCAAGCGCTGATTTGGCAGATTTGGGGATGATTACCAAAAAAGACACTTTAAATGTAATTGATAGACATAAAATAAGAACGGAGAGAAAAAATTTTCGGAAAGAATATCAGCAAGGAAATGAAAGACAGCTGGAACCACTGAAGGGACTTTATTTTGAAGGAAGGAAGGACAAAACTCTAATGCAAGAGAGCGTAGGAGGAAAGATGTAAAAAAAAAAACAGTCCTGGAAGAACACGTTACAATGATTAAGGACCCTGGAAGCAAGTACCTTCGAGACATAGCACTAACTTCATCATCAGCTTTGAGTATTTCTCAAATGATGCTGCAATTCATGGAGAATAAGAATATTGACATTCATCAACTAGTAGCAATAGGGTGCGATGGAACAATCGTTAATACTGGCTATAAAATCGGCTTGATTCGCCTTTCTGGGAAAGCTATTGGGAAACCCTTGCACTGGTTTATCTGCCAGTTACACGCAAATGAGTTGCCACTCCGACATTTAGTGAAGCATTTCTGGTGGAACGAGTGACCCTAATGCATTTCTGGTCCTACTGGGAAAGCATTGGCAAATTGTAAAAAAATCCCAGTTGTGAAATTTATAGACATTTCGAGCGAATTTCCGAAAATCGACATAAATGATCTTAGCACACACAAGCGATAGCTTTGGGATATTTGCCAAGCTGTTACAAATAGAAACTGCTCATCAAGTTTGTCACAAAAGCACCCTGGGAAAATGACTCATGCACGTTGGCTAACAACTGCAAATCGAATAAAGTGTTTATACATTAGCTCGTCAGAACCTTCAAACCAACTTCAAACTCTGGCAGAGTTCATCATGAAAGTGTGCCCACCTATGTGGTTTACAGTCAAATTAAATCCATGTTGCACGTATGGTCCACAAAACTTGTGGCAGACAATAAACGTCTCACGCTATCTTAAAAATGATTTAAAGACTGTGGTCGATCCCCATTATCCAAAGAAATGGCTATTTCGGCCACCCGGAAGCAATAATCTTGTCAATGATCACAGACGACAGACAGTCCATTGCAGAACTTGGACTGCGTAGGATTTTACGAGCAAGAAAGGAAAAAAAAGGGAAGAATCAGGTACTACAACATTCCGTCACTCAACTTCGAGGCAGTTTCATATATAGACCTCATTGATTGGCAAAAATGTAATTTGACGGAACCCCCAATTGACAGAAGATGATTTGAGAATTTTCATTTCCAGTGGAGAGTCTGTAGCTCAACACCTGGGAAGCCTAAAATTGCCTCAAAGTGTTGCACTCAAAGTGTTGAACATATCGTGAAACTAGTAACAGAGGTTTCTGCGGCTGTGTGTGGAGAAAACAAGCGTGACGGTTTAGTTAGAACCCGAACAGAGTCGAGAAAAGCTATGCCACCATTTGAAACCAAATGCGAGTACCGAGTAAAACCAGAATAACTGCAAGGGAAAAGGTATGGTTGGGTGGATAGGTGGGCACGGGTGGAACTTGCAATGCAGCCACCTCCCCGTGGTGATTTCTGGGGTTTTTTCTGAATTTTATTTCAGAAAAAGCGAAAAGCTGCATGCAAAACAATGGAAATACATATTTTTAACTGTATGGTAAAATTCTGCTAAAAATCACGGCCGAAATGAAGACGGAAGATAATTTTTGTTTTTTCCAAAACTTTGCATACGTGACCTACCCACCAGTACACAACTTTTCCACACTAGGGCAAAAACAAAATCGAAAACTTTTTTTTTACGCTCCGCCCTAATATACATAGTGATAATATATAAGCATTCTCATCCAGTCAATTCCAATATGAAAAAGAAAAAAAATCGGCATTTTCATATTGGCGATTGTTGACATCAATAAACTGAAAATTTTTGCATTTCAACTTGAAAATACATATTTTTTAAGGGCTGGAAAGTAAACAAAAAAAAATATAAGGACCTTGAAAGCAAAAATAAGTATTTTAAAAAAAAACTTTTTAAGGACCCTTAAAAACAGAAAATGAAAATAAGGAGTTCTTAAGGACTTTTGAGGACCATATGAACCCTGAAAAGGCACCAGCAGGAGATGGCAATACTTGAGTCCCCTCTCAAGTCAGCTATATTCAGCATCCCCTCGAAAAACCTGACTTTTTGACCCTCAAGACAGGAGAATGATTAGACAAGTGGTTCTCAACCTTTTTTTTCTCTATTCTCCCTTTCATCATAGTTCAGAATATCAATCCCCCAAGACTGTCTAACTCAAAAGGTGCATTCCAAAAAATATGCATATACAGTTGAACCCTGTTATAACGAACTTCAAGGGACCAAAGGTTTGTTCGCTTTATCCGGTGGTTCCAACCTTTTTTTTCTCTATTCTCCCTTTCATCATAGTTCAGAATATCAATCCCCCAAGACTGTCTAACTCAAAAGGTGCATTCCAAAAAATATGCATATACAGTTGAACCCTGTTATAACGAACTTCAAGGGACCAAAGGTTTGTTCGCTTTATCCGGTGGTTTGCTAATTTTGAACCATTAAGAAAAATGATTAAAAAATGATAAAATCTATTAAAAATAATCATTAATGAATTAAATTGACTAAAATTGATTTCATTAAACTGACACAATACTAATTAAATTACATACAATAGGAAAATGGTGGGATAAAAATTTTCATTCATTATATCCGTGAGTTCGTTATATACCAGGTTCGCTATAATGTAGTTCGACTGTAATATTGAAAACCTTTTATTTTTTTTCTATATTTGCTCATATACATTTATTTAGATTATTTTTACAGCAGAAATTGCAAATTTAAAAGCAATAGAAACTGTTCATAGTTTTCAAAATGAATAAAGTAGTTTTTCTAAAAATATTAAGAACTAATTACTTGAAAGACTAAAGTTAACGAAAACACACTAAAAATAAAGTTAACATATTAAAAATAATGCTGCATGTTTAAAAACTGATTTAAATGTGGCACTCAATAAACTTTATTGAATGTTACAAGAATAAATTAAAAACACTACAATTTTACAGATTGTACATAATCTACAGGACATTACACTTTTCTGAATAATGGTTCCCCTCTCCCCTCTGAAACCCTAAAATTCCCCCAAGGGGAAATTTCCCCCTTGTTGAGAATCCCTGGATTTGACGAAGGTTAAACCAGGATGCCACAATGTGATACTATTAGCTTTAATTTTTTGCAGTTAGGACCACTTCTTGCACATAACTTTCCCATAACAGCCCTTACTGGAATATTGCATCAATTTATGCTCTATGTAGCATATTACCTTAAAAAATGAAATGATTATTCTTTTTCTGTGAAAAGCAATGGAAAGGTTTCCTCCATGAATGATAAATCCCAAATGTTCACAATGATACTAAAGCATTATCTATATACATAAAACAGTTCCGTAACTGACTCACTGACATACAACGCATAGACCAAACCGCTGGACCTAAAGGGCTGAAATTTTGCATGGCGATTCTTCTTAAGGTGCAGGGGTGCACTAAGAGACATTTTTGAAAAATTCTTCTTAGATTTTTTAATTAAATTTTTAAGCTGTTTTAGTAACTTTTTTAAAGTTTGCATTTAAAATAATAATTTGAGGGTTATAAAATTTATATCACGAGAAAGAGCGTAAAAATTCCTTTAAAATGAACTCTTTTTTTAATCTTTACCTCTATTTTCTGATTTTTGGTGAATTTTTAAAGATTCATTTTTAGTATTTAATTTATTAAATGCCAATCATGTGATTTCTTTTTATGGTACTTTAAATAAATTTATCGTCATGTGCATAACAACTAAATAGACAAAAAAATACGTTTTTGTCTTGCTAATGCGGCAGACGATTGGACATTATTTTGTCTATAAAAATATCCCTTACAATTTATTTATAAATATATATATTATTTTCTACATCAATTGTATATATTGATCGTCGCATTTATTATATATATATATATATTGGCATTAATTGCATACATTGACCGTTGTATTTAATTTGTATGTACTCCGTAGCGAAGTGCGGGTTTTCAGCTAGTATGCATATAAAAATATATTATACTAAACTGTGTAGAAAAAAAATAATCTTAAAAATCAGAAACTGAAATAACCCAGTCAAATCCCTTTTTAAAAATAAAATTACAAATACAGGCAAAACACAAGTCTTGAGTATTAAGTACCAGATTTGGCAAAAAAATAAATATCAAGATATGATTGTATATTGATTAATGTAAAACACCTAGGTTACACACTTACCAATGTTTCTATCATATGTTAATTTTAAAATCTGAGATACCGCAAATAAGAAAAGGAACAAGGATAAATGAGGTAAAGGTCTGGTTGTAATATAAATCTGAAACAGAAATAGAAAAAATTTATTTTAATTACATACTACCAAATAAAGGACATAAAATTTACATCATTTATTTATAAAGAGAGAATATTATTTTGAAATGTTATTTAAAGACTACAAGTTTGTTAAATTATAAGATATCACCTGGAATGATAGATAATTAAAAAAAACCAGTACTACAATAATATTAGAAAAACTGTCTTTCTCACAAACAGACACATAAAAAATAAATTATTTCTTCAGATTCTAAACATTTTACGTATTACATAAAGGTTAATTTCAGTGGACACAAAGGTTTTACATGAAGCTTAATTTCAATGGAGAGCAGTAATATTTTGGAAAGATGAGAAATTTTTTTTAAATATGTAACACTAAAATATAGTGGGCATTGCAAGCTGCTGATGACCTCAAATCTCAGCCAAGGCTTAGATTCCTGAATATAAACAATTCTCTCTTAAGGAGCAATACTGTTTCACCTACAGGTTGCTTTCATAATAAAAAACTTACATAGTACATGGCCAAATTTCCTCTGGATAAATGCCAGTCCCATTGGAAAAAAATATTAATAAATATTCATTATTAAAATATCAAAATGACCTGATAAGTGTATTTTTAATATATAGGGTAAAAGTTTCTCCCAAATTACTTAGAAGTTTTCATGGCACGGTGGCCCGGTTGGCAAAAGCGTCAAGCCAGTGATCTGAGGATTGTGGGTTTGATGCCAGTTGCTGACAAAATCCACTGCCGTGTTCACTAATGGTGGCCGGTGCACATAAAATCTGTCGTGGTTGCAATGTCCTCCAAGTTCTCAAATTCACCTATGGGGGTGCGGGGTCAAGTGTTCTGGTCTCGTCACTTGACTCGGTTCTAAATTATGGGACCAGCTTGTAGGGGGTAATACTGGCCACCTACATGGTGCCCCCTTAAATGAATGGCCAGCAGTCTCACCCTTTACTGAGAAGAAATGGCATCATAGCCAATCTGCTGGGCATTTGTAATAAATAACTTAAAAGTTTTCTAAAACTAATGTATCTATTAACATAAGTCATATGAGTGTTCAAAAGTATGATTACTGAAAATTTTCTTTTCAATTTCATTTTGAATACAAAAATAAATGTACACAAAAATGTAAAATTTCTACCAACACTGTTAATGTACAAAGCTATATTTCCAAAATAAAAATACAGTAAATATGGGTACCTTTGCCAATGAATTACTAATTCCACACCATTCTAGATAGGATGACAGTTCATACATCAATGGATTATCTTCTTTAGGATAGGGTTTGCTTGGATCTTTGTAGTGAATTTCAATGTCAGCTAAAATTGCCCTTTAAACACAAAAGCAAATAAATATCATAGAAAATCTTATATAAAATTCAGAGTACAGAAGGTTAAAAAAGATAATAAGCTTAGATAATTTAAAATCGTTAAAGGTTTGCAGGAAATTAAATCATTATGCTTATGAAAAGCAACCAGTCAAGCAGATAAGATCATGGACAGAGGCTCAAGCCTGTTTGGCAATGATTTCTATAAAGGCTTATTTGCCTTTTATAAATATTTTAAAGAAAACATTTATATAAGGCAAATGTTTTCTTTAACCCTTTCAGGGTTGCCGTTCACACAGTGTGAATGCCGAAATATAGTCTTCTTTTCACTTGCATTCAATGTATTCCAGTTAAATGAGCAGAAAAATGGCTAGTGCTGCCCTCTGTTATCAGTTTAAAGAAGTAAAAATATTTTGCAACCTTTAACTTGAAAATTTTTCCTGGTTTTTTTTAGGTTAAAAGAAATTGGGAAAAAAATTTGCCCCATGCAAATGGTCAAAGTTGTTGCCCCTGAAAGGGTTAAAACCCTTTATTCTGTGAATAACAAAGTGTTGTAATGCTTACTCGGAGACAACAGTGAAAAAAGTGCTTTGTAATAAAAATAAATAAAGATCTAATTTTAATCACCCAAACTTACTAAAACTCATTTTTTTTAAATAAAAAACTAAGGAGTTCCTACAGAATTTAAAAATGATTTAAAATGTTTTAGTCTTTTTGAGTATTTGAATATTAGGATTGACAAAATCTTATTTTCCAAAAATATCTACATCTTTTAAAATTCAATCTTAAAAACACTTTTACAGGTTACATCATGTTTGATTTTCCCCGCATTTAACCTGATAAATTTACACCAGTGAGCAGTGTTATAGTGAGAAATTAGAACATTCTGGTACTTTTACATTTGGAGCTGAGAGGGATAATATTAAATTAGTATTGCCATCTTGAAAAACAATAATATGAAAAATGACTAAAAGACATACATTTAAGAAAAAAAAAATTGTTCCTTGAAATTATTCAAGGAACTTGTTTAATTTTGAAGCTATTACAATACAATAAATAGAAATATCTTAAAATAATACTTAATATTAATACTAAATCTCTATAACATATAAATATATACAGTGGAATCTCGATCTATCGTTTTCGAAGGGACTGAACTAAACGATGAATGCGAGAAAACGATAAATGCAGGAACATACAAAAAAGTATTAACATACCTTAAAATTTGACATCCCTAAAATATATTTACTCACATACATAAATGCATACATACCTGTAGTGTAACTGAAGATAAAATTACAAAATTGTACTGAAATCCAAGATAATAATAATAAAAAAAGAAATACATGTAAATACATAGGAATTTTGATTCAAATAAAAGTCTTTAATTTTCGTTTGTTTTTTGGCGGTTTTCTCTCCACAAGTAAACATTTTTTCTGTTTTGCAGATTGCATTCTTTTCGGCATCAGTTATTGTGTGAGAGTATAAAGAAGCAACAGCCGTAAATCGTTTGTAACTAGTACCATTCCATTGCACTCAATGGGGCCTGACATAAGACCACCAGGAAGTTATGCTTCCGGGTGAAACCCTCATCGGTCAGTATAGAACTGCAGCAATCAAAAACTTCTCAAATCCAAACAGACCAAACACTAGGGCACCTCCACCCCAAGGCCACCAGAAAAGCCAAAAGGCAACAGGAACCGCTCAGGTCGGCTGACTGTGAGCCATTGCTGATAAGAACAGAAATGTTGAATTGTCAGGAGAATTTGGTATGAGTCGCCGAAAATAGGATACTCCAGGGACTAAAGAATTAATGAACACCAACGACAAACAAATAATGGGAGTGGTACGATAGCGCAAAACCAGGCTAAACAGGAGAGAAAAAAAATACAAGACTGTGCATTTCAAATGCTCTGCTTATTGTTTAATTAGAGCTTCATTCTAGCTCAATCCAGACATTTATATTTCAGGTTCAGTTATTATGAAAAAACGATCGATCCGATAAATTAATATAAAGCTGCTATGTTCTGAAAAAATATTGCGGGAAAACGATGGATCGAGGAACAATCCATGTGGTCTGTTTTTGCTTGCTTTCTATGGAATTTATTTGGGACTGGGTGAAATAAATGATACATACGGGAAAACGGTCGTTTGGGGAACAATCGATCAAGATTCCACTGTATTAACTTTTTATTACAATTTATAAGAACATATAGATGGCAGTAACCAGAAATAGAAATTCTGATAAATAACAAATGAAAATTATAATACTAGTTTATGTGAAACAAGTCTGATTACATGACAATTTAATTATAACAATAAAAATTTCCCTATTAAGTAACTTAAACAAAATAGTGACAAAAGAACTAACTCATTTAAAGCTTGAAGAGCACTTTCTAAGTGTTTTGAATCAAATTTGCAAGATGTATTTAACTCATATGCAATACGACGTCTCAGAAGTTGCATCTGTCCAACCTTTTGAAGAGAAAAATAAACATAAATATATTATTCCAAAAAAGAAAAAAAAATAAGGTGATAAGAAAAGTAAACTTACTTTCAGCAAGCTTTCTAAAAATGGTATATATTTTGAAGCCTTTGATATTGGTGGTCCATATATCCGAGGGGGCTGAGCTGCACAAAAAAACCAACAGTTAAAATTCTAAGACAACATTAATGATTCTAATTATAACAAAATACTGAATTTCAGACAGATAACATAACTTAAGCAATTTTGGAAATGGAATGTTGGCAAAACTAAATTAAGCATCAACAGTTCATGAAACTTTCTCTATGATTTTCAGTATTCTAAATAACTACAACTCAAGGATACTCAAAAGAAGATTGCAAACTGTTATAAAATCCTTATGGGTTATTGAAGAAACACTTTATTCTTCTCTGTTTTATTTTCAGTTATACAAATTATCATACGAAGATCTTATCCCCATGATTTATGATTAAATCAATTAACTAAATTAGAGGATATTTCTATTCATGAAAATAAGAAAATTATAAGAAGCTCAACATGGGACATACAAGACTGGTTTAAGTTGGTTCGTGTCCAGTTATTTAAATTAATTTAAATTTTATATCACAGCCTTTCTCAGAAAATTGAAGCATACCGTAAAACCTAGTTTATCTGGCCCTCGTTTATCCGGATCAGATTTGTAGACTTTTTTTATTTAATGTTCCCATTAGATAATAATTTTTAACTATGATAGCAAGAACATAACTATAAGTATGCCAAATATTCAGATTTTAGTTTGATTCAATGTACAGTTCCTGCATAGATTGTACAATAAATTATGGTAATAAAATGCCTTTTGTTGAGTTTAAGAAAGCTTTACTAGAGTGTCACAGGGCGTTGACATGGATTGTTTCACCAGCTATTTGTGCTACAAACGAAATGGCAAGTGATGATTTGGAAAAACATGGCTGCAGACGACAGTCTGCAAATGTTAGGAACTAGCTGAAAACCCGCACTTCGCTACGGGGTACATTCAAATTAAATACAATGGTCAATGTATGCAATTAATGCCAAATATATATATATATATATATATATATATATATATATATATATATTTATAATAAATACGACGATCAATATATACAATTGATGTAGAAAAAAAAATATATATTTATAAAAAAATCGTAAGGTATATTTTTATAGACAAAATAATGTCCAATCGTCTGCTGTATTAGCAAGAAAAAAAAATTTTTTTTGTCTATTTAGTTGTTATGCACATGACGATAAATTTATTTAAAGTACCAGAAAAAGAAATCACGTGATCAGCATTTAATAAATTAAATTCTAAAAATTAATCTTTAAAAATTCACCAAAAATCAGAAAATAGAGGTAAAGATTCGAAAACGATTTCATTTTAAAGGAATTTTTATGATCTTTCTCATGATATAAATTTTATAATCCTCAAATTATTATTTTAAATGCAAACTTAAAAAAAGTTACTAAAACAGCTTAAAAATTTAATTTAAAAAAATCTAAGAAGAATTTTTCAAAAATCTCTCTTAGTGCACCCCTACACTATAAGAAGAATCGCCATGCAAAATGTCAGCCCTTTAGGTCCAGTGGTTTGGTCTGTGCGTTGTATGTCAGTCAGTGAGTCAGTTACGGAACTGTTTTATATATATAGACAATACGTGGGTGCTCAGACATTGATATGGAAGGTGTCAGTGGGTGGCTGAAAGACAATGTCGGTAACTATGGCACTATGACAGAAGAAATTGTAGCAGCATGAACATCTACAGCAGACAGTGAGGAAGAAGATGACGTGAACGAGGAGGGAGAGATCACACCGCAACAGCAGATGACACATGCAAATGTTGCTCACCAGTTGACAAACATCATGGCGTACTTGGAGCATCAGCCCAACACCACTCCAGCTGAACTATTAATGATAAAGCGTTTGCGTGACCGTGCTTCATTTAAAAGCCACATGTGTTTGAAAGAGAAGACAGTAGACCAATTCTTTGTTAAGAAATGATGTGAAAAGTTTTTATTTTTTTTAATGTCTTGTAAACAATACTATGTAATTTTGTTACAAATCCTTAGTTTTTTATCATAGTAAACCGTAAGCTTGCTTAGTTAAAGATTTTGTTTTGCTTATTATCCAGATTATCCAGATTGCCTATGGTCCCAGTTAATCTGGATAAATGAGGCTCTACTATATAAGTAAATATAGCTTAAATCAAAATAACATATATATACAGTCGAACCTCCATATATCGAACTTCCCTATATCGAAATTTTCTATATATCGAAAAAATCTCTGTATATTGAAATTTTTTTCAAGACAAATTGGGAGATTTTATTCCACTTTAGAATAAAATCTCCCATTTTTTGACATTTGAAACAATATGTCATGGAATTTAATTTGCGGAAAATGTCCCTGATAAAGTTTTCAGTGGACTGAATAAATACTAACATTTCTTTGAACTTTCCGCAAAACTAACTGTTCAGCAAGATATTCGTAGTTTTTTTTTAAAAGAATGTAACTGTGATCATTGTAACCATGGTCTACATTATTGTTTTTTTAAAGATATGTAGTAATCAATAAATCTTTTATAATAATTCATTTTTTAGTTAATAACTTTCTTTTGATGGGACTCGCAAATAAATTAGAAATAGAGTTTCGTATACGAAAATTAGCTTTAATTTTTTTTTTTTTTATATAGGAGAATTATGATAAGACTAAGCTCAATTCTATATATCGCATTTTTTTCGCACAATTTGCTACTTCGATATATGGAGGTTCGACTGTACATATATATATATATAATGCAGTAGCAGAAATGGTAAATTTATCTACAATTTCATTAACATCCCTCTACTCATCATTAAAAACAAGTAATCACCCAAACTATTATTAACCTCCATAAAATCTGAAAAACTCACAAACCAAGTTCTAGTTTTTGCCACTCAAAAACTAGAACTTGGTTCTAGTTTTTGAGTGGCAAAAAACTCACAAACCACTCAAAAACTAGAACCATCTCCCAATGGATTTCTATATATCCATTGGGATATATAGAAATCCATTGGGATTTCTATATATCCCAATGGATTCTGACAGGAGTTGAATGGACATGAACGCACATGAAGGAAATGAATGGGCAAATCAGCCAGTCACAGAGGAAGAAACTATAAACACATTTAAAACAATCTAAAGTCAAATCCTGACAGATGCTAATGCTGTTGTCAAAAGCAGACTCTACATCCTATCCCACAAGAAATCTTTAATACCAAAAATTATTTGCAACAGCATTTCCTCTGCATGAGTAATAAGCCTGAATTATTTTAAGGAAGAAACAAAATTATAAGTTAAAAAAATAAAATTAAAACAGAAAGATAAAAACATAAGAAACTCTAAGAAAAAGTTTAGAAAAATGTAAAAAAATTTAAACTAAACAACTTTTACTTATTGGTACGAACAAAATAGTAAACAAAAAAGTACAGTAAAAGTAAGAAATTCAATAACACTTACCAATCAGCTTGCTTATGGGTTGCAAGACAGAATGAAGACTTCGAAGTTGATCTTGCCATACTTTATCACCAATAATAGACTTTTCATACCAGCGAACTATACTTTGAAGTTCTGTCACAATCATAAAAGAGAGCAAGCGATCAAGGCCTGTCAAGCCTGGTGTTCCAACACTTCTCTACAGAAATATGGAAAAATGGTCTTAATGAAACAGAAAGAAAATTTATAAAATTTCAAAAAATCAAACATCAGTATGTTGCAATTGAAGCTTAGATTTAATCAAGGAATTGCAATGACTTGAAAATTTTCACACCATAAATCTAGACACAAATTCTATTTGAAATGACAAAAATAGAGTGAAAAGTTCAATAATACTGTATAGTCAATATAACTAAAAAAAAATTAGAGCTCAATGCATTTGTTATTTCAATAAAATATAACATTCTGCCTACACAGATGTCAACCCTGACAGACCTTTCAGAAGTAACCAAAATTCATGACTAGTAATGGCAATAATTGCAAAGTTTTAAACATTCTAGTACATTTTCTATTGATAGGACAAAATTAATATTAACTTCAAGATAAAAACATTTTTTTAAAAATAATTCATTTTATATACTCACGTTGCTCCAATTTTTATCCCATTTTAACTGAGGGTTTCAAATTAGTAATTATTTTTCTCAGAATTTTGATGCTTTCATGGAAACTTAAGATTCAAATCAGTAGGGAAGATATTTTACACAATTACCACCTACACAATCCTATAATATTTTTACATAAACATTTTATTTACCCATTTACCTGAATCAAAGAGAAAAGTTTCAGGCTCACAATTTCTGCATGAGTTTTGGAATCATACCAAGTTGTCATTTGATCAATGTATACTGTAGTTCTGAAAAAAAAAAAAGAAAAATTGTATATTTTTATAAATATTGTGGGGTTAAAAGTGAAACACACTAAGTCAAAATTATCGATTTTTGGATTTTCAGCTTTTCTTGACCAGTAAAAGATGTTTCTACTGGTTAAAAGTCATATCTTTATTTATTTAATTTTTTTCAAAGTTTTGTAATCACATTAAGTACTCTAGCCTAGTAGTTTCTATAGGTGAAACAAACCATCTTTAGGATAATAATATAAAATAAGCACATGAAAGCCAAGACTGGTTTGCAGTTAGCCCCCCCCCCCCCCCAAAAAAAAAAAAAAAAAAAAAAAAAAAGCCAGTATTGTAACTTAATTTGATTTAATAATGTTAGTACCAAAGAAGTTAAAAGAAAAAAATCTTTGATCAGCATTTTCTCAAAATCGTTTTTTGACTTAGTGTGTTTCACCTGTAACCCCACGATATATATATCCAATAACAGCCTTTATGCAACTTATAATAAAACATTCCCTTTCCCCCCATAGTTAAATCAGCAGTTTAATCTTCTCCAGATTTAATTCATCCTAACTGATAATGCTCACAATGGCCAAATGGCTAGGGTGCTGGCATTCAGTACCAGAATCTGTGGTTCAAGTCCCACTATTGATAAGGATGTTTATAACTGTTCAGAATCGACATTAAGCAGTAGGTCTCAGTCTAATTAGCCTTTATGTAGCAAAAAATGATTGTATCCCTCTCAACCAACCAACCAATCTAATTGATAACAAATTCTCTTTTCATTGAAATTCCAAAATTTGAGGTAAAAAAAAAATTAAAGTGACTGTTTAATAAAACATTGATGGATTGAATGATACCTCTAACTACTGGCTTTGATAGAAGATAGTGCCCACTTGCTCTTTCAGTATTTGTCTTCCACCAGTCTCTTTCAGTATATGTACACATACTTTAACAATATCTGGCCTTTTTGTATATTTGTACAAACTGTAACTAACCTCAAAAGCCTTCACACAACCTTGTAAGATTTAGCATATAAAATTTTATGCAAAAACACAAAAATTAATTTTTTTAACAACATGTAGATTTTTTCAAAGAAATCCAAGTATTAAAAATTAAATGAAAAACTAACATACTTGGGATCTGTAATTCTTAAGACTTCTCGAGCTAAGCGTCCAATGAAATTCACCGATGAGTTATCTAAAGGTGCAAAAGAAGGAATTGGAATGGTGCGTGACTGATAAATGCTTTGCCAATCTTGGACCTACGAATGAAAACAAAATGGATATAAACTACTAGAATGTACTGTGTTTAAAATCAATATCATTGTTCTACTACATATTTTAGTACAGAAATATAGCAGTTATTGAAGAAAACAAAACTAATATTTACTTACAAATTTATTTATATATTTGATTTTTATATATTAAATATTGATATTTATATATCAAATTTATTTATATGGGCCACATTATTTTTAGAATTATATAATCAATATTAAAATCTAAATCTTTAAATAAATTAGTTGACACAACAAGTGCAGTCACTACATGGTATTATATTACATCCCTATGCAACTTAATCCTAAGAATAGGATAACCATAACTTGGGCATATACATATACAAACAAATGTTGCCCAGTGCTGAACGAATAGCTAGGGTGCTGGCATTTGGTACCAGAGTCTGTGGGTTCAAGTCCCACTATTCGAATGGATGTTTGTAGCTGTTCAGAATTGGCTTGCAGTAGGTCCTGGTCGAATTAGCCCTTGTGTAGCAAAATGTGAACGCAGCACACCCAACCAACCAACAAACGTCAACCAGGAGTCAAAAGGAAAGAACAATATATCTGAGAATGGATGTTAAAAAAATAGTCCTTGCAAAAATTAGCCAACAGAAATAATTTCCAAAAGAAAAGTTAACTGTCCCTCCTGCATTTAAATCTTTCACAACATAGGACACAGAATAAACAACAGTTGATAAACAAGGAAACTGATCAGAAAATTTATATGAAAATTTTGAGCTCTGATTTTTCATTTCTTAATTTTTGATTAAAGGAAAAATGAAAGGGGAAGCAAACTAAAAAAGAAAAAATAAAAAAAAAATTAGCATTAATAAGCTAGATGAAGTGACATTTAAAAAAAAACTAACCATACAAATTTTCAAATGGATTTTAACTACAAAAATATTTTTTAAAAAGTTTGAATTAATATCATAAATAAAATATGTTTAAACTGACCATTTAAAAATATCATTTGTAACAGAAATATATCTTAATATAAATTATGAACTTTTAAAGAGCTGAAAAGGGAAAAATGTCTTTGAGATTTCAAAACTATTGTAAGAATTTTTTTTTGCGGCAGACAATAAAAATTTTAATAAGCCAAATGTACTTGCCTTATGCCTAAGAAAAGCATTGCATTCTTGTTCTACATTATAGTTGATGATTCTTGACATTTCTTCTTGCCAAATTTTAAGACCATAAATGCTTACATAGTCTTGTATATATTCGAACGATCTTCGAAAGCCATCCATTTTTTGTCCTATTGCTTCTAATTTGGGCACTAGTTCACTGGACTAAAATGGTACAGCATAAATTTACTTATAATGACACTTATAACATATAGAAATTAATTTAGGCTGAAAAGGAGAAACAAAAATCCACCTTAAAAAAAAAAGACCAAAACATACATTTGGCTAATAAATCAGCACAGTCATAACTGGGCATCCCATTGATTTAATATAGTTTGAAACTATATTACTCATTAAATCAGAATTGATACATGGTAACAGTCATATTTCTCTGACAAAAGAAGTTTTTTTTAGCTTTTGAAACATCAATGCCTTTAATGTATGCAAATGATACATACAAAGCTAAATTCTTTGAATCACTTTTATTTTTGTAACTATGAGGCCTGAGAAGGCCTAGCAGTAGTGCGTTGGACTTGAGACTGGGGGTGCTCAGTTCGAATCTCAATGAACACCATTAACCCCTTAATGATTGCATAATTTTCAAGAAAAAGGTAATAAAAGTGTCTATTTTTTCTGGAGGATTCCATTTATTTCTTGATCTGCCACATCTAGTTAAAAAAAAAATAAAAAATTCTCAATTACATTATAAGTAGTCTGGTGCTGCTATCTGGTATGAAAAATAAGAAATAAAAAAATTTCAGGGTACATGAAATGAATCATTTTAATCTTTTGATGTGTTACTTTTAAACACTCCATCCTGGAAATATCATGGGCACAAGAAATAGAAGGGGAAACCTCCCCCCATAATTTTGACAGGAGTGAGAAGGAAGTGGTTAAATAACTTTGTGTCTAGGACAGATATAGGCATGTAAAATCTGTGTTAAATCTGTAGACCAAAAAGTCTTTCTATAATATCAGAGAGGGAGGGAAAAGGTACGAGCCCCCAAGATGCCACCCCTGGGGATGCTCGGTCTAATTGAGGTGGCATCGGCGGGAGGGGGTTCACCCACACTCTGCCCCCCTTGAAAGTAACCAACACTTCTCATAGTTAAAGTGTGAATGTCTTCACTGACAAGTGCCTGACATTGGGAAACAACAACATATTTGTAACTACAACTATGTGAAAAATGCATGCTTGTGATAAGATGCTTTCTAACTGAGAAATACTTAACAAAATGCTAAAATGTTTCTACACTTAGTTTTACTCCATATAAAAATAATTTTCTTTAAGTATCAAAAGCATATGTTTGAATTTTATTTTGTATTTTATCCAATTGGAATTTTAATGGGAAAAGACAGACATTAACTTTATGCAATCGTGATTACCTTTTAACTAATTTCGTAAACAACACTATAAATAACATGCAGAGGGAAATAAATTGTAAATACATCATGAAATCAGACCAAAAGTTCTTTCCTCCATAGAATCCTGAAGGTTAAATATATTTTGATACCTAGGTAGAAATTTTATAATTGGATTTAATACCTATTGAACTTTTTACAGCAAAATTTTTATTCCTAAAAAGTTCTTATTTCCTTAACAGTTTTAGATAAAATGTACTCAATAGGTAACTATTGTTCTTGTATTTTTTGTTCTTATAGTTCTGATATTTTTTTAAAACTATTTTTACCTTATGAGAATAAAGGTAGCAAAATAATCAATGCACAACTTAAGATGTAAAGCAAAATCATAAAAAGTAAATGAACTTCTTAAAAGTGACACCACTAACTTTGACTTTAATTAATTATTTTTTCTTTCTTAAACATACAGAAAAAGGAGAAAGAGCTATATAGAAATAATACTTTAACATCAGATATTTTTTTTTTTTTTTTTTTTTTTTTTTTTGTGTGTGTGTGTGGGGGGGGGGGGGTGTTTAGACTGGTAATCAGCACTCCTGGTTTGAACCTCACACATACAGCTTAATATTGATTAACTATAACAACTATAATAAGAACAATTCAAATTTTAGATTTTTACATGTAGCTTATTGTACATTAGGTTTTAAATTATATTAGGATATTTTGGAGTAGCAGTTTTAAAATATAAAAAAAAACTTACATGAAAAAAAAAATTTCAAGTAGCAAAATTTAAAAATTTTTCCTGCTGCCTTACACAACAGAATTTCATTAAATAAGAACTATTTTAACCACCAGTACTGCATTTCCAACATCTATTAAAATAAGAAAATAGAATACTATCATTGAATGATTTAAATGGCATACTATGATGTGGAAACTTACTTTTGCTTTTGGGTTGAATACTAATCCTTCATGTAAAGCCACGGCTATTTTATGAACAAGCTCCTTGCGAATGCCATCCTCAAGCAGCTGCTTGGGATCTATTTGAATGATTCCTACTAAAGTGCGCTTCATCATTAAAATACCTTCAGTAAATACAGATATGGCATGAGTATATTTTGCTACCTAGAAAAAAATTATGAATATAAAAAAGTTATTCAATTTTTATACCTATGAAGATAAATGTATTATTCTTTCATGCAATCATAAATATTTGAAACTTTTATGCATATCAGACAAAAAATATTCTGCTTTTATTTTCATTATCTAAAAGTAAATTTTCTGTCAAACATTCATGATATTTAAGATAAAAGACCACTTATTCTATTCATAATTCTAACTGCTTTCAGTTTCTCTGTTTTTAACTATATCACAGCAATTATAATGTATTAGAAATATGAAAACAGATGCATGTATCATGTGTTTATAGACACAACAATTTAATGCAATACATATGCATTTCATGAATGTTCAGACAGCAACCACCAATATTATACCAGTAACAGGCAAATCATACACAGTGAACATACAAAAGAAGCAATTCTGTAGAGCAGGTATAATTTTTTAATTGTAAATATTAAACAAAATTTTTTAAGCACATACTGCCTTTCTCAAATAGCAAATCAAACACCTATTTATCATGACATAAAATACAAAATGCTTTTAAAGATAAAAGAAGTAAAAACTATTGTTGTATAAAGGAAGCATATAAATTCTACAAAGACAAGAAATTCAGAGATTTTTATAATATATTGCCCATGCATAATTAATATATTTTTAAAAGTCTATGATAGTTATAGCTGCTTATAATTTTATTTAATCCTAAAAAAGAATAAAAATGCATACATTTTGCACACATGCACATACATGTGTATATATATATATATACATATATATATATATATCATCACCTCATTGTAAGAACTAGGTAACTCGATTCTTAAAGTTCTTGAAAATCTCAAATGTCCACTTCTTTCAGTGAGAAAATACTCGTTCTCTTTGTCTAATTATTAGACTAGCCAACCGAGGGCATTAGATTAGCAGCAAAGTGAGTTGTCTAGTTACTGCATTCAATTCTTGTGTAAGTTAGCTATAACTAGCCAGATATCTCAAAAATAATATTTTTCGAGTTACCTAGTTCTTGCATTCAGGTGATGATATATATATATATATATATATATATATATATATGTGTGTGTGATAATATTACCAACTACCTATAATCGCCCATTCTGTACTTCATCTCTGTCCTGGTAACCCCTCCTTCTTGTCTTGGCGTAAACGCTTCGCCTTCCCACATATTAACTTCCTCCGCCAATTCTGGCAACCTCTCACCTAATTCTATTTTGGAACGCTTTGCGGGAGACGCTGGACTGGCTCGAAGCGAGTAAGATGTGTTGCTTTATTCTTTAATAAATTCGTTTGTTCCTGAAGCTGACATTATTATCCAGCCACGATGTATGCTCCTATTTCATGAGATGTCCATTTCGGACATTTCATATATATATAGTCAAAACCAAGATAAGATACATAGTCTTATGAACAGAGGAGATATATATTTTAAAATTAGATTAATTTTAACAAAATGTATGAGGCATGATAAATTTAGTTACCACTTTTTTTACAATTTTTACTTTCCTCAGGTATTTTAGCAGGTTTCAGTGGGTATTTTATTTGTATTCATATGAGACTAATCACAATTTTTAATAATCCTTAAAGATCTATGCATACATTTTATAAAAATTAAAAGAGTTTAAAGTATTACAAATGTTTCAGCCAAACTTTCTTGAAATCTACAATTCTGAACAAAGGCACAGGAAAGTAAAAATTAATTAATTTAACTCCTACATCATCCCAAAATAATTCCTTCTGAAATATTTTTATTTTATAACAATTTCTTACAAAAGTGAAACCATAACACACTTGCCAACCTTTTGATATGAGAATTCAAAAAAGTTGCTACAAAATTAAGTTGATTATAGAAAAAAATTGAATACAAATATGTCCTTTTGAGAATAATGTATGAAAATTATTCTTATTACAGAGATGCCAACTAGACACTTTCAGGAGTACCCAACTTAATTCAAAAAGAATTCTAGTGCTTTCTTCCTTCCTTAGTACCAATATTTTCACCACCCCCCCCCATTTTATTTACAAATTCAAGCATCAAAGTGAGTGTACCCATACACGTACATGCAAAACCTTCCAAATTTTTTAGTTTACTTGCATCCATCTATATATATAAAACGCGTAGGTATGGGCACAAAAATAGACGATATACCTACACTTCGAATGGCAATGGGTGCAACTACCAGATGTAAACATTAGCGGCTGTCCGCAATTTGCAACTGCGTGTCAACATCGATTTACGCACTGAAATCAGGAATGCTCGAAAGCGAGCTGCACGATCAAGTGAAAATTGGGAACTGTCTCAAGAAAGAAAGCGAAGAAGAAATAATTCATTAAGAGAGAGGCGTGAAAGAGAGAGAGCATAAATGATCGCGAGGTTATGCTTAACAGTCGCCGGCATAGCAACTGATAGCCAGTAATAGTTAATTTTCTACACTTTTTTCAGTCCTTGCTGAATTTTTACTCCATTTTATAAGTGAAGAAATTTTCCAAACAGTTTATTATTTGATATGATTAGGTGTAGATATCTAAATGGGGAACAACAGCACATACAGAGAGTGATGTAACCCATGCCATATTTTAGAACTTGCTGAATTTTTACTCCATTTTTTTTAAGTGAAAAAATTTTCCCCAACAATTTTTTATTTGATGTAATGATAAAGTGTAGATATCTTAATTTTGAAAAATAGCACATACAGAGAGGGATGTAATTTATAAAATCATTGGTGTTGGGTTTCTCAGTCTTATCTTTAACTCTGTTCTAAGTAATGGAAATTCACATTTTTTAATCACGATGTTTCAGTACCAGCCTTATAGAAAATACCCCTTAACAACGTATATTTACGATGGCAGGTAATGGTAACATTCCTTACATATGTTACTTTCAGTCGAGTTGATTTGCAAAAGAAAATATAAAACTAAAAGCGACCAAGCTGGTCATGCAGTGGCTAGTTAACTATAATTTTCTGAAGGCATTAAAACAAACATTGCAAGTATGATGGCTATCAACCCTTCTCTACTATACCAGGATATTCCAAATGAATAATTTATTTTGTGTTCGCAGGAACAGATCAAAAATCATACATAGTCATGCAGACAATATTAAACAATTTGCCTGGAGTCTGGAACAACAGTTTAAGCTATACATTAATGCCTAATTTTGAATTTTACACTGTTTGAAAAAATAGCTCCCAAGGAATGCCAAATAAACAAGCTCTGCTCACAAAAATTTGGTATGGATAAAGTGAATGTGGCAAGCAACCAATGATTCTTGTGGATTAAGTATGAATGTCTTCATTAACAAGCACTCTGCTTTGGAAAACAACAACATTGCTATGATTTTCTTCTATAACAAAAGTAGATGTAACTAATTTCAACTGTTTTTACTTGTTACCAATAATTCAAATATTTTTTTAGATTCTTACACTATGTAATAAACTTTAAAAAAAAAAAAAAGAGAAGAGACCTTACTTGCAAAGTTCATTTACTTCTAAGAAAATATGTAAAAAACTGTTTTTTGAACATTAAATTTTGAAACAAATTCATTTTTTCATTATTTTGAAACAACTGATAAACATAGCAAGTATTCCAGACATCTTCTAAACAAAAAAATAAAATTAAAGATCGCAGTTAGACAGTAGGATAAAGTATGAGCACATAATAATAAGACCCAATGTATAAAAACCACTCATTGATCATTAAACTCTGTAAAAGCATCAAAATTAATTACAAACCTTATATCGTTCATCAAGTTGTGCATAAGCTTTTAACTGATCCTTCATGAGCCGTGTAGGAACTTCTTTGATAATACTGGTTTGTAACTCAATTATTTGGGCCATTAATCCAAACATAGTTTCGGGAATAATGTGCAAAACTTTACGTACATAAGAAACTAGTTCTCCTGAGTAATACTGGGACACAGATAACAGGTCAGGGCTAGAAGCTTGATTAATACGAAGAAGGGGCAGATCTAATGCTGATGCAAGCTAAAAAGAAAGGAACTATTGATAAAATTTAACTTCAATAAATAGTCATTCATAATAAGTAGTTCATATGACACAACTAGCTGAATACACGTGCTTTGCTATGGAGTACATTCAAATTAAATACAATGAAAATGTATGCAATTAATGCCAAAAATAAAACAAAAAAATATATTTATAATAAATACAATGGTCAATGTATGCAATTAATGGAAAAAAATATATTTATAAGGAAATTGTAATGAATATTTTTATAGACAAAATAATGTAGAAGAAAATATTCAAATTAAATACAATAGTCAAAATATGCTATTAATTTGTATGTTTAATATCCATAAAACATACTAATTTAAATTAAATTCTTAAAAAACTTCCACCTCAATTAGTCTAGTAGTTGAATTTTATCTTTCACCAAATTTTAATATTTTTTTGTCAATTTATTTCATTGTTATGCACTTGACGCAAAATTAATTTAAAATATCACAAAAAGAAAAGAAACCATGTGATCAGCATTTAATAAATTAAATTCTAAAAATTAATCTTTAAAAATTCACCAAAAATCAGAAAATGGAGGTGAAGATTCAAAAAAGATTTCATTTTAAAGGAATTTTTATGATCTTTTGTGTGATATAAATTTTATAACCCTCAATTTTTTTTAAATGCAAACTTAAAAAATGTTACAAAAACAGCTTAAAAATTTAATTAAATCTAAGAAATTTTTTTCAAAGATCTTTGTTCGTGCACCCCTACACTATAAGAATCTCCATGCAAAATTTCAACCTTTAAGTCCAGTGGTTTGATCTGTGCATTATCAGTCAGTCAGTGAGTCAGTTACGGAACTGTTTTACATATATATTGCTTTGAAAACAGTTCTGGAATTAAACTATAAAAGATAGAAACTGACATATCTGCAACAACAAAATGTTTAGTTTTCAAGAAAAGGGAATGCTTCTGCTTCTTTTCATGAAATTTTTTTTTTTGAAACTATAAATCATGCTTTGTAAAATATATAACAGCAGTTAAAACTTCAGCTGTTAAATAATATAGAACATAAATTACTAATTAAATATTAAAAAATAATTTAACTTGCCAATGTCTGAAGAATTTGGTAAAGAAAAAATATATTTTTTACCACTATTAAATGTAACATACTTCCTTTGCAAATAGCAAACAGTAAGTGCATAATTTACTAATGAAAGCAAAACATGACTTCACCACCTTTGAGTACTGTTCTAAGCATCCTTACCAACAGCAATAGTAATTTTAGAATACGAATACAATTTTCAGTAGTTTATAAATATTAAATCAGCAATTTTTTCAGGTTTCAAGCAGAAACAAGACCAAAATCTGCCAGTTTTCTACAGGATTTTAGAAAATATACCTTTTACAAATTCTTTCAAGATAAGACACAGTTTATACACATCTGAATGCTTACATGTGTGTGTAAATAAATATGCAGAGGAACATTGACCTATCATTTTTCAAGGGACCAATTGTACTGAATGATAAATGTGGAAAAACTATGGATGAGGAAACATAACAAAGAAATATTATCATTGGGACTGGATGAAATAAACAACACATGATGAATTGGAAAATGATGAATTGGCAGAACGAACGATCGTGGTTCCATTGTATATATATTTAATGAGTGTGTGCATAAAATACATTATGCTGTTATGTTGCTTGCTTAGCACCAAGTTTCAAATACAGTGGAATCTTGATCGATCGTTTTCCGAATCATCGTTTTCCCATATGTGTTGTTTATTTCACCCAGTCCTGATGATCATATTGCTTTGTTATGTTCCCTGATCTATCTTTTTCCGCATTTATTGCTTAGTTCAGTTGGTCCCTTGAAAAACGATAGATCGAGATTCCACTGTATAATATTTTAATGAGTCATTTTTTAAAAATGAGAAATCATTTTAACTGGCAGAAAACTTATGGAATAACTATGCTTTAAAAATCTTAGGAATGGATATCTGAGCTTGTCTTCAATCAGAATGATGAAGTAATCTTAATATGAAATTACATTGATAGAACTTATAAGCAATTGTCAATATAAATATAATTATGTACAAATTTATCATCATTTACTTTTTTAAATAGATGCAAACTGTTAAATGTAGAGAAATGCAGAGATCAAATAAAATTAACCGTAATAAGTTCAAAATATCAGAAAATTACTGTATGAAAGTTATTTGAATAATCAATAGTCATACAGACAATATGCATAAATAGAAAAAATAATTATAAGTGCTTAAATTTACAACTAAGTTCAGATATTTTTACATACAATTTATATGCACTTATAAATGTGTAAACTATGTTACTCATAAAACTTGATATAGAAAAGCAATTTAGACTATTTTCCAGATAATTAAATAGAGAACATGGAAAGAAATAAAACACATTAGTTCAGAATTTTGAATTGATATAAGTACAAGTTATACTATTACTGCAAGTTATTTTATTATTACATACCATAATTAAAAAAAAAAAATTCATGAATCCAGGGGGCAAAACAAGTGCTCAGTCCTATTTGTATAATCAGAATTTAACTGCATTCTGTTTAGTTTTTATTGGTTCAATAATAAATTGAGATTAAAAATGTAAGCTAATTTATGGATAATTCCAGTTAAAATGTTTTCAAGTAATAAAGCATCAACAAATAAAATAATAAAAGCTACTAATAAATGCTAAAAAAAAATATGAATATGAATACCTTTAAAAAAGTTGCTCGCAATTTTATGGCTAATGTAGGATCTTTTTTAATTCCTTGTTGCATATATGCAGTGTAACTAAAAAACAAAAACAAAAAAACTTCCAATTTAGACATCAGAATTACATATTTGACTTTTAAACACAGCCAATATATACCATATGAAATAATATATACATATAATTATACGTAAAAGTTTATTCTCTCATTTTCTCTCTGATAAGTGGTTTATTTGGATAGCATGGATCCATTACTCTATTTTACTTAAAAAGTCTTCATCCCCCAGTGCCTTTTTAAAAAAAAAAAAAATATTTTATGACAAAAACCACTCACTAAATGTGGATTTTTTTCTAAATGTGGAGGCACTTGTCATAAGACATTTGCCTTTTGTTATTCACCACGAACTCTTGCTGGTACTTTATTATGGGAGCACCATTTATGTGAGCCAGCATTGTTCCCTATGAGGGAACAACACAGTAACAAACAAGCCTAATTTGAGATTTGAACCCAAGCTCATTAGATGGAAGCTCACGATACTAATCACTATACCACGAGGGCAGGGGAAAAAAAAAAGCCCACAGCACACGGTGTTGCCTGGTGGTCAACCCCCCCAAGTACTGACTGTGCCTGATGCTGCTTGACTCTATTGAATATTCCCACTTAAAAAAAAAAAAAAAAAAAAAATATATATATATATATATATATATATATATATATATATATATATATATATATATAAGAATAATTTTTTAAGTTTAGGACCATGGATTCTATCAGCTGATGTGTTCTTGCTTACACAAAGTATACCACAGAAGATTAATGTCAACTGAAATTTTAAAATAATCCTTTGAAAACACATTTCTTCTATACTGTATTTTTAGCTACATGTTTGGCAAGTTAGGCCTTTATTGCAGAGAAGATTTCTTAATATTTTCCCATTTCTCTCACAAGGCTGTCATAAATTACCCTTTCAGAGAATTATAAACTTGACTTTTTTCCTTCATTTAATTTAGTATAATGACTTTAAATTTCTGTCAGTGAAACTTAAATTATTTTTATCTCAATACATTTGTTACAGTTATTAAATATTGCCATTTTGGCATACAGATATACAATATATCATTCTAACACCTGAGAATTTTCCTTTTTACCATTCTCATCTTAACACCCTAGAAAGTTACATCATACTTTTCAAAGAAACTGTGCAAGATGTAAGTGTGCTGAATTTTGGATAATATTTACATCCCTATAGAATGGCAATGACTCAGATATTACTAATATACTAAGCCAGAGCTCCGCAACCTTTTATCTTCCACGGCACAACAACGTTTTTTTCGATAATTCCGTGGCACACCACAAGAAAAAGCTTGCAAATATATAAATTACAATAAATACGTATATATTTTTATTAGATAAAAAAACACAACAAAATATCTCTATGTATCAAGATAATTATAATCATTTAAGTTTTATATAATTCATTTTGAACTGTACACTAACATAAGAACAAAAATATAAAATTATAGATTACAAGTAAAAAAAATTTTTCTTAAAATTTTTATATTAAAATTTGTTTTTTGGTCTTCACTTAAGCCTAATAAATCAAAGTTAATTTAAACATAACTAATTTATTAATGAGATATTTGAGATTATTTTGATAAATGTGCATTTTATATTTGACTCTATACTAGAAAGAGCTACAGTTTATGGTCAAGGCCCATTAAATATGATCGTTTGTCATTTTCAATTAGAACCAGTGTCGAAAAACTTTGTTTGCATAAGTATGTCATCGAAAATGGGAGCAAAATTGCAATGGCCTTGTCAGAAATTTGTGGATATTCTTTCTTAACTGAAATCCAGAAATATGACGCTCGAGCATACATACAATGTATGGCTAACAACATGTTTTTGTTTTGTGTATAATTTCGACTCACAAAAATTACATATTAACAAAAAGTTAGAGGAATATTTTACTTAGAAAAATTTCTATTTAATAGGGTGGTTAATTTTTTTATTATCATAATCGATAAAATTACCACGGCACAGTCAAGATCACCTCGTGGCACACTAGTGTGCCACGGCACAGCAGTTGCGGAGCACTGTACTAAGCAAACATCCCCTTTTGCTGATTTTATTTGGTTACAAATAGCAGAAATGTTTTAACAATAAATTTGTTTCCAAAATAAATTTTAAAAAAAATACTGAAACTTATTTTTTTCAATCAAACATTTGTAGGTTGCTTCAGCACAATGGACAAAAATCGTTATATAACTATGTTTGAAAGGTAAGACATGCTTAATCATATCAGAAAAGCTAACATTTTCTCAATAAGGAGTATATTTTCAGCCTCAAATATTTTCTCTGTTATTGAATGCAGTTTCATTAAATTTGGCTTAAATACACACCCAAACAGAATAACAATAAGTATCTTTGAAAGTTATGCAAAAAATTAACTTATGGCTGCTCATTCTGAAAGAAATAAATGTATTGATAAAAAATAGCATCATTACATCCAAAAGAGAATTCCAGTTTTTTAAGCCTTTAATTTAAAATATTGCTTATTCATATAAACTTTGTTATGGAAGAAAATCTCAACAATATTTTTTGATAATGAGGGCCATACAATATTTTTTGATAATTAAGTGATCTATCTGCAAAGATGAAGATGGCATAAGACAATAAAATAGCATGATTTGAAATTTAAAGATAACACCTTAAAATAATTTCCTTTAACTTAAAGATAATCCTTAAAATAATTAAAATTATTATAATGGTTTTTTTTCATTTCCCTTTCTCTCTACTTCTTAAATACTGGAAATAAAAATTAACACTCTCTTTAAAACAACTTCTATATTTCAAACAAGATTTACATTATTAATATGTTTAAAACAACATACCTGTCTATAATCTCCCAAGCATAAGACAAATCAGCAACCATTTCCAATGTTATTAAAACTTCTTCTTTTATATTAATTGTTCTCAACATCTGATGTAAAAATTTTCGAGTATCTTCCAAAAACTGTTTAATATGTAAATTGCTTTCAAGCTGATGAAATTCTTGTACCTATTAATAAACACATCATTTCAGTCATTTCTTATTAAATTAATTTTAATATGAATTTTACAGTATTTTTGTAATAATTTTTATAAACAAAAAATTCTCTACAATTACTTAAAAAACATGTCTTTAATCAGACTCAGGACCATAAACAAGAAAGTAATTATTTTAAATCTGGAAGTTTAATATAGAGGTCTGCCAGAGAAACTTGGTAGTATGGCTTTAGAAATGATACTTTGTGATAAGTCTAAGATAAGGAAACAGACCACAGCATGTCTGCTACATAACTGTCTGTATTTAAAAACCAATGAAAATTGAGGTAGGCATATACATCAAATTTAATATGTAGCATTGATGATGTAATCCTTTTTTTTTAGTTATATAAATAGCAATATGATTGATCTTAATATTTATTATCACTTACCTATTATTTTAATAATAAATTGTGACAAACAATTGCAATAGTGAAATTTAGCCATAACTATTAAATATACATATGATAATCACAGAACCACAAACAATTTCCTAGACAATGAAACATGAAAAAAAATTCACAACATATAAAATTTCATACATTGTTTTCAAATTATAAAAAATAATGGTCGTGTTATGAGGGGTACCAGAGATACCCCACAGTGTTGTGAGCAAAAATGAGAGATGAACTCCAATAAGGTAACTAACAAGTCATCACAATATACAAATCGACAAAACATTTTATTTACACTATTTTTATAGTAATTAATAATATTGAATGATTTCTTGGCTATGTAGTTTAAAAAAATAAAAAAAAAAAAAAGACTATTCTTTCTGCTCCCTTGGTATTATTCTGGATCAAACAAAGTTAAATAAATTTACAAATTTACCAATCCACCTATTATAGCATTATTTTTTTGAGAGATTTGACCAACCAGGGGACTATTGTGGTTGCAGCAGCTCACAGCATCATGCAATTTGATGAGGCCCATCTTTTAAATTCTGGGGTTGTGGCAGCAGCTCGGGGTCATTGCACCGCTCTTACTCCTCTCGAAAAAACTCAGTATCCTTTAGTAAAACTCACTTATCCTTTTTGCTGCCACCTCCCCCAGGTTAGTCTCCCCTAAATTTATTCCCATCTCTGGCGTTTGATTCATGGCAGGTTGATGTGACATCTTCCTATGATTCACCAGTGTGGGTTTTTTATTTATGAGAATTTGGAGACAACCCCCCCCCCCCTTGTATGTTCATGGAAATTTTGGGGGTGCATCACTCCTGTATTCCTAAGAATTGAGGGGTGCATGGTTTCCCAGAAGAAGTTGGGATAGCCCCTCCCTTCGTGCAGATCCTCCAATATGGCCAGATTATAACTGCGAAATTCCTGCTTGGATCAAGATGTCGAAATCACATCCTGTTGGAAGGAATTGAAATGTCCCAATGGAGATATCTTCACAACAGCTCAGTTCATAATGAAAATTTTTGTGTGAAACAAATATGCTGATTTTTAAATTGTTCAGTGTAATCACAACTGCTTTATGTCATATGTCATAACGGTTAGCATCTATCATAGTAGAATTCCCATGGAAAAAATAATAATTTGACTGGAAATTTGTAGATGCATAACTGCATACATGATAAACAGATTAGAGAATGATTATATTATCAAGTGCCATCATGTCTTATCTCAACTATAATTTTCAACAGGAAGCATGAAATGTTACATTACAATTTTCTTTTTAAATTTATTTTCTGCAGTAAAATAAAGTCCATTTTTTATAACAAAAGGATAAATTTGAAGGGTATTTCAATAGGCAAGAAAAAATTAATAATTTTATTTCATTCATCTGTAGTTATATTTAAATTTTCTCATATTTCTCTCACCTGGCAAGCTCCTTAGATAAGTCATTTGTCCTAAGCATAGTAATGCTTAATTTACTTTATAAAGTCTTTGATCTAGGTAATCTTAGTTCCTGTTTTTGACATTACATAATTATTAACACACGCTTCATATACAGTTTTGAGGACACGTCAACCCATACATAATTTCCAATAATAAAATTACCCATTAAACAACTGATCTTCAGAGGTAACAAGCATTCAGCAGTTGATTGATTACAAATTTTTCCACACATCACCTTCAAATTATTTAATTACTGAAATAATAATGCTAATGCGTTCTCATAGAATGTACATACATATAAAATATAACTATATCTGTAATAAAAATTACCTCTTTTAAGGCCTCAATAAGTTGAACAATTTTTCTACCGGTAGCAGTAGCATCATCATAATTCAAAGTCTCTATGCGGTTTGCCATGTCTTTAAACCATGCTTGCAAGTTTTCTTTGGAAAAACAAAATCAAACAATGAACAAATATTACAGTACAATGATTAAGAGAACTTAGTTTCAAGTCAAATAAATATACCATTTTTTTCCACTCGTGTCAAAGGCTTAGTCCCAGAGAAAACATCGCCCAACTCAGACATTCTCTCAGTGCTTTCAGATTTTAGTTTGGTCCATTTTTCATGCTTTTCAGATAATAACTGCTTAAAGAGCTACAAAAAAAAAAATAAATAAATAAATAAATAAAAATAAAAAAAATAATAATAAAAAATATGAAGTAAATAAAAGTTTAAAAACAATACCTATTTCTAGAAAATGAAGCTCCAGTTTGAACAAGGAGTTTTAATATCAATATCAAAGCTTATATTTTTGCAAGAATTAAAAATTTCATGATTTTAAAGATTACATTGCGGGGGTTTTCAATCTAATGAAAATTTCCACAATAATACTCAATTCTCCTTTTAATGGAGTTAAAAAATTGAAGATGAACCTACTTGTTAAACAAAATAAATGAAACAATGAACTCATTCAGTTTGCTCACTCACATGGTTTATTTAGGAATGAAAAAAAAAATCCAATAACCAACAATAATAATCATAAAAAAAAAAAGTTTTCCTCACAATATTTGCATTTGGTTGTTTGATACTTTAAATTGCTCATGTTACTTTATATATAAATATATAATTATTAATATTGCAATAATATTGATTCATTGTTAAATGAATAGCAACTCACTAAATTATCTTAAATTTCAAAAGTGACAAATAAAGGATACAAAAATATATAAACATTTCATTTCTCTTATTCAAGCTACAAATACAGCAAATTATCTACATAACCATACACCATAACAGATTTGCAATTCATCAAAATAAACTATTTCTTGTAGAAAACACACAGGAATGATACTGCAATCTTTAAATGAGATCTTTATATTCTATCAACCTATACCTTTATATTCTATCAACTATTTATTTCCTATAAATAACACATATGTTAGCCTATTTTTATGATGGCCTACAAAAAAAAACAGAAACTTACTTCTTTCACTTTTAGTTCAAACTGTGCAGTATACAATAATAGTTGAAAGATTTGGAGGGGATTGTGACGACAATCATTTAACACTTGATCTCTTAGTTGTCTACATCTTTTATTTCCTTCAGAAGCTGAAATTAATTATGAAAACATAAGTTATTTTTATGTATAACAACAATCATTTAACAGAATAGTAAGAGAAAAATGCTCAATAATATGAAAAACTTTTGGATTCTGGCAAAATGACAGTTTAACATACAACCCTACAATTGATACATCTGACATAATTCAAAAGAGTACGCTGCAAAGTTTAAATATACCTTTAGATCTCAATAAGCTTTTTTTTTTTTTAAATAGTGTTATGAGGTTTATCAAAGTTTAATTAGGGTCTGACCAATAAATAATTGCCAAATGTAGCAAATTGCTTCTATTTTAATATAATTATGGTATTTAATAGAATAGTACACCATATAGAACAGATCATTCACTTGAGTTTAGAAATAATAGATCAAGTTTTAAATTATAAAACCTTTCAATACTAGGGAATCGGGAGAAGTATGATACCACAGACCTGAGCTTTCTAGCATGGTCTGTACTCTCAAGCTTAACCAACATTGAAAGTTAAACCAAACTCATAAAATTAACTTGACATCAGCACTTTAACAAATGGACACCAATTTGTCATTATGGTTTATACACAATAACAACAATGTCACTTATGTTAAGCATGATATCACATATAATTTTTTGATTTTCATTTCAAAAAGGAAATATGTCTTAACTCAAAGTGGCTAATTAAATATACATGGTGTGGTAGAAAGAACGTTCTCATTTGGAGCATCAATAACAAAAATACAAAGCAAGATAGAGAAAGAAATCTTTTATACCTGAGAAGTACATAGTATACCAATGTCATCCATTAAGTTTTAAAGATTACATCAGTTAAATGGTGACCATCATTTTCGATGCAGTTTTAAAGTCTCTTTCGGAAATTTTGCATGGATCTGTGAAACATGTTCTGCAGAATTGCCATGATTTCTTGCGTAACTGCCTTGAGTGCTTGCAAATTTGTTGGATGGTGTTGGTATACTTTTGATTTGAGATAGCCCCACAGAAGAAAAGGCACACACAGGCGGCAATTCTGCAATAATGTGGGACATGGTCTACAAATCCATGCAAAATTTCTGAAAGAGACTTCAAAACTGCATCAAAAATGACAGTCGCCATTTAACTGATGTAATCTTTAAAACTAAATGGATGACAGTGGCATATTGTGTACTTCTCAGGTATAAAAGATTTCTTTATCTTTCTTTGTATTTTTGTTACTGACATTCCAAATCAGAACGTTCTTTCTGCTGCACCCAGTATATAAAATCTCCTAAAGATTTAGACAAAAAATTGCTACAATATAGTATAAGAAAGTAATTCAAATAATCTTTTACAATGGGGATTATATTATTATTGATTTTAAATGAAGCCTAATATCTAGATTCTGGTGAAGACCCATTTCTGTTTATTTATAGTTTTCTATCGAAAAACCTTTCCCGCAAAGGAATATTGTTTATGCTAAATAAAAAAGCAATATACAGAGGAATATTTTGTATGCTAAATACAGAGAAGTATACAGAAAAATATTGAGTATACTTGTATGTATTTCAAAATTACAACATAAACATAAGAATTCACTTATAACACTACCTTCCATGTTCACATTAATCCTCCTAACTTTCGTATGAAGCCTACATCATTTATAGACCCAATTCATGGAAAACTTTAATATGTCGGTCTTTATAAGCCCCCCCTTTAAGTCTTTCAATTTATAGTTGCAGAATAATCTCAATAAGTTTTTCTTTCTCCAGTTAATTTAATTATACAGAAAAAAAGCTCCAAACCTTGTGATAATGCTACTGTATGCAGAAACATCCATCTCAGAGTAACATTACATTCTCTGGCGATATTTAAAAGCTTTGGAATATTATCAAGAACAACTTCTTCAGAAAGTGCCCCTTCCTTTAAAAGATGCTCCACTTGAGGAATCATCTTCACCACACGAGTATGATATCTCAAAGCCTATAAAATTTCACAATAATGAAGCAAGATTAAAAAATAAATTAAGTATTGATAAATGTGCTTATTTCTGTACGATTACCTGTTCCTTTACATTTGAAGACTCAATAGTATTGCTTAGTGCTTGTTTTGCAGCCTTGTAAGGGTCCCAAGCATCCACAAGATTCACGATTATTCCCATATATACACTAATAACCTGAAACATTTTAAACAACCAATTTATAAGGAATGTCAAATATTACATTGTAAAACAAGTTTCAAATAAATTCTTTCAAATGTTACTTTAATTGAAAAATTTGCAAAGAGAAAAAAATTAAGTATAAACACATGCTGCATTAAAAAAAACTGCTAAATGGATGTTAATTAATAGCCATCATGTTGAATCCTTGTCATTAGATCTGTTAAAAAAAATTAAAAATTACAGTTGTAATCTTAAATTTAGCAGAAAAAAAAATCAATTTTTAAAGAAATATGCTTCATACTGGAAGTTTATCCTGACACATTTTTTTTTCTTTTTACAAATATCTTGGTTTTGTTAGGTATTTTAGACATTTAGGAAAATTAATATGGCATTTTCTAGGAAAATTAAAGTAATGTATTGAAGAACTAAAGAAATTCCCCCCCCCCCAAAAAAAAAAAAAAAAAAAATTTATAATTTATTCTTTTTTTCCTCTTTTAATCAGAAAAGTATTACTTTATAGAAATACTAATAATGCTAATAAACTGTTGTCAGGAAAAGGGAACTGATTTTCTCCTCTCATGAATGAATATTTGCATTGAATTTTGATGCCAAAAATCAACATCCATCTTGACAAATGAAAATATTCCAAATTTATAAAAAACTGAAATAAGTTTGAAAATACATAGAAAAACATTTTACTTAAAATACAGTTTAAAAATTTGATGCATTATTCCTTTAAATTCAAAATGAAATAAAATATTACCCAGTTATCCGGAAAAAATTTGTCTACAATTTCTCTCATTTTAGCATGTTGATTATTGAGTATTTCAGGAGCGAAATATAAATTCACATACAGCATTGCAGCTTGAGTTGCTAAAGCAGTGCTCCTATGTTCAGGGAGAGGATATGAAGTAACCTATACCAAATAGAAAGAAAAATCTTACATATAATTATAATATAATGTAAGATATTAGAAGCATATCTACAGCATTGACAAAAAGAAATAAATATTTTGAAAAACCCAAGTTATAATTCTAATTAAAAAAAATTAAAGTTAATACTATAAAAATAGAATTTATTACAGGTAGCCCTCCTACAGCACGGCATCTTACAACACAGTTTTGCTCTAACACGATAAGATAAATTGCGGGAACCCTTGTATAACACTGCGACCTGCAACACAGTCTCGCTCTAACACGATAAAAAAATTGCAAAAACCTTTGTACAACACTGTACTTCTATACCACTAGATAACATGATTTTTGTTTAACACATTTAAAAACTAAATTACCTTAAAATAATGATGGGAAAGAATAATGAAGTATAGTGACTTTACATGAAAATGTATAAACAAATTATAATTTATTCATTTATAACTCTATAAAATTACATGAAGGCCTAAGCTTAGCCGAAAATCTTGAATCTTTTTTCTTGAATGCAGACCCGTCCGCTGAAAGAAGCTGAAAATTCAATAGGGAGCTGCAAAATTGTCTATCTCCATACTGTGAATCTACAATGACCTTGTAAGAACCAGCAAATAAACCAAAATTACAGATTTTTTAAAGAGGATAGATGGTGCAAAAAATTTAAATGAAGAAAAAGGTTCTGAAAGTGAAGGTGATATCGTTCAATCGAAAAAACGTTCTCGTTTGATTGTACTGAGCAGTGATGAGGAAGAAATTTATTAAATTAAGACTACATTGAATGAAAATATTTTTTTTCTTTTCATTTTGTGTTATACATACATTTATATTTTTAATAAAAATTAAGTTGCTTTAGTGGATTTTTTAAAAAAGTTTGTTTTTAATAAGTTTTTGGAACGTAACCCCTTTTTTGAGCTGTCTCTGGGTCTCATATAACACGGTTTCACACAACGCGGCATTTTCTAGGAACCTATCTACCGTGTTATAGGAGGGTTACCTGTACTTGAAAATCCCAAATTTCAGTTATTTGATGAAAAATTTATTTTTAAATTTATCTAGAGCAGGGGTTCTCAACCTTTCAGGCTCTGTGCCCCCCTTTGAACACTGATGTGAGGTCATGCCTCTCCCAACACCACCACCACATGTGGTCAATACAAGTAGTACAATCGGAATTTGAAATGAAGCTGGCTATTAAATAAAAATATAGAATAGATAATTTCATACACAAAATTTAATATTACTACACATATCTTAATTTGGAACATATGAAATCAAAGCATTAAATACAGATCAAATAAATTTGAGGTAATCGAGGATCTAGGTGAAGTCGACACGTAATACCAGTCACTTTCACAACATTAATAAGAGGGCTGACACTGTTTGTCCTTGACAAGTTTTTGAATATTAGGTTGTAACTGTGACAAAGCACACCTCAGGTCACTTTCAATGTCCAGCTTTGCTCGATATTTTGACTTTTTGTATGCTAATGCTGAAAATCCAGATTCACAGAGATAAGTGGATGAAAACTGCACTAACAACCTCAAAGCTTCCAAGCAACAAAAGAGAATTTGAATGGAGAAAGGGAAAAATTAATAACATAGGGAAAGCAGCTGAGTGAGAAACCATTCTCAAGCTCTTGCAGTGTTGCCAGACATACAACAATTATGTTCGTATGTTGAAAATACTTTATGGTTACATTGTGACTGCAAAATTGAGTACAGTAAATTACAGTTAGTTTTACTTTTTATATTATTTTTTTTTAAACTCACGCCTCCCTTGAAATTCTCCTACGCACCCCCAGGGGGCACACCTCCCAGGTTGAGAACTGCTAATCTAGAGGACTCTCTTTAGAGTTTTTATATTTTTATATCAAGAAAAATAAATAATAGTAAAAAGTAGTTTACATAGTAAAATGAATACTAACACATGACACACACACACACACAGCAAAAAGAAAATGTAAAATAAGTATATATAAAACTCATTCATACAATTAAATAAGAAATATTACACAGTAACACAAATTTTTTTTTAAAAAAAAGATTAATATTCATAATAAGAGTGGTATGTGATATCTCATTAATGAGATTTTTTTCAAAGCTCATTTCCTCAATTAATCAAAATCAAATATTTTTTTCTAAATTTTTTGAGATGACAGTGTTAAATATACTATTTCCTCATTTGACACAGGATTATGCATAAATACAAATTAAAATGGAGTCCATGAAAATATTTAGAACATGTACTAGATTCATAGCCTGCATAAATTAAAATTAAAGAAATCATTTTTAAATGATTTCTTATCATATGAATTATTGAGCCTCACTATTAAAGAAAAAAAAAGTTTAAAAGATTGTTGAAAGTTAAATCTACTAAGAATGAAATACATACTATTTCTTTAAATTTCTTTGGTATCACAATACAAAAGTATCAATTTAAAGAATTAGCAAACAGAACTCTATAAAACAAGAAATAAGAGAATAAGATTATCAATTCTGTAAAACATCTTTTATAAAAAAATGTTTTGTGTCTAGAGAAAAGAATATAATTGGACTGCTACACATAAATACAAGACTGCTTATCTCAAAATATATAAAATCAGAAGATATGAGTTCATACAATGCTTATTTCTATTACACTGATTGAATATCAGTAATAAAAAAAATCTAAAAGTATATCAAAGTCCAATTATTAAAAAGAGTCAATAAAATTTTCACCTCTCCGTACTAAAAATGAGAAAAAAAATAGCATTTAAAAGTTTACCAGAATGAAATCAATGAAAAATAATAATCTCCAAAACCTGGCATTTACATACATGTACATATATAATTCAATGGGTAGTAAAAATGTTAGGTTTAAATTAATTTTTTTAAGCAAAATTATCCATTACTTACAAGCATGATACAAAACCAGAGGAAAATACAGATAAACTCTATGAACTAAAATTAAAATTCAGTTACACCATTTATATACTTTTTTCAGCAATGCATCCTACCTGATTATATATATCATCTGATCTAAGTCTTCCAATAATCATACTGATAAAGGTGTTACTCAATGGAACTCGCCTGCATTGAGAAATACAAAGTAAGGTATTAAAATCATTATACAGTAAAAACTAAAGGCATAGCTCTAATTGCAACATAACAAGATAAAGTCTTAGTTTTCTTATTTTTTAAACTGAGGTAAGCAATACAGATTACAACTAATCTGAAATAAAATTCCTCTTTAAGTTTGTTATGCAGGAGTATCAGACTTCTCAGTCTGTGATATGTCTATTACTAGCTGAATACCCATACTTCGCTACGGAGTACATTCAAATTAAATACAATGGTCAATGTATGCAATCAATGCAGAAAAAAAAACCCATAAAAATATATTTATAATAAATACAATGGTCAATGTATGCAATTAATGCCAAAAATAAATATATATATATATATATATATATATATTTATAAAAAAATCATAACGGATATTTTTAGAGACACAATAATGTAGAAGAAAATTTTCAAATTAAATCCAACAGTCAATGTATGCAATTAATTTGTATGTTTAATATCCACAAAACATACGAATTTAAATTAAATTCTTAAAAAACTTCCATCTTAATTAGTCTAGTGGTTAAATTTTGTCTTTTATCATATTTTAATGTTTTTTGTCAATTTATTTGTTGTTATGCATGCGACGCAAAATTAATTTTAAGTATCACAAAAAGAAAAGAAACACCATGATCAGCATTTAATAAATTAAATTCTAAAAATTAATCATTAAAAATTCACCAAAAATCAGAAAATGGAGGTAAAGATTCGAAAAAGATTTCACTCTGAAGGAATTTTTATGATCTTTCTTGTGCTATAAATTTTATAACCATCATATTATTATTTTAAATGCAAACTTAAAAAAAGTTACAAAAACAGCTTAAAAATTTAATTTTAAAAAAATCTAAGAAGAATTTTTCAAAAATCTTTCTTAGTGCATCCCTACACTATAAGAAGAATTGCCATGCAAAATTTCAGCCCTTTAAGTCCAGCGGTTTGGTCTGTGCATTATCTGTCAGCCAGTCAGTCAGTCACGGAATTGTTTTATATATATAGATTACTGTTCAAAAAGAACAGTTCACCTTCAATGAGTTATAATCTAGATATTACACATCTATAATCAATGGTTTAAGAACCAAAGTTGTAAAAAATGTTTTTTAATCGAGATTATACCAGGAGCTATTTAAGCTAGATACAGTCAATAGCCTGAGTAAAACTCAAGACTAAAATTTACAAGTATTCAAAGCAATGTACTTGCAGATTAATATTATTCACCAATAATCATTATTATAAACAATTAACCAGCACAGAATGCTTTGCCAAAAATTTATATAAACATAAATATTGAAAAATTAATTCAAACACAAGCAGAGTATCAGTTTATTTCATCTATAATTAAAAATTGTGTTTCCCACTGCCAAGAATTTCAACCCAAAAAGCCTCAAGTCACTATGTCGGGCATTGTCAGGTGCAGTAGAGTCTCAATGGAGTGACAATATCTCTATTAACACTCCATTTATCTTAAGCATACATTCAAAATTTCCATTACAAAATAATTTAAAGAAATATTATAGAAAACATAAAAATCACATTTCTGAGTGGACTTAAGTAGCAAGTTGTATTTATATGCATATGTCATGGAAGTTGCAAATAAAATCTGGCCTAGACACTCCAATCATAACCAGTTAAGTCAAAGAATTGAATTCTGAACAATTGCAATTACAAGCTTTTAATACAATCTACTTAAATAAGAAATGAACAGTAGAAAATGAGAGTTTTCACTATCATGACAAAATGCATAGATTTGCTTATGAGAATACCTCTGAAACATGGGAAATCTTAAGCATATACATTTCCAGCAGCCATGTACCAGTTTTAACTTTAATTACCCTTAAACTGTGATTTCTACTTCCCATCTGTTAATTTTTTTAAAACATCTTTTACAAATTATACATAGTTATTTTTGTATTCTTCTTAAACTAGATAGTTCAAAATTTATATTACTAAAAAATATAAGAACAACGTTATAATAAATTGGTTTACTTTATTGCAATACTTTATTGTGTTACCTATTGCACTGTCCATAGAAGGAAAGTGCAATCAGTTACTGGAGTCTGGTGTGAAACAGATATCACTGCTGATCATGTATGCAATTGCACCTTTATCTTTGCTGTTATACGTAGACCTGAATTTGTCCATTCAAATAAGCTTTTACTTTGAAAAGGCTTCTGACATCCCATCAGCAGTGCTCTGTGCTTTTGGCTATACATAGACTTTTGTTGCACTAATATGGTCATGACAACAAAGACAATTGCGTTATCTACCATGAAATTTTAAATTTAGAATAGCAATCTTTGGACTACAATCAATCCTTTGATAGGATATAATACACATAATACTGCACTATAACAAACAAAATAAAAGTTATAGTGATTTTGCAGCATTTTCAAATCAACAGTTTTATGACATAATATAGTAAAAATAAAACAATGTAGAAAAAGATGATTTTAAAAAAATTACCTAAAATAATCATCAGGATAATTTGGTGGTCTTTTAGCACCAGGTGCTGCACTGTAACCAGTGCTTCTTAATAATTTACACACATCATCAATGTTGGAGTCCATACTAGATCTCTGAGCACTAAATTTTAAAAATTAGAAAAATGAGAAATATTACCTTTAATAAAAAGTATAAGATGTAAAAAGCTTAAACTAAAATTTTTTGATATATATATATATATATATTTATTTATTTATTTGAAACATAGTAAAAAAAATAATTATAGCTGAAACTACATTTCCTATTTAATACAGTCACAACTCTATAATTATTTTAAACTTATAAATGCAATAGTATGAAGTAGAAATGTTTATCATGAAAAATTAAATTCTTTCTTCAGTTCAAGGACAGTTAATAATACAACAAGAAAAATTGTAAATTTTGTATATGAAAATTCCAAGATACGATTTTTTAAATAAAAATTTTGAGTAACACCATAAAAAATTGATAAGAAAGAAAATTATAAATATTAAAGATAAGAAACTTAGATTAACTTTGAAAGAACTGAAACTTATCACATACAATTTAATGAAAGCTTGAGAATGATTTTTAATAGCAGCAAAAAAAAAAAAAAAAATAGTGATTATTATTTATGATTTATTAAAATCCTTTCTATCAGTAGTTATTAGCATTTTTTAAAAATATTTTGATAATTTTAGTTAACAAAGTCATAATTTACAGAACTATTACCTATATCGATAATAAGACACAAGCATCCTTTCTCTAATAACACCTTCAATTTTCTGGTCAATAACAAGTAAAATTACTCCACATAAAAACAATGCTTCACACTAAAAAAAAATATATAATAATAATAAATGCTTAAGTAAACAATATATATAAAAAGGTAAACAATTTTAAGAAAGTAAAATGTTGCACAACAAATATAAATCTATGGCAAACACATAGCAGTTAACATAAATATTTAATTTTGATAATTTAATACTTAAAGCATTACTAAAATAAATAATAAGGACAATATGCAATAGAAAAATAAATTGTATTTTTTTGTTTCCTTCGATTTTCAAACCTTAAAAAAAGACTGAATTAACAAAATTCTTTCCAAAATTTTAATTTAATCATATATATATATATATATATATATATACACACACACACAGTAGAATCTCAATCTATCGTTTTTCAAGGGACCGACTGAACTGAATGATAAATGCGGGAAAACGATAGATGCGAGAACATAACAAAGCAATAAGATCGTCGAGACTGGTTGAAATAAACGACACATACAGCAAAACGATGGTTCCGAAAACGATAGATCGAGATTCCACTGTATATATATATAATATGATTAGATAAATTTATAACATTTTATTTTCACATGTTAACAGGCATGTGTACCTCTTATAATTAATGTCAAACTTACGAATATATTAGTTTTTTAAACCCGAAATATAAGTTTTAGCTATACACATTCTTTAAACATTTCACAACAAACATGATGCATATGTTATAAAGTAATGGTCAATATCTGATTAACATTTGTATGAACTATACTAACTGAGCAATATATTTTCTTTTAAGTAATACTCATAACCAATTTACAAAATTCTATATATGAACAGAAAAGATAGCTTGGAGGATCAGCTTAAAGAAACAGAGAAACACAAACAAAATCTATAATTTCTAGCAGATCAAGCAACCCAAGTGTGTACTCTTAACTAAGTTAGTCAATGTACTTACCATTAATTGCTTGCCATCACCGTTAGCGAGTACAGTTTCAAGAGTTTGTTGGATGTATATACCTTCATCTAGATCTTCTAAGTATCTAGAAAATATATATGGTTTAAAAAATACTAATAATAGTATGCTGGACAGAAAGTTTAAATTGCATCAGATACATTTTTTGGCAGAAATATAATGGCTTAAGAAACTTTTCCGTTAGCCAGGCCCAAGCGATAAATTGCCAACTCTCATGATTTATGTGTGTGAATGAACAAAATTTATAAGTAAACAAATTTTATTCCTCATTAAGTAATTATTTTGTTAGGAGACCAAAAATCTTTAGTGATCTTCAAGAAGAGTCATAGTTTAATTATGTAAATTTACCGTTTTATTGGTTATTTACATGAATTTCTGAACTTAATCCTGTTCTCCCGCATTTATACCCGCTTATCCACCATCTTCCTCCAATGTTGTTTGTATGACAATGCCTATTCAAAAAAGCAAAATTTAGGATATTTATTATTAAACCATTTTTCTAGGGTTGTTAGGTTGGGGAATTTTCATTCTCACCAATGGCGATAGTTATGCAAAATGCCTCTGGCTAACAGAAAAATACTGCAAGATGCTTACCTCCCCACTCCTGGGGTAAAATTATTACCTTTAAGGAGAGTTAATTCAAACACGTAATTCATTTCTAAATAAAATCTCCGTATAAATTTTGTCATTTCAAATAACTCACAGCTGAATATATTTGTATTGTGAAAAATTAGAGGGTATGATTTAATCATCTAGAAATATCAAGAAAAAAATCTCACCAACAAATAAAAATATGTTTTTAAACCACTGTCAAAGTATGATTTGATTGATTTGAGTATTTCTTCATTCAGTCTTTGCTTGATACACATAAAAAAATTCATACAGTATCAATTTTTTGTTAATCCAGAGAATATGATATGGTTTAAAATCTAACTAGCATACTTTGAATAAAATGCACAATATAGTGAAAATGTCATAGCAAAGAGCCCCATGATGAGTGGGATGGTAAAATCTTAATGTATTCTAAAGTGCAAAAATCTTGCAGATATCACCATAATAATTATATACAATGACAACTCAAAATTCCGAATGATCAATAAAAATATAAGAATAATCGAAATAACAGTTAAAATTTCTTAAATCTACTCCATAAACTTATTAAACCGTTTCAGCTTTGCTTTTGACTTACAATACATTTGTTTCAAATATGAACTAACTCATACATAACAAGGATAAAAGCAATCTAAATGTAAATGCTATTTAAATTTATTAAATAAGTAAAAAGTTTTATTAAAAGTATGATTCAAACAAAGTTTTACATTTGTTAAAGAGGATCATATATATTTACCTTCCTAGATCAGTAATATATTTATGAACACTTTCAAATGCTAAATAAAATCTTGTCAAAATATCAATATAATTTTCTTTGAATTCTTCATCTCTGTCTTGAAGTTGCTAAAATTAAATTATTTAACATCACTTCCACAGTTTAAAATAACTATGTAATCAAAATAATTATTAATATCAATATAAGAGAAAGAAAATGAATTTTAAAATATCACACATAAGAAATACAATCCCAAAGGGTTATATATAGCCTTCAACAAAGAGAAATATCATTTATTTAAATCTATTGAAAAATATTTTGTTAAAGATCAGAAATACAAATTAGATCAGAGGGCAGGAGAAGCAAATTAAAAAAAAGCTACATATGTTCATTATCTCAACACAGCAATGCAGAATATATGTAACACATTTTTTATTTAAAGTTATTATCTAATTATATCATAAATAAGCAAGGTCCCATAGATTACTTTTTATATATTTTATTCAAGTGTGAACATATCTAGATAGGAAGAGGTACCCTTTACAATCAGGGACCAATTAGATACCAGTAACAGTGGCGTAGCGAGAGGGGGGCAAGGGGCGTCTATTATGCCCCGGGCGCCACTCGCAGAGGGGCACCAAATGGTCCCAAAGTAACTAATTCTATATATTATATTGGTATATGTTTTTATGGAGGGGCGCCAGAAAGGTATCGTGTCCCGGGCGCCAGTTATGCTCGCTACATCACTGACCAGTAAATACAGTATCCTGTAAACTTTCATAAATATATATATATTTTTAAAACTATTAAGATCCTCCCACACACACACCCCGAAAAAAAAATTAAAATTGTGTTCTTAGATTAATCTTAATATAGCCATAAATATTTCATGTGTGAAGTGACCATAATAACTAACTTTTTAAACTTAACCAAGAGACTTGAGCAAGTAATTCCTTAACAGAATATTAAATGAAAGTCTATGACATGACTATAAAACCTTTGCCCACAGCCTTGAACAATACTTGAATATAAATAAATCTTTATTTTCCAATTCCACCTTCCTTCTAAAAATTTGATCTTATTCTAATATTTCTTAATTCCATTTTATGATTCTGTGCTCCTGGTTCTATTTTCCCTACTTAAAATACCCCCACTCCACCCACTGTTCTTTCTACAATCATATTCCCCTTCATGTCTCTACTTCAACTCCTGACTCCTCAGATATTCTTTAGGAAATTTTCTGATGTTCCCTTATTTATATCAAACCAGTTAATGATGCTTGCATTTGTGAATTGTTTTTAAAGACAACCACACCTATATGTTTAACAGCCTGATGAAAATCTATATTAATTAGTAAAAAACAAGCAACTCTTATCTAATTTTTTTACTGAGGTTTTACGGAGGCTGTGAGCTCCTGTTAAATGTGCAGCTTCAGAAACTAAGTTTTTAGTCCAATAATCTACATATGGCAGGGGTTCCCAAACTTATCCAAGTCGTGGCACCCTTAAGAGAATTAGAATTTTTTCACAGCACCCTCGTCGTATAATATCTATTTGTGGTATACTATTATTATATATATTATGCATAATATATATATTTCATATTTGTACGACTGTGAAGAAGAAATTAGAGAAGTGGTAAGAAAATAAATTAATAAATTAATTCTACTTGTGTTTAGAAATCCTGCACGTACTTGAATTGTAATTAATAGGAAAACATATTAATAAAATTAATAATAAAATTTCCTTCCAAATGCTCTTGGTATATGTGTGTTTAGTTTTAGTGTGACGGGTGAGCCTGCTGCTCACTGCACAATTGTTCGAATCGCAGAATAAAGCTTCATACAGCTACTCTCATATCTTTTTTGACATTAATTTTCGATCGATATTTGCTCTTTATAACAGCAACTGCTAAAAACCCAACTTCGCACAGATATGAAGTTGCAAAGGGAATGAAAACCCGTATAGCTTTCGCACTTAGAATGGGATATTCATTTTTTATAGATTCCAAAACTCCGTCAAACCCAAACAAGCGAATTTCGCCTTCAGGCTTTTGTCACTCGATAGCTCAATTAGATTTTCTTTCTCTTGTAAAGTTAATTCTTTTGGAGCTTAAACATGGAATGGATCTTGGATCCATGCAAACTTCTTGGTTTGGTCTTCTGAGAAGTACTTAGCAAACCAGTCAGTTCGTTGTGATAGGTGCTCTACGAAAACTGTCAGCATGCTATGTGAAACCATTTCTCCACTACTGACCATGTACTTCTGCAATACAGAGGTCTTTTGGAGTTATATCAGAATAATCCTTAGCAACAGATTAGATTGGAGATCATGGGCCCTTTGCGGCACCCCAGGGTGCCGCAGCACACACTTTGGGAACCCCTGACATATGGCAAGCAAAAACCATACTTTCCAAAAACTAAATTAAATTACAAAACTACAGATAGCATAAAAAGAGATGCATGGTTCTTAAGCTCCCAGTTGAGAGTGATTTTTGACAAACATTGCTATTACACAACTACAAAACTTTTAACAAATTTAATTAATAAATATCGAAATAAAAGACTAGGCAACATTTTCTATTTTAATCTTGGTTTGCAGTTATAGAGTGAGAAATAATAGGGTGTGTCACTCTTAAGAATAATTAATAACATGGTCTGCAATACAGCGGCCTTAAGCAATTTCAGCATTTAATTTTAGGAAAAGTGTCAGAAGACTGGAAATTGAGTCATCACCGAATTTTTTTTTCAGTTAAACTGTATTAAACAAAACAAAAATATATTAAAATACAAACATACTGGATTTGATTCGATTTTGTTTTCGTAAAAATCTGTTGTCTTAAAATAACCGAAGTCACACAAAACGTCATTATATTTTTGAATGTCATTTTTTGTTTCCAGTCGAAACACTTGGGGAACGACATCTGAAAGCCTTAGGAGCTCAGCAATAATAGCATTTCCTCGAGAAACGAGGCGCAAAAGATTTTGTCCGCAAGCATTATTATCTGCTAAAAAGTCGACCATTACTATTGTTAACGAAAATTGGTACAGAATACAAATTACGAAAGATTATAGGCAAAATAAATAGCGGCTTCAAAAGCTAAAGATGCATGATATAAAGTATTCTGAGCACTTTAAGTAAGAATCTCGACACTTTAATCATACTGGGAGGCAGTTTCCCTCTCTAATGTTTACAAGCTCCCTCAATCACGCCTCCATCTACGCTGATGCCAACCATTCTGCAATTTTTTTTCTTTAACTTTCAGTCTTTATTTTATTTATTCACTGTTGATTTATCCCTTACACGTCTCTGATAAGTTATGATACTAATAATAGACTATATTTTTACAAAAATTACTTCTTAAATATTTAAAGGATAATTAAAAATAAAATAAAAACTAATCCGTCCCTTGACTGTGAGTATAAATTTTCCATAACCGTGCATTTTGTCAACGTCAACATGCCAGAATATAAATATTGTGTTGTGTGAAAATTGACATTTTAAAATACGATATCAGTAGACTTTATATTTCATTTTCACCGTAAGATAAATTATATACATGTATAAATAATCACTTTCTAAAGTTACTTTTAGTGTATTTAAGTTACTCTATTCGTTTTGCATTTGATCTTTAATATTTACCGGTATGCTACAGATAGTCTTATTCATTTTAGATGTCGAATTCTGTGCTGAAAGAGGAGTGTATTCTCATGCATGACGCAGCAAAAATCGACCTACCTATCGCTGAAAAGATTCTCATGGGTAACCTAAATTTTAAATGTTATATCACTCTGTCATACCTTTATTTTTAACCCAAAGTCGCTTCAATAGACGTTATTTGCATCTCTGTCATACAACAAACTATTAAAATAATAGAAAACCCGATTACTGGCATATTTATAACCTATAAATGTATAATCTGCAGAAGTTCTAATCGTGTATTTTTAATATTATTTGAAGGCCCTTTCAGATAAAACATTTCACAAGTAAAACTGTTTATGATTCCTTAAAAAATTTAAATTAGACATATTTTACTCCCTAAATAATCCTAAAAGAAATTCTGTAAACTTTTGGGCCCCTGATTCTAATGTATTGAGAATTTGTTGCATTTTAAATTGATGTATGAATAAAAGTTTAGAGAGTTAGAGTATGTTTAAATCCAAACATTCAAATGAACTGTAAAAACACCATTAAGTTCGACCAATCTCTAGTTTTTGGTCTGTATCCAGAATTAAGTTAATTTGTTATGTTTACCCTTTTTGCATAATCTGGATAGCCCTTCATTGACAGGAAGAAAATGACAGATTACTGGCTCTTAAGCATGCTTAAGAACTGAATGAAATTTGTTATCTTTGTACATATTTGAGTCCTAGTTAAGGCACAGATTAAAAGTTTCAGTACATTTAAACTTTTTTTTTATTGTTTTGTTGTTGTATATAACTCTCTGGCAACCTTCTTAAAGGTTAAAAAGAAGCATGAAATGAATATCAACATTCATTCTTTTTATTCTCCTTCCTTATTCTTTAAAAAAGAAAATAATAAAGAACAGTTAATTTAGCTCTTCAGATGTTATACTTACTACAAAGGAATCACTTGTAAAACTGCACAAAAAGCTATGAAAATTTTCGGGAAAGCAGTTATTTGACAAATGGTTTAAGAAAATTCACCAATGAAAGTGGAGAAGTTTAAAGTACTCCATGATATAAAAAGAATTTTTGGGTTAATAGTAATAAAAAATTTTCTTAACTTTAAAACCTAAACTATGTAAGCTTATTTCCAACTTGTTCAAATGCTAAAAACTGGCAACAAACCATTTGTGAACTTAGGAATATATATTCAAGAGTACTTGCTCTTTCAGCATTTCACTGTTAAATCAATGTATGCTGTTTCTTCTTTCCTATTATCGTGTTAACTACTCCTTATATATATATATATATATATATATATATATATATATATATATATATATATATATACATATATACATATATACATATATATTAATTAATTAAAAAAAATTGTGAACATACAATGATTACAACTTAAAGGGAGTCAATATAAACTTAACACTGCAATATTGAAAGTTTAATATACATTAAAAGCAGTTTTAATGTTTAGATGTATTTTTTAAATTCATAGAAAAGTATAAAGACCTGAAAATGCATGGATGGAGCAATGTCTTATAGGGTTTTTATTACTTTTTTATGATGAATTATTTAGAATAGTTGAAGCTTTAATTTACAAATATATTTAGCTAAAATTCTAAAAAAAATATTTTTTATTAGCTCTGTTCCTTTTCAGGTTTAATTCATTTTGAAAATAATGTTTCATAAACTTAGCAACTTACTGTAAAAGTTAGAAATCATTTGACTAAATGATTTATGAAACAAAAATATCAGTTATATTAGTCATAAGTTAGTGTTACTTTATTGTTTCTTAAGTATTGGAAATTATCAGTTGTTAACATTACTATAAAGTAAACATGAAAAATACACCATAAAATAATTAACTTTCACCCCTTTAAAGTTATCACGAATACAAATTGGAAATATTTCTAAATTTTTAATCTCTTTTTATATTATTATACCAATTATCTTTGACTTGTGTTTTAAACAGGTAAAAAATAAGTGAATCATGTATGTACTTTTTGTAAATATGTATCAATCTATCTGACATTGTACTTCTATTTAATTTTCTTTTTAGGCACCCAGAAAGCATTAAAATATTCATCATTAGTTTGCCTTACTCTACAAAATGCTGCCTTAAATTTGACTATGCGAATGGCCCGTACTCAGCATGAACTTTTTATATCAAGTACTGCTGTTGTGATGGCTGAAATAATAAAACTAGTTTCATGCCTTTTTATGGTTGGTGCTGTTGATGAAGGTAGCTTTAGAAATCTTCTTCTAGCTTTGCAAAAACATGTAGTGAAAAACCCAATGGACACTTTTAAAGTGAGTCAGTTTAAATTTCTGTATAATTGTAATAGTTTTTATTCATAAACTCTGATGTATAATAACCTCTTTTTTTCTTTGTCATGGTTATCAGCAATCCTAGTTATAAATTATTTATCCTTTGTAATAGTAAAATGTTATCACTTTTAATTATATGCCAATATAGAAAATTTCTTGCGCAATGTACATGCATCTGTACACAATTTTGCTAATGGAGATGTATTTACTGTTTTTGTATCTCTCAATGATTGTTATTATTTCTTGAATAATATAGATTATTACAGTTTCAAACTCTTTGGACTGAGTGTTAATAGGAGGCTTCTAATTGATGATTTTCATGTTTCATAAAAAATAAAAAATAAATTAAATTAGTGTGTTATGAGATTCTGAACTTGCTGAAAGACTTTAATTTTGGTTATTGTGCCAAAACTTTATTTATTTCAATATACTGAGAGGTATAAATAATAGAATAAATTTATAGGTGAAATACTCCTCTATGCTTTTATGTTGCTGACTGATTTTAAATGAAATATTACTTTTCTACTTTGTATACTTATTTTGTTAAAACTTTTCTTCCTGAAGGAGATATTTCATAAGCTTTTCTTTATTGTAGATGATCCTGTATGAGAAATTTTACGTTCAGTGCTAAAATAGTTCTTATGATCCTTCAATAAAGTTTGATTTTGTCTATTTTCATATTTTAGGTTGCTATACCATCACTAGTTTATTTGTTACAAAATAATTTGTTATATGTTGGGGCTACTCATCTAGATGCTGCAACATGCCAGGTATAGTGTTATTGTTCCTATGTTATTATAAAGTAACTTCTCGTGTAATTTTAATTGATCCTACATTTTTATATAAAAGATTTGGAAACCTATTTGTAAGTTTAAATCATATTTCTATACATTGAAATTTAAACATAAAGTTCATCTTATACATAGTTTATCATTATTTTTGTCCACTTTATTCAAGTTCTTAAATTCTTAACCTATTTTTTAACCCTTAGGTCACATACCAACTCAAAATATTAACCACAGCCCTTTTTTCTGTTGTGATGCTAAATAAACGTTTGCATATTCATCAGTGGATTGCACTATTTACATTATTTGTAGGTGTTGCACTTGTACAAGTTGCACAGCTGAATGTTTCATCTTATTCAGTTCATGAACAAAAGCCATTACTGGGTTTTATTGCCATTGTAATTGCTTGTTGCTTATCGGGTTTTGCCGGTGTTTATTTTGAAAAGATTCTGAAAGGGAGTGATATAACTGTATGGATGAGGAATGTACAGTTATGTGTTTCTTCTATTCCACTTGGATTGTTAAGTGTTTTTGTGATAGACTCTGAAGAAGTATCATCTAAAGGATTCTTCCATGGATATAATTTTCTTGTGTGGATTGTTATACTTTTACAAGCTATAGGAGGTTTGGTTGTTGCTGTTGTAGTAAAGTATGCTGATAACATTCTCAAAGGTTTCTCAACTTCATTAGCCATTGTATTATCATGCATAGTTTCAGTATATGCTTTTCAGTTCCACCTAACTACCAAATTTGTATTGGGAGCTTCATTAGTTATAGGCTCTATATTTTTATACAGCAAACCTCCATCAAACTCTGTTTCTTCTTACAAGAAGTGATTATATTTTAATAAAAGAATTAAAATATGTAGGATGTAAAATGCCTAAAATATTAATTGCAGTGCAGACTCTCATTACCAGTATTCTTTTTACATCTGCTATTAAGATCAGCAGTATACACCTTGATAAGTGGTTTTTATATTAAATGTACAGAGAATTGACTGCCATTGTGCATTTTTTTCAGCTTTTAGTGTTTACACTATTTTTTCCAATATGATTTGAAACATATTTCACTTAATATTCACACTTTAAATTAAAAGATTGTTTTTAAAATTCAATTTTGCTGTATAAATTAAAATCTAAATATAATCTATAAAATTAAACCGAAATAAAATTTTAGTAAAAATTTACAGTATGTTAATCATTACTCTGTTTTTATATTCCCAGAGATAAGTTCTGTTTAATAAAATGTATTGTTTCATTAATTTTAATTACCTGGTGTATAAACAGTATTATAACTATGTGTTTTAATATTATATGAATATAAAACTAGATTTTTGTTGTTTTGCTGTATGTGAGATGGTGCAAAAATGTGTTATATTAATCTTGAAGAAAACGTATACCTGGCAATAGTTTATCCATGATCAAGAGAGTTTGTGCTGTATATTTATTTTGTTTTATTATTTACAAGCAAATTTCAATTTACTAACATTCAATAGAAATCAAAGCTGTTGTTATAAATATAACTGATTATAAAGTCACACATATGATCAAAAACCTGACAATTGTTTGTTTTTTTAACTATACAATTGTACATACCAAATGGTATTCAATATTCTTAATATTTTCTGCATCAAAATATTATCTTTTATAAACATGAATGTTCATAATTAAGGTTCACCAAGTTTTTATATTGGGTGTTAAAATATAGTTTGAGGAAAAGAACATATGTATATGTGTGCATTCTCTGATGCGATTAATTTTTTATTAATGATTTTTCATGTTTAGTAGATGACTATTCACTATATTTCCCCCAAAGTATCTTAAAATGTAGCTTGGTTATAGATTTATAAATTTTGGCTATAGTTCATTAACTATTATGTATAATAACGGGAAATGTAATGAATTAAGTATTATTTATTTAAAATAAAATGGGATTAACAGACATGTCAGTGTTATAGTATTATTTTAAAGCACTTAATTTTTTTGTAAAAAAAAACAGGTGTGCACAATTGGTAAAAGGTTGAATCAACTTACTATGGCAATGGGTCTATATTTACAATTTTACTCGGTATTTTTTACTGTATATGGTCACATTTTATTCAGTAATATGTGCCTTTGGTCTTTTAATTCAGTAGAACCTATTTCAACTGACTACCTTCAGACATGGCCAGTGATTCTCATTCAGAAAGGTTTAATGAGATTTTCTATGCATAGAAGTTCATATATTTCTGCATTAACAAGTATGTAGGTTGTCGCGTTATTTAGTTCTACCGTAATTGGTTAAAAGATGTATAGGTTAAATGTTATATGTATAATATATATATATAAATAAAGCTATTGCTGTACGGGATAAACTATATGTTTACCAATTTCATAATTACTTTACTTTTCTTTTGGGTCACAAATATTTTATTGATTCTCTTGCAGATTACTTTAGTTAATACTTAATATATGTAATGTTTTGCTTTATATCTTTGGTTTAGCTTTTTATTTTTTAATTACTTGTGTATCAAATTAAAAAAATTATTTACTTTTGTTGGCATGATGAAACAGCCCTAGTTTAGAATGTAAATAATGATGTTCTTTTCTATTTAATGTTTCAATGTTTTGCAGATATTCTGTAGTTTTGGATAAAAATAACATGTTTTAGTTAGCTGATAAAATTTTTTCAAACTTGGCTGTCTTTTAATTCATATTTTACTTAATAAAAGCAAGTTCTGCAAAATGAGAGTACTTATATGTATATGTGAGCTTGATTATTTATTTATGAGCTTCTGAAAGAAGAAAGTGTGATAACTCAATTGCTATTTCAATCATATTTTAATGCTGTTTAAAACACATATCTTATTTTAATTTTTGTTACTACATGTAAAATTTCAAATGTTAAATTTTATTAATGAGTGTTGTGAAATCAAAATTTTCAGTGCAATATGTGTGATTATAAAACAAATCTTATTTTTCAACATTCCTATTGTATGTATCTACTGCACTTACTGCCCTGATAAGTCAAAAGGCCCTCACTTCAACTATTGCTTGTTTGTTACGTGGGGCCTTCTTTTTATCAAAATTGACCTCAAACTGGAGTTAAGGTCAATTTTGATAAAAGTGTGACATTTTGATAAAAGTGATTCAGTGATGAAATATATGATAATTATATAACTCATCACTGAATTGGATTTAGGGCTTTCTAATATCATAAAAATGTGTATTTTTTTTAGACCGATTCAAGAATGCTACAAAAAAGCATTTAGAAAAAAAGTTGGGAGTTAGGGCCTTTTAACTTATCAGGGCAGACTATATCTGAATACACATAATTACTGATGCATCTGCTTTTGTAAAAAACCCTAATGTTTCAAACATATATACACACACACAAATACATGGTTATACGAAAATGCTCTGTTTAAAAATATGAAGGCTTTGTCAAATAGACAGTCATATACTCAGCCATGACACTTTATTTATATGCAGAGTATTTATGAGTTAGATTATTCTTCTACAGACAGAGACTTGACTGTATGCTGCTTTTCAATTATTAAAAAAAAGGAAGGTTGACAAAATTGATTTATTGTGCCATAAAACTTTTAAATCTCTGGATTGTTTAGTTGTAGAACACCAACCCTAGGTATTAAACTTTCAGAGCATAAAAAAGGGATCATGGAATTTTTTCCCAACATTTTTCATTACATTAGTGCTGATTTGTGTTCATGGTCTAATAAATTGTGTTTTGAATTATCAGTAAAGATCATTCACCATGCCTCTTCAAAAATTGCTAATATAATGGCCTAAACAGATAATGTAACTATAGAAAGCTCTATTCATAATATATATATATAAACTATTGATTAGCATAGGTGTAGCGTGCTTCTAACTTTTGGGGGGCATGAATTGAATTCAGTTAGGGCCCTCCTCAGCACATAGACTACTGGATGGTCCTTAAAATAAGAAATATTATGATTTTTTTAAATTTAATAACAATAGAATTGATGTTTGAGTAGTATTCAAAAGTTATACAAGAACAATAAATATATAAATAAAATGAGAAAAAAAATATAGCATCGAATTTTTGCTATGGATCATATCATTGATAAAAGGTGGAGAAAAACCAACTTTCTTAAAAGTATTTTTAAATTTTCTGATTTTAACTGAACTTCTATTAACAATTTAATTTATTTCAAGTTAAGTTAGGGGAGGGGGGGGGGGGGGGTGTCATGATAGATTAGGAAATGTAAAAAGACACACAAAATGCATACCATCGCTATGAATTCTGTTACATGTTGTATATAAATATTTCTGTTATGTGAGTAAATTCCATTTTTATATGTAGTATTTTAAATGTATATGCAGTTGTAACATTTTTTTTTTTTTTTTTTTTTGGTGTGTGTGCCAAGAAATTTTACGCTTTCTTTGTACAAGATGTAAAATATTTCAAATAAATTTGGTTGTTTTTGAAATATTTGTCTGCAGGGTAATGCATGCCCATTCATCCTCAGCACTACCGTACACATACATACATATTACAAAATCATTTTTTATATAATGTTAACTTGGGGTTTTTGAAATCGAATGGTATTTTAATTTGAAAAATTGCCCTTACATTAAGATTGTTCATTTTATAGTAGGTGGTTTTGAGAAACAGAACTGATTATAATAATGTACTTAACATACAGAAAATTTATCACTTAAATTGTATTTTATATTATGCATGGAACTTGTAGGAGTGGCATAAAGACAAAATAGTGATTTCAGTATGTTGTATTGCTATATAATACTTCCTCTGTCCCAAAATGTCACATTTAACACTTGAAAAGAACGTGCAAATGTCACACTTATTTTGGGTCACAGGGGGAGTACTTGATATTGATGAAGAAACAGACTAACATATTTAAAACTGATCTTTGGGTCTTATTCTTGAATTTTTAAGTCAAGCATATTCACAGCATAAAAAGTATCTTCAATTCTCAAGTTATAATTGCTCAGAGTAAAATAGCAGGGAAGAAAGGCTTAACAAGTTATATAAAGAGCATAGATTTGAATTAGATATTGTCTTTGAACACTGTTTCCAGTTGATGTTCTTATTCATACATTCAATTCTAAAATGAAGTATTCTTTAAAAAGCTCAGGTCATTCTTTTAACATATTAATAAAATCTACAAAAATTAACAGAAATAATTTAATTTTTACATATTTATACAGACACTGCTCCCCTCCTCTAAAATACATTACAACACTTAACATTTATTATTCTTTTTATTTTTTAGCCTTTTGAGTTGCTGTTGCTTGGGCTGCTTTTTTGGCTTTTACCATTTCCACCAAGTCCTAGAAAAGAAATATCAAAATTACATGACTCATAAAATTGATATTTAGTAACTGTAAATGAATATAGGAAAATTACTTTTTCAATATTAAAATTTTTTGGACACTTGTATTATTATATGCCTTAAAACAATATGCTATATATATGCAAAATTAAAACAAATTTTTGGTGATGTTTAGAATAAAATTATGCAACAAACTAAAGAAATCTGTGCAATCATTATATAAAATGAGCACTATCTAGTATTGAAGATTAAATACTATTTTCATAAATGATATAATTCACGATTAATGCAAAAGATGTATTCATTTCAAAACTGGCTCTGCAGTAATAGGGGCCACAGCCAGTAAAACTGTCTGAAAATTGTGAAGCAGATGATTGAATGATGATTACTGCATTAAGCAATAACCATCTTTTGTACAGCTCAAGTATTTGAAACAATTAAATAATAAAAATTCTAATACTTTTTTTTTTAAATGCTGGATCACTCCCTTTGCAACTTGAAAGATGAATGTTCAACAGATACTCGATATATCAAAACAGAAATTAAAATATAAAATAATCTAAATTGATATAACTTCATAACGGAGGATTTACACTCTTTTCACAGAGAAAAAAAATAAGCACATGAATTTTTTTAATTTCTCATTCATCAAATACCAACTTAATATTAATTCTCTGGTGAACTTTCTTCTTTATATAGCCCTTTAAACACAAAAATGATAGTACATAACAGATTTATAAACTGTTCAAACATAACACAGCAAATGATATTTAATTTCTGATGTAGTTCCCCTTTTATATGTAAAACAAAAAAATTGACTTAGGGATGGAAATCAGATTTTAATAAAATAAAACTTAAATAACTTTTAGAGACTAGCTTTTACTAACTTTTGAAAAGTGTAAAGCAATAATTAACATTTTACTAGGTTTCTAGGTATTTAACAAAACTTATAGTGATTTTAAAGCTCAATTGTCATGTACAAAAAATTCACTATATATATATATATATATATATATATATATATATATATATATAAAATAGATCACTTGCAATTATTATTAATGAAAAATGAGAAAATTTTCAGATAAAATTAGTTGCAGTCATTTAAGTTGGTATTCAAGAATTTAAAGAGCATGTTTAATTTCAACCTTTGAGCCTTTACCCTGACATCCCTTTAAAAATAAATAAATAAATAAACAAAAAATATATATACAGTGATACCTCAACTTACGAGTGTAATTTGTTCCATGACAGGGCTCCTAACTCTAAATACTCGTATCTCGAATCAATTTTTCCCATTGAAATGAATGTAAATGCTATTAATTCATTCCGGGCTCCCCCCCAAACACACCAATTTTTGGTTACATATTTTTAAATACGAAAAATGCTCTTATAAATGACAAACGTTGTATAAAAACGCAATACAATAGAATGTACGGCAATAAACTTGTTTTATTAAATGTAATGTACAACATTTACCTTGGAGATCAGACTTGAAGTTGCTGATGAAAGAGGAGGAGAAAAGCTGAACTGAAAGATTAAATCCTATTCATTGATTTTTGATCTTTTCACATTTTCCTCGCTTCGCTTTTATTACCAGCTACCCTCTTTAAGTCAGACATGGTAGCTGAGTGATTGTTGCATCGTTCACTCGGATATAGTGTCCAAATTCCTCTTTCTGAGAATCCGAAGATCGTTTTCTCAGAATCCGTAGGAGAGCTTGCAATCCAAGGACCAAGGTCACCCCATCCCCTAGAACCCATGGCGAGTACCAGTGTGGGGGAGGGAATTGAAGCTATCTCTCTGTGAGAGAGGGAGGATGCTGTTCGGTTTCGGAGGGCGACTCAAGTGTGGGCAGAGCAAGCTGCCCCGGGTGATAATTGTTGAGTGTTAATCTCTAGGTTTTAGACTGGATAGTAGTCGTAGAATAATATGTATACAATTGTATAATAATTGTACATAAAGGTTGTAAAGTTTATATGCTTCTCATGTTCTCATTTGATGAGCACATGACGTTCGCTGCACAAACTAGCTGTGGGGTATCTGAAGCTTGCTCGTAACCCGAATTTTAGCTTGTAACTCTATGCAAAAATTCTGCCGAGAGAATGCTCGTAAGTCGAGGTACCACTGTATACAAACACACATATATACATACACACACATATAAAAGATTATTTTATGAATAATTGATTTCAAGCATCTAAAATCTCTTACGACTCTAAGATAACAGAATAACATGAAATAATTGTATTATACCTTATATCGTTTTATGCAATCTTTCTTATCTCTTCCTGGAATACAAGAGGCAATCTTCTCCCATCTCTCGTCAGTATTACTAGGGTATGTCTTTAAAGCTTGCTCAAGCAGTTGCTGTTCTTCAGCAGTCCATGAAGCAGGAGCTGAATTAGAATCTGCTGGTGCTGAAAGAGGTTTTTGATTGTAAGAATCAAAAGTGTGAAACAATACACAACATATAGTAGACCAATCCAAATTCATAAACAAGATTCATGTGAGGGTGTCACTCAATATAATGCTACTTAATTATGTGGTAATTACAATTAATGTGGGCGCAGTGGCCCAGTTGGCAAGAGCAGCAGGCCAGTGATCTGAACGTCCCTGGTTCGATGGTCATCACTGCACATCCACCGCCGTGTTCACTAATGGTAGCTGGGGCATGTAAAATAGGTCGTGGCTACAATGTCCTCGAAGTTCTCAAATTTACCTCTGGAGGTGTCAAGTGTTCCGGTCTCGTCACTTGACTCGATTCAAAATTATGGGACCAGTCATTTAGCCAAGCCGGATTTCGACCCTTATGGTGCTAATTCAAAAGAGGAGCCACCCCTTTCAGCCCAATAGCCTTTTAGGACCTGGTGAATGGAACCTTCAACCAGGAGGCATTAGCAAAAACAAAAACACAATGTAGTAAATATTAAAAAATTTAAATATTTGCATTTCTTTCATTGCAATACATTAAGAAATATAGTACAAATTTATGGTAGAATCTGGAAACAGATACTGCAATGCCAAACAATCTAAGCACTAATAATTTAACTATTAGCTTGTTCACAAACAGCACAAAGCAGAGCTGGCAATTAACTATAGGGCTTCACTAAGTTAATAGCCAATAATTCTTTACTACCATATGTTTGAACATTCTCAAAAGAGAAGTGTTATATTACTTTTAAATAAATTTTCTTGCTCAAGCTGTTAGATACAAAATACAGTGAAGTAAAGTTTAAAGTTTTATCACAGCTGTATAGCACAGAAACATAGTTAAAAAAAATTCCTGCCTCATAAGAAAATATGTAATATATTTTAATTGTCTTAATTATAAATGGGACTGATACAATATTAGCTAGACTCAACTTTACAGTTATCTGTTATTTCTACTTTTCCTACAGTTTTCATCACAGATGTTTGTAATTTGTAAACATCTACAATTACTTGTGCAATATCAGTAAAATGGAATTCGATTCTCATAAAGTCACCAAAACTATCAATTTGTTTTCTATTTCACTTCAACAGAACTCAGTACTAAGACCTTACTCACAGTCTACACCTGATGCTGGAAGTGTTTATCACAGAAAATGGAAATACGTGAAAAAATTTCAAATTTTTTGGAACAAAATTAAGAGTCACTCAAAGTTTTAAATAATGCAGTTTTTATTTTTCAAGTAGTAATTAACTTGAATTGTTTTATTCTTCAGATATTTTACAAACAATTCAACTTTTGTTGTTTGAAATAAATTGTGGTCACAAGATGTTTCACAGTTAGTTGTCAGACTTGTAATGATCTTTATTTGTGAAAATCTTCCTTTCAGATACTTTCCAATGATATAAATCAAGAAATTTGTTACAAGGGGGTTACATGTATTATCTATTTATATAAAACAGTTCCGTAACTGACTGACAGATAAAATACAGACCAAACCGCTGTACCTAAAGGGCTAAAATTTTGGATGGCAATTCTTCTTATAGTGTAGGGATGCACTAAGAAAAATTTTTGTAAAATTCTTTTTAGATTTTTTAAAATTAAATTTTTAAGCTTTATTGTGACATTCTTTAAAGTTTGCCTTTAAAATAATAATCTGAGGGTTATAAAATTTATATCACATGAAAGATCATTAAAAATTTCTTTAAAATGAAATCTTTTTTGAATTTATACTTCCATTTTCTGATTTTTGGTGAATTTTTAAAGATTATTATTTAGAATTTAATTTATTAAATGCTGATCACATGGTTTCTTTTCTTTTTGTGGTTCTTTCACGTGTATAATAACGAAATAAATTGACAAATAAATTATTAAAATACGGTAAATGATAAAATTTAACCACTAAACTAATTGAGATGGAAGTTTTTAAAGAATTTAATTCCAATTAGTATGTTTTATAGATATTAAACATACAAATTAATTGCATACATTGACCATTGAATTTAATTAGAATATTTTTTCTACATTATCTTGTTTATAAAAATATCCGTTACCATTTTTTCATAAATATATATTTTGTTTTTTTGGCATAATTGCATACAATGACCATTGTATTTAATTTGAATGTATCTACTCTGTAGCAAAGCACGGGTATTCAGCTAGTATGATCATACATACATTTAGAAAAAGAGCTTTATATACTGAGTGTCAACATCTTTTGAATTTTTGATAATCCTTTTTTCACATTTTCCCCCCAAGTTTATATATTTTTTATTAGTCTATTTTCACATGAGCACATTGACTGTGCATCCAACTTTTTCTAAATATCTGTAAAATGATGCAAGCTTTACTTACACACACACATACACACAGATAATTCATTTTTGACACCATAAAATTGCTTGTTTACACGATTTTCAGCTGTTTTAAGAGGTATTTGTGTCTATTTTAATATTCTATTAAAAATTATTTGTGCGGTGAATGGCTTTTTTTAAAAATGACTCTTGCTTTAAATGTTTTGAGAAGACACCGTGAAATTGGCACTTATAGGTTGGACACATGTATTAAGATGTAATGTAATACCTGATTCAGTATTATCAGTGGAATATTGGCCTATGAGAAGAGTCCCATAAATTACAGAACCTTCTATGGGAAATACCTTATACAGTACAGCCTCCCTAATCCGGAATCGTTCAGGACACAGCAATTCCAGATTTAGGAATTTTCTGGATTTGAGAGGTTTTTAAATAACACTACAAAATTTTAGGAAAAAAATAAACACATAAAAAAACATGTAAAATGGTTTAATTATTAAATAAACCTGAACACAGAACATATAATTACATTATAATTTAAACATTTCAGTCAATGTCTGTTGCTTTAGTTTCAGCTTATTAGAAATTATTTTTTCTCGAACTATATACTGCCATAATTTCATGTTCAGAGACAAAATTTCACTGTTCTAAGCCTAATATTGTTTTATCTAATGATTTTATCAGGTCTTCCGTTATCATTCTTTCATTTTCGCAGCATTCTGAATCACTTTTATGATCGCTGTCATCATAACCTTTGTTATTTACCACACTATCAATAATTTGAGAATCGCTCAGAGAACCAACAATCGACACATTTTCATTGATGTCTAAAACTTCCTGTATGTCCGATTTATCCAAGTTAATGTTGCCTTTATTTGCCCATTTTACTAATTCCACTATTTCAGCTTATTTCCCAGACACCAGAAAGCCTTCAAAATTACTGGTGTCACTTCCTTGAAAGAAATGGGATTTTTTAACAGATCATTTTGGTAGCAACATCGATCGGTAAAATGGAAAAGTAGTATCGGCCATTTATGAAAACATTCCGAATTTGAGAGGTTCTAATGTATTTAGATTAATGACATACATATATATATTTATCACAGTTGTGCAGATCATTAGCACAACATTTTCAGTCACTTTCATTGTTAGTATTATGAAAACATATGTCATGCTATCAGTTAAGCATTACAGTATAATGGCAATAATAATGTACTGCCTGATTAAATACATGTAATATACACTTTGGTAACTGTAACCACATTTACTGATTTCTCTGCCTTTTGCAGAATTATAAATGATATAAGTCCATCAAAGTTTAAAGAATTATAAGAATTAATAGATAATTAAAATATTACTCACAATCAAATCTTTCTGTAGGAGCTGATTGATCTTTAACAGCAATAGGCACTTGTTTTTGATTTTTTTCAAGGTTTTCATATGCATTTTTATTTATTTGTTCCCTTAATCCACCACCTAAAAGAAATAACACAATAATAAACAAAATGCATTAAATAACTATCTTGATCAGTGTGAAATTTAAAAACAATAACAATAATACTGTCCGACCATGGAAGCAAGGTCCCTGGAAGCTGTTACGCATGCACGAGAAAAGATAGCCTACTTAGAAAATAGGGGAAAACGTCATATTTTCGGATGTGTTTGTTTATGAAATACGGAATGTATTTCAGACTGCTTTTTGTCCGCAATTTTAAAGTTATTTTTTAAAACTTTATTTTTGATCGAATATGTGAATAATAATTTCAAAATAATAAAAAGAAAGAAGCAAATCTATTTAAAAAATAGGAGTTTTACAGGAGTGGATATTTTCGGATTACATCACAATCAAAATTATCTAAAGCTACATTTTCGGTGGTTCTTTTTTTCTGACGTTTCCTCGGAGATTCAAATTTTGGAGTTTCTTCACCCTTTGCTTCTCTGCGTATTCTTTTTTACACTGGACATTGATATCCCGGTCATTTCACTAGCTCTCTTTAGGGATTGCGAAAGTGGAACAATAACATTTCCTTCTAGTGGTTCTTTATCACACAATTTAATTACATTGTGTATTATACGTTTACAATCACTACGGAACGGCTTATTCCGAGCAGTTGTGTTGGGTAAAGGATCCAGTAATTTTAATATAATAATCAAAATAACAGACGAGGAAAAAGCAAGCAAGCGCAGTTAGTAACCGATTCTAAAGAATGTCGAGAGAATACAAGACTTTTCCCCCTCCTTCCTCAGCAGCCTTACCTACAGCGTGAATAGAATCGTCTTGGCACTATGGCAACCGTGGTTCTTCGTACTGTGGTCGGACAGTACTTGAATATAAAATTCATCATTATTGTTATTGTTTTTAAATTTCAATAATGAATTTTAAACATCATAAGTATTTTATTTTGAAAGATTAAAATGTTAGACAAAATAAACATGAGTATTGTAATAAAAGTATTCTGTGAATATTTAACTGTTGAAAAATCTGTAGTTATCAAATGTAGTAAGGAAGCATTTAACAAAACTAAAATTTTGAATCATAAAAAATATGGAAAATAAAAAGTTTGATTTATCAAAAATTTGAAGAGATTCAGATCTTTTGCTAATTCAGACTATAAATGATTAATGTAATATTTAAACAACAGAGAATCCTTTCTTTATAAAGAGAAAATATTTCAAGATATTTATCTTATAAGAATACAGAAATATTTATTTTCTATAGAAACAATAGTTTCCAGGTAACA